>CM051276.1:33294145-33876645 GCA_027921565.1 Artemia sinica
GTGTCAAAGAGAGAATGGCGAAAAGTTATTAATTCTGAGTCGATTAGAAGTGATGTGCAAAGTAGTGATTGTTCTCCCTACATCTGCTTGGCATGGCCATTACTCGTCTATTTTTTCTAATGTTAATTACCGTGTGCATTCTTTGTATACTCATTCTCTTTCTGCCATTTTTAGTACCCCCTTATCTCAGCGTCTTTGCATTCCCATTTCTCTTTCATCCGTAGTTGAAGCAATTAAGAAACTTAAATCAGATAATGTTGATAATGATTGGTATATCTAGATGTCACCTTTATTAGATTGCTCCCCCCTCCCCTTATTGACCATCTACATTTACTTTTCCAGATGTGTATTTGCACTTCTAGTGTGTACCGGAGAGTTTTTTGTGTGGTACTGTTTCTTCAATTTTAAAGAGGGAAGATTCTCCTTTAATTTGCTCTGCTTACCGACCTTTTACTGTCTCGAGATGCTTGAGAGGGATAAACCAGTTTGGATTTAAGCCTTGAGTAGGTTGTCAGCATGCACATCTTGTATTATCTTCTTTGCTCCTTGAGAATTCTTCTAAGGGAAAGAATATATATCTTTGTGCTTTAGATCTATCAAAAGCTTTTGATAGTGTATGTCATAGTCAGATTTTTTCTGCTCTTCATGGTTGCGGTGTCAATCTGTCGGTTATAACGCATCTGCGTTACTGGTACACTAATTCTTTTCTTCGGCTGAAATCGGCGCCAGCTACTACTATTAAAGTGAAAAGAGTTTAAGGCAAGGTGGAGTTTTATCTCCAACCCTATTTAATTTATGTATTTGAGGAGTTCTGGCAAAGATATCGGCTACCTATCTCTCTGGTTTTCTGATGTTTCATACCTTGCCTATGCTGATGACCTCTTCTTATAAGCCGTACTAAAACTGGTCTGTCTAATATGGTTTCTCGTGTTGCTACTTCTTTTTTCAGACATAGGCCTTTCTCTTAATGTAGATAAATGTAAATTTATTTGTTTTAACAACAATTCTAGTACTCCCCTTCGTTGTAGTGGCTTTACTATCCCCTCTCGTAGATTCTCTTCGATGGCTCGGTATTTCTATTACTAATAGTCTTCCGAGCTTAAGCCAGCGCACAGTCTCAGATATTAATACGAAAAATTCAATTAGGATATGCTAAGATAGTTGCCAATAGAGGTAAATATAGTAAATTGGCGTTGGCGTAAGCTGCTACTCAACTTTTTGTGACCATTCAGTTCTTTTTGCTTCTGGAATTTTTCCCCTTCTTAAAGAAAAATGAATCAAAAAGAATCCGGATTAATTATTTTAGATTTGTAAATTTTTGTTGTTTCTTCCACCTTGAACTAAAAATTGGGTAATTATTAATAAATTTCTTGTTCCTGATATTAATGTAAAGCTGGAAGCACTACACAGAAAACTTGGTCAAATACCGCTTGTATCCGTTTTTCTCCGCACCATCACCTTAACAAGTTGTTTCAGTCGTAAGTTTATTTTTCCTTTAATTTGTTGTTTGTTTCCTCTCTTTGGCCACTCCACATTTTTTCAGTATTGTAAAGAGTGAGTAAAATCAAATAATGATAATAAAAATGACAGCTTGTGTCCATGTTTCTGTATGGTACTGCTTATTAGATTCTGCAAGTTGTGAGTTTTTTTTCTTCCTCTTTTCCCCCTCCTTTTATGTTATTTCTCTTGTGTTTTAGTTTCTTTTAAAATTTTATGTGTACTCTGTAACTCGTATTCTCGATTTCTATATTGATTTTCGTTGCATTTTTATGTGTTTTTCTTCGTGATACTCCACGTATTGTACCTCCGTATAGTGTGGGTTAGAACACAAATAAAAATAATAATAATATAATAATATCCGACAAAACATTTAAATTAATGCGATTCAAGCTACCCGACTGCCACAGGACAGAAAACAGGAGCGAATGTGTGGAATATGGATTTTCGATAATACGAAGATATTAAGATTTAAATCCACGAGATTAACACTTGCCGACTGAGGTATGGTCTCACTTCTATATAATAGATGGGCAGTGGGAACAGGATAGGACACGTCCATATGGTCTTTTAAGTGAACCACGGTAATTTTTTTTGGCTACTTAGCACCAGCCTTTTCAATCATATCAAACATTAATCCTGTTCAGTAATTGCTAGGCTTTTAAGGTGATTGGAGTACAAATGCATTTCTAGTGACAAAGAAAACTACAATAAACAGTAAAATGACTAGTTGCACATCTAGGGTACCCCAATCCAAAAGGTCACTAATATAAATTAAAAACAAAAGGCGTCAAGTTGACCACCCCCCTCTTAAAGGTGTATCACAAGGAGTGGTACATGACCGGATCAACTACCATTCCTGTGGTACACCTTTATATCTAGCAGGTGGTATGATGAAATACTTCCAACTAATATATCATGATACCTTCTAAAACTTGAACCAATTGTAAAATGCTCCATGCAAAACAAAGGACGACAGCTTTTTAAGAAGAATCATGTAATCAACCATGCTAAAAGCTTAAAAAATATGCAAGAGATGCCTTGGACACACAGGACCTTGTCTAAATTAATACGCAAAAAGTAATTTGCATCAATCAGAGCTTGCGAGGTTGACAGAGGAGGCTAAAACCATACTGATGACACTGAGAGAAGGGGGCAACCAAAAGCAGACTTGGTACCAAATACAAAAGATAATAGTCTTCTATAAACAAACCTTTTCAAGGATTTTGACACCATAAAAAAGTATGAAGATTGGGTCATAATTCGAAAGTAATGAGGTAATAATAGGAAGTTCCTTGAATCTAGAGGACTCTTGGGCTACAACGAATGCCCTAAACACTACAGAACACTTATATTTTGATAAAATGTCAATTTTAATTTTGACAAACGAAATCCTTTAAACAATATGCAAATTGCAGCTTTAATATGTATTTGTGCAGGCCCGGTTTTTTTTTCTTTGGCTCAAGAAAATGGTAAATATTAAGTTCAAACACACGGAAAGTAACCAAAGGAAGAATAAAATCAACTTTAAGCAGCCCAGCCCCTTAAACCATATATGGTGCTCCACGATTATATTTATAAATTATAACGAAAATATTTTCTTGCTCCTCCAAGAGCCAATCGTAGTATATTATTGCCCCACTACAGCCCAATCACTAGAAATGTAGGCACAATTGTACCTTTGGGCAATTGTGCCCTCATTCTTTAAAATCCGAAGAAGTTGTCATCAAAATGGCTCATGCTTTTTACACAATTCTCTAGTAAACCACTACCATTAATTCTCATTTTTCGTCAACATAACAATTAAATAGAATCTTAGAAATGTTTTTACATTTTTTTTTTTTAATAAATTCTGATGCACCCATATGGATAACGTGAAAAAAAAATTAAAAACAGGAAAAAAACTAAATGTGAAATGTCTGAAAACTTGCATTGTGGGCTAAAAACACAAGCCCTAAGCATTATTTAATCATAGAATGAGTCCATTATTGCAGCACTAAAAAATGACAAAAGCACTAAAAAACTTTGAAAAATAAGAGAAAAAGAAGCTGAAGAAGTCGAGAGATGCCATTTCCAATAGCAACTGAGGATTAAACAATTCTTCTTCCAGGCTTTTCACTAGCGTTGTATAATAAAAATAGCAATAAAAAACTAACCCATCAAAAGTAAAATTGAACAAAATATTATTACAAGGCCAACAGAAAAATATAACTACAATGAACCCATAACATTGATGTCCTACTTATTGCACAAGTAAGTGATAGTTAAGATTTAACATACAAAACACATTAAAAGCAAGAGAGGAAGAGAGGGGAAAAGCGTAAAAAGTAAGAATTGGATATAATGTTAAAATAGTAAAAACAACTATTCTTAGTAAAAGAAGAATACAAAAAGGGAAACAACTTATTCCTTTGTTGATGATACGAAAAAAAATACTCTCCAATGAGGACCTATCCTTATAGACTCTCCAGCCCCAAGGAAAAATCATCACAGTATTTATCAACACAGAAACTTCGTTGAGCTTTTACATCAATTAATTAAAAAACTTTTCACAAAATAAGTTTTTCAAAGAAAAGTAAAGAACTCCATTAAACAAAAAATGAGCAAAATAAAATCAAATAATTTACCAAGCGTGAAACCACCGCAAATCAGCATCGATGAATAAATGAAACCCAAAACGAACAGAAATTACAATAAATAACCGAGTCAAACTCAAAACGAGCAGAAATTAACATAAGTTGGGATCAAAACCCCTATGCCTTCCCAAGGCCAGAGCATAATTTGCAATTTACTGAAAAAAAATATAAATGTTTTTACTTTTATAATTTTAATAAATCAAATAATATTAACATTTTGATTACTAAATATCAGTATATGTATATTAAATTGACAATGCACATTCATTTGTATTGAAAGTTGGAAACACAATACCCTCAGTCGTTCTTGGGATAGGCTACTGCTGAGATGCCTTATTGGGAAGTAGCATTAACACAGAGCATTTCGATTTAATCTTAAGGCAACATTTAGTTTTTAAACATAAAGTCAAATGGGAGGGTGGGCGTGAGAGGGGGATTAGTTTCCCTCCAATCACTTTCGACTATTAAAAAGGGCATCAGCCCTTTCTATTTTCAATCGAATGAGCCCTTTTCGAAGTTCCTACGACAACTCCTTCGATACGAAGTACCCTGGTTCTAAACAACAACAACAACAAAAAATAATACATTATACCCACATCGATCTTTACTATAAAAATGTCAAGCCTTCCAATAACTTTCGACTATTAAAAAGAGCACAAGGCCTTTCGATTTCCAATCGAATGAGCCCTTTTTGAGTTTCTACGACAACGCTTTCTATAAACACCTTACATGCCCCCCGGGCATAAATTGCAACCTTTACCCTAAGGGCTGTGAGGGTGGTTGTCATCCTCTAAGACCTAAATTCCAGAACTTTCAACTACGTGAAACAAAATGGCTATTTCAAAATTTTGATTGGATGTGTCTGGGAAAAATGGTGGGCGTAAGTCGGGTGTTAGTCACTCTCCCATCACCTTCAACTATAAATAAAGGCACTAGTCCTTTCGATTTCCAATCAAATGAAGCCCTTTTGAAGTTTCTACGACAACGCTTTCAATAAAAACCTTATATACCCCCACGGCATAACTTACAATCCTTACCCTGAGGGCTGGGGGGGGGGGAGGGTGTCATCCTCAAAGACCTAATTTCCAGAAATTTCTGCAACGTTGAACAAAATGGATATCTGAAAATTTGATTGGATGTGTTTGGGGATATGATGGGCATGGAGAGGGGGGTTAGTTACCCTCCAATCACTTTCGACTATTAAAAAGGGCATCAGCCCTTTGGAAGAAGGCAAATCGGAGGGTGGGCGGCGGGAGGGGGATAGTTTCCCTCCAATCATTTTCGACTATTAAAAAGGGCATCATCCCTTTCTATTTTCAACCGAATGAGCCCTTTTCGAAGTTCCTACGACAACTCCTTCGATACGAAGTGCCCTGGTCTAAACAACAACAACAACAAAAATAATACATTATACCCACATCGATCTTTACTATAAAAATGTCAAGCCTTCCAATAACTTTCGAGTATTAAAAAGGGCACAAGGCCTTTTGATTTCCAATCGAATGAGCCCTTTTTGAGTTTCTACAACACCGCTTTCTATAAACACCTTATATGCCACCAGGGCATAAATTTAAACCTTTACCCTAAGGGCTGTGAGGGTGGTTGTCATCCTCTAACACCTAATTTCCAGAACTTTCAACTACGTTAAACAAAATGGCTATCTCAAAATTTTGATTGGATGTGTCTGGGGAAATGGTGGGCGTGAGAGGAACTTACAACCCTTGCCCTGAGTGCTGGGGGGAGGGGTGTCATTCTCAAAGACCTAATTTCCAGAACTTTCTACTACGTTGAACAAAATGGCTATCTGGAAATTTTGATTGGATGTGTTTGGGGAAATGCTGGGCGTAAGAGGGGGGTTAGTTACCCTCCAACCACTTTTAACTATTAAAAAGGGCACTAGCCCTACCAATTTCCAATTGAATGAGCCCCTTTTGAAGTTTTTACGACAACTCTATATATAAGAACCTTATATGCCCCCAGGGTATAACTTACAACCTTTTCATTGGGGGCTCTGGGGGATTTGTCATCCCTAATTACATAATTTCCAGAACTTTCAACTACGTTGAACAAAATAGCTATCTCTAAACTTTGATTGAATGTGTTTGGGGAAATGGTGGGCGTGACAGGGGGGTTAATTACTCTCCACTCACTTTCGACTATTAAAAAGGTCAATTTCAATTTCCAATCAAATGAGCCCGTTTTGACATTTCTACAACAACTTTCTACATAAACCTTATATGCCCTCAGGGCATAACTTACAACCCTTACACTGAGGGCTCTGATGGGGTTATCATCCTAAAAGACCTAATTTCCAGAACTTTCGACCACGTTGAACAAAATGGATTTCTCAAAATTTTGATTGAATGTGTTTTGGGAAACGGTGGGCGTTGAGAGGGGGGTTAGTTGCCCTTCAATCACTTTTGGCTATTAAAAGGGCACTAGCCCTTTCAATTTCCAATTGAATAAGCCCTTTTTGAAGTTTCTACAACATCACTTTCTATAAAAATCTTATATATCCCAAGGGCATAACTGAGGGCTGTGGGGGTGGAGGTGTTGTCATCCTTAAATACCTAATTTCCAAAACTATTCAACTACGTTGAATAAAATGGGTATCAAAAAATTTTGATTGGATGTGTTTGGGGAAAAGGCAGGCGAGAGAGGGGGGTTAGTTGCCCTCAAATCATTTCAAGACTATTAAAAAGGGCGCTAGCCCTTTGAATTTCCAATCGAACGAGCTCTTCTTCAAGTTTCTACGACAAAGATTTCAATAAAAACTTATATGCCCCCAGGGCATAACTTCCCTGAAGACTGTGGGGGAGTATTCTAATCAAAGTTATAATTTCCTGAACTTCAAACTGCGTGGGAAAAATGGCTATCTCAAAATTTCGATTGGATGTTTCTGGGGAAATGATGGGTGTGGAAGGAGTGTTAGTTGCCTTCCAATAACTTTTGACTATTAAAAAGGGCATTAGCCATTTCAATTTCCAATCGATTGTGCCCTTTTTGAAGTTTCTACAACAACACGTTCTATAGAAACTTTATATCCCCCAAGGGCATAACTTACAACCCTTCCTTTGAGGGGTGTGTGTGGGGGGGGTGTCATCCTCAAAGACCTGATTTCCAGAACTTTCAACTACGTCGAACAAAATGGCTATCTTAAAATTTTGATTGGATGTGTTTGGGAAGAAGGTGGGCGTGATAGGGGGGGGGGGTTAGTTGCCCTCAAATCACTTTCGAGTATTGAAAAGGGCACTAGACCTTTGAATTTCCAATCAAATGAGCCCTTTTTCAAGTTTCTAGGACAAAGATTTCAATAAAAACTTATATACCCCCAGGGCATAACTTATAACCCTTTCCCTGAAGACTGTGGGGGGAGTGTTCTGACCAAAGGTATAATTTCCTGAACTTCAAACTGCATGGACCAAAAAGGCTATCTCAATATTTTGATTGGATGAGTTTGGAGAAATGGTGGGCGTGGAAGGGGTGTTAGTTGCCTTCCAGTCACTTTCGACTATTAAAAAGGGCACTTCTATTTCAATTTCCAATTGAATGAGCCCTTTTTGAAGTTTCTACAACAACACGTTCTATAAAAACCTTATATGCTCCCAGGGCATAACTTACAACCCTTGCCCTGAGGGCTGTGGGGGGACTGTCATCCTCAAAAACCTAATTTCCAGAACTTTTAACTACGTTGAACAAAATGGCTATCTTAAAATGTTGATTGGAAGTGTTTGGGGAAAAGGTGGGCGTGAGAGGGGGGTTAGTTGCCCTCCAATCACTTTCAACTATTAAAAAGGGCACTAGCCATTTCAATTTCCAATTGAATGAGCCCTTTTTGAAGTTTCTACAACAACACGTTCTATAAAAACCTTATATGCCCCCAGGGCATAACTTACAACCCTTGCCCTGAGGGCTGTGGGGGAGTGTCCTCCTCAAAAACATAATTTCTATCTGGAAATCAACTATGCTGAACAAAATGGCTATCTCAAAATTTTGATTGGATGAGTTTGGGGAAATGGTGGGCGTGGAAGGGGTGTTAGTTGCCTTCCAGTCACTTTCGACTATTAAAAAGGGCACAAGCCACTCCGATTTCCAATTGAATGAGCCATTTTCAAAGTTTCTACAACAACTTCTTTGATATAAAGTGCCATAGTCTAAAGGAAAAAAATAATAAATAATACGATGTGCCAATATTGTTCTTATATGCCCCCGTGGCATAACTTACAACCCTTGCCCTGAGGGTTTTGGGGGAGTGACCTCCTCAAAAACATATTTTCTATCTAGAAATCAACTAAGCTGAACAAAATGGCTATCTCAAAATTTTGATTGAATGTGTTTCAGGAAATGGTGAGTGTGGAAGGGGTGTTAGTTGCATTCCAATCACTTTCAACTATTAAAAAGGGCACAAGCCACTCTAATTTCAAATTGAATGAGCCCTTTTCGAAGTTTCTATGACAACTTCTTCGATACGAAGTGCCCTGGTCTAAAGGAAAAAAATTAATAAATAACACATTGTGCCAACATCGTTCTTATATGCCCCCAGGGTATAACTTAAAACCCTTGCCATGAGGGTTATTGGGGAGTTACCTCCTCAAAAACATATTTTCTATCTGGAAATCAACTATGCTGTACAACATGGCTATCTCAAAATTTTGATTGGACGTGTTTTGGGAAATGGTGGGTGTGGAAGGGGTGTTAGTTGCCTTCCAATCACTTTTGGCAATTAAAAAGGGCACAAGCCACACCAATTTCCAATTGAATAAGCCCTTTTCAAACTTTCTATGGCAACCTCATTGATTAGAAGGGCCCTGGTCTAAGGGAAAAAAATAACAAATAATACATAGTGCCAACATTGTTCTTATATCCCCCCAGGGCATAACTTAAAACCTTGCCCTGAGGGTTGTGGGGGAGTGACCTCCTCATGCTGCCATAACAAGAACCATTTTCATAATTAGGCCTACTGTAGAAACTATTGAAAAACACTGCAATTTTAGAGTCTGTACCAAATGCTCTACAGGCCAAAAATGTGGACATGATAGTGATAGTGATAGTGATATATTTAATTAACAAAAAGTTTAACTACAAAAATCAATATGATTCACCCAAAACCAAACGGTTGACGTGGGGATCATGATCAGCAGAACTTGACAAATCTCAAAAATCATTGACATTATTTCAATGATCACCAAAATCTTGATGAAACAGTGAATGAAATTTTGAAAGAATATAATCAGGCTGCTGATGTCTTATTAACTACCTTATTAGTCCCTAGACAGATAGGAAACAAGTTTCACAAAGAAAATCATCCAAGAGATACTGAAGAAGATTATTGGAAATGGATTTTGAAAAAATTTATTGATAAGCAACACTCAGAAGCTAAAAACTAGCTGAATTTACATTCCAAATCAATAATAAATTTGTGTTGAATCAAAAGAATAACACAAGTCACAGTCAAGAAACAGTCAAAAATACTAATAAACATAAAAAAAGGTTGTGCAAAAGAAACCAGATTAAAAAATAGAGCTCAAAACTTGAAACAAACACAAAAAAATGGAGCCAAAGAAGCATCACAAAGAGACAGAAAACAAAAATTGCAATAGAAAAGAGGGGAACAATTTTTGTGCCACTGCACCATCTACTAAAAAAGAGCCAATGGAGTTGTTTTTACTAAAGTGATGTATGAAGAATTATTAAGGTGCTTTATACTATGGGGATGAAAATTTTTGAAACTTCTAATTAACAATATAGATTGGATAGTAAGTTGGGATTGTCAATAAGGCTAAGCATCTATTAAGGTTGGGGAAAATTTCCTTGGTGCAGGTATTGGAAATGGTGGACTTGGCAATATATAAGCAAATTCTACCCCCTTTGTTTCAAGATGGTAATGTATGCAGCTTTATGGAGGAATTAGCATGAGCTCTTTTTCAGGCTACTCACATCTGACAGAGAATTGGATATGCATTGTGGAGAATATTGTTTTGAGTGCCAGGTTCAACACAGGTTTGGGTCTTTTCAGAACCTGTGTTTGGTCATGCTATTCTGGGGCATTACAATTTTGAAGAATCCATGTCCAACATGCTTGGAACTTGTCAGATGAAAATACTTTAAAGTTTGGCTGGGTTTAGCACAGAAAACCTAAAAAATATTTTTGTCAAACCTACTCAAAACATACTTCAAATCCAGTACCCAAAAACACAACTATGGGCTTTTATTCTCTTTGTAAAGGATCCTGAGCAAACACTTTGGATAGACTCAGTTTTGTTACTAAATTTACTTGAAAGTTGTAAATGCCAAGCCAGACGGCACTTTCAAATAACAGCCTGGCATATGATATGTAAAAATGGAGGGAATGCATGTTTGGCATAATCAAATTTATTTAGAAGTTTAAGCAAGGATAGTAGCCTAATATGTTTACTTGTTTGACAATATTTGTAACATGTAGAAACAACATGTGAAACAACCCTCTTTTATTCTAGACTTCCTGAAACATTTTGCATTTTTGACAATGTTTTGCTGTTTTCTACTTCTTTCAAAGGCATTTTTTACTCGAAATATCGAAAATTTGTGGCAAAAGGATTCCAATTTACTTTTGCCTCCCCCTAACAAGAAACTGAAACAGTCAATCCAAGTAATTGAGAGGCAAATGTTTAAAAGGCATGGGTAAATGTTGGGAGTAAGTATGACTCTCTTATTGGACAAATACTTGTGTGTTAGTTTATGGAAAGGCGCCCCTGCCTAGAGTCTCAGGCAGGTTGATCAAGAATTTAAAATTGACATAGGACCATTAGATTGCCTGGAATGAGAGGCAAACAAGGCACACCTGCCTATGGTCTTAGGAAGGTTGACCAAGAATTTAGAATTGACACAGGACCATTAATTTGGTTGGAATAACAGGCAAACAATCATTTAAAGTCATCTTCATCTTCCAAATAGTACCTATTCATTGCCTAAGCTCAGCTTTGCATTCTGAGCAAATTGTAATTTTTCACAAATTTTTGGGTCACTTGCCCAAGACTCTGGGTGGGTGGGCTGTCACCATTAGACCACTGAATAAGCCTGTGTTGGAACCAAGAGATGAAGACTTGCTATCATTAGAAGAGGAGGGTGGAGCCCCTCATGATTCAGGAATCACCTGCACTTTAAATGAGAGTGTTTTGCCTGCCTTAATAAGTCCACATCCTAAAGCTTATCCCAGAAAGGCCACAACAAGAGGCCAACCAAAAGGGGTCTGTTGAATACTGACAGATACTCCTGAAAAGAAGAAGATTGAGGAAGAGGCTGTGCTTCAACAAACTAGGAAATCTAAGCAATCTCTCAGAAATCCTCATCAAAAAAGCAAAAAGCCTAGGCAGTCCTTTTTCACTGAAAGAGAAGTAGCTTGGAAGATATTTTGGACTTGACTGAACCAATCAAACCAGATGCTCAGGAAGGACCTTTGGCTGAGAGAAACTCTTAATTTGGTGCTATGAACACTGAAGACTTTGTCTTAGTACTTGAAAAGGACACCAAAAAAGGAAAGTGCCACAGTGTTGGTGAAATTGTTTGAAAATGACAGAGTAAAAAGAAGTACAGGTTTGGTATTTCAAGAGGATTGCTCCTTTCTTTAAATTCACTCCCCCTGATGCTTCATACTGGTACAGTATAGTTCTACCAAAATTGTGCTGATCTTGCCAAAGCCTGTGCCTTCCAGACAGACCAAAAGACAATCTGGACATTTTGTCTTTCCTCTTGATTTGTCACCATTTAATGTGTTGTGAACAAGTGAATGACTTCTGGTTTAAGCTTGTTTTATACAACTGTGCTTTGTTGTTCAATTTTCAATGTTATCTCTATTAAATAACTGAGTTTTGCATTGAATAAACATTTTTATTGTCTGTCCCAAGTTTGGTTTCCACTTGTCTCATCTATGGTGCCTAGTTCCATACTTGGGACAAAATGGGTAGTTGTCAAAAAAACATATTTTCTTGAAAACAAATTTATTTCACAACTTGAAAAATTGACAACATCTTCCTTTATTAATGCAGATGATGTTGAGAAATTTTTGTTTCTGCACTGCAAAGTGTCAAGAGTAATAAGCAAATCAAAACATTTGACCCAAGTATGGAGCCTTCCCCCTATGGTATGTCCTACTTCAGATTATTAGAAATTGTTTAAAAAAAGTTAAACCTATTTCCCTAACATTTAGACTAGGCTAGGGTTAAACAGGAGCAGATTTCAAGAAGTTTAGGTAAATTTTTGGCAGTTCATATTATTGACTTACAAATAAAGTAAACATACCACTTGATGCCTTTTTTTATGCTCATTGACTGGACTTACTTGACTTATGTCCCATCTGTCCTCAAAGGTTGTTTTGGGGCCTCTTCTTTAACCAGTTCATTGATATGCCTCCTGTAGGTATTTCTGTTGTTGGCCAGGCGACAGAGTATTGGTAATAGATACAGTCGGCCCCTGCTAGGGACAGAGAGGAGTGGCTTACCACTGTCCTGAAGCCAGCCAAGAAACCCCTTCTTTAACATTTATGCTCATTACAAATATAATAATCATTTTTGTCAGAAATCAATTTTACCCCCACCCCAATATATATCAATTCAGGGTATATATTTGCACATTAGGGGGGGGGGGGGTAAAGTGTATTTCTGATGCAAATGATAGGTAAGTTTAAGCTTTACCCCCACCCCCCTAATGTGCAAATATACACAGGCATCATTTGGGGGGGGGGCAAGAGGGCAGTTGCCCCCCCCCCAATAATGTGTCCAATGCCTTTTGAATATCCAGATATGGACCCCTCTTGCCCCCCCCCCAAAAAAAAATGCTGGAGATTTGCCTCTGCAAATATATACCCTGAATTGGTGTATATAGGGGTCGGGGTAAAATTTATTTCTAACAAAAATGATTATTATATTTGTAATGAGCATAAAAACAGGAACTGAGTGGTACATTTACTTTATTCATAAGTCAATAATATGAACTGCCAAAAATTTACCAAAGTTTTTTATCATTGCATTTTATTTAGTGGCATCTCCTTTCATAATGCTTGTTTATACTCTGTACTAATCTATAGCCTACATTATGCTTTTTTTTGTTGAGTTTTACAGGCTGTATTTATTTAGGCTATCTGAAATTGAATATGCAGTTTGTAGGATGCAAAGTACAAATATTGAGTGTTTAATGCCAAACACCAAAGCAGTGACCTGGGTTGCAGTTAAGCTAGTTCCAGGACTGTATTCAAAAATTTCAATTAATTAATGCAAGTTTCTTTACAAGATAGAGGTTGTTGTTGACAGTAAAATTCTACTTTAGCAACTTTTGGCTATCTTGGAAAGGGGTTAGGTTAGGAAAATGAAACTTTCAGGGATGGGTGTACAGGCTAAAGCATGTCATGGGAATGGTATTTTGAAGTACCTACCTCCACTCCTTCTCTCTCTAGAGGGTCCTGACCTTTGATGACCTTTAAAAATCTGTGTGTTATAAAAATGAAACCTTGCAGAAAAGATCTTCTGCTTAAATGAAGTACAACAAAATCGTTTTCAGCTTCACAACTTTCCTCAATCCTAGGTTTTAAAGTGTCCTCAATCCTAGTTTCCTCAATCCTAGGTTTAAAAGTTTTAAAAGTTTTTAAAGGTTTTAAAAGTTTCCTCAATCCTAGTTTCCTCAATCCTAGGTTTAGGTTTTATAAGGTTTTAAAGATGTGCACATACATTTCCTAAATTTTGAAGAAAAAAAACATCCACATGGCTTAAACTCAACTCAAATAACAGGAATTGCATATAAAGAACTAAACCTAGAGAAAAAGAAACTGATAACTGAAAATTAAGGTAAATGTTGTTTTGTCAAGATTTCAATAAGTATAAACCTGTCATGTAGGCAAATTTAAGGACCCTCTAGAGGGAGAAGGGGTGGAGTTAAGTACTTCAAAATACCTTCCCAGGACAAACTTTAGCCTGTAGACTAATCCCTGAAAGTTTTAACCCCTTTCCAAGATAGCCAAAAGTAGCTAAAATAGAATTTTACCACAATTTCTAATATAGTCCTGCTTTTATTGTCTGCAAGGAGTATATTATGCTAAATCAAGTCATGAGAGACAGTTAACTAGCCTAACTAACCTGTATTGCCAAGTAAGGGCCCTTCAAGTCAGATTCTGTCACCATTAAAAGAGCTCTTCCGTCAATTCTATGCTCTAAAAAAATAGGAGCACTTGTGATATGTCCGTGCCCAACCAGCCATCTCTGCACATCATCACAAGTCCATTCTAGGGCATGACTCATTTTTGGTATACATGTGCTTTACTTTTTAATTTTTATGCTTGCACCAATGATGTTACGGGATGCGTTTGAATTTCTGTCAGCAGACAAGGAACCTCTAATTTTCAACCAAATGAACCTCTCCTATGGAAGGGATGGTTAAACAACCATCCCTTCCATAAAAACCTTAAATGCCCCCTGGTCATAACTTACAACCCTTGCCCTTAATCTCTGCGGTTCTTTTCAACCCAAAAGCCTTATTATATGATATTAAGACTATTTTGAATAGAATGGCCATCTCAAAATTTCTATTACATGCAATTCGGGATAATACGACATGTGTGTGTGTGGGGAGGGGGAAGGGGTAGCTACCCTCCGATCACTTTGACTCTTAAAAAAAGCACTAGAGCGTCTGATTACCAATCCAATGAGCCCCCTCCGAAGTTTATATGACCACACTTTGTATAAAAACCTTATATGACCCCAGGCCATAGCTTACAACCCTTGCCCTGAGGGCTGGGGGGATTTGTTACCCTCAAAGACATAATTTCCAGAACTTTCAATTACGTTGAAGAAAAAATAGCAATCTCAAAATTTTGATTGAGTGTTTGGGAAATAAAAGGCATGAAGGGAGTCATTTGCCCTCTGATCACTTTCGACTAATAAAAAAGGCACTAGCCCTCTCAATTTCCAATCGAATGAGCCCTTTATGAAGCTTCTACGACCGAACTTTCTATAAGAACCTTATATGCCCCAAGGGCATAATTTACGACCCTTTGTCCTGAGGTTTAGGGGGGGGGGTTGTCATCCTCAAATACATAATTTCCAGACCTTTCAACTACGTTGAAAAAAATGGCTATATCAAAATGTTTATCGGAAATGTTTGGGGAAATGATGGGCGTGGGGGGTGATTCTCCCTCTGATTACTTTCGACTATTAAAAAGGGCAAAAGTCCTCTCAATTTCTAATCGAATGAGCCATTTTGAAGTTATTACGACAACGCTTTTTGCAAAAACCTTATATGCCCCCAGGGAATAACTTACAACCTTAGCCCTGAGGGCTGTGGGAGGTTGTCATGCTAAAAGACATATATTCCTGACCCTGTAACTACGTTCAAGACAATGACAATATAAAAATGTTCGGGGAAATGATGGGCGTTGGGGAGGGGCATTCAATTTCCGGTTGCTTTTGACTGTTAGTAAAGGCACTAGCCCCCTGACTTCTCAATTAAATGAACCCTTTTTGAAGTTTCTACGACAAAACGAAAAAAGAAACCTTATATATCCCCCAGCGCATAACTTACAACATTTGCCCTGGGGGCTGTGGGGGGTTGTTCACAAAGACATAATTTCCGGACCTTTCAACTGCGAAGAACAAAATGGCTATATACAATTTTTTACTCGATGTGTTTCCGGGAAATGGTGGGTGTCAGAGGGGGGTTAGTTGCCCTCCAATCACTTTTGGCTATTAAAAAGGGCACTAATCCTTACAATTTCTAATCGAATGAGCCCTTTTTGAAGTTTCTAGGACGATGCTTTCTATAAAAACTTTATATTACCCCCAGGGCATAACTTACAACCCTTGCCCTGAGGGCTTTGGGGAGGGGGGGGGGAGAGGGTGTCATCCTTAAAGACCTAATTTCCAGAACTTTCAAATACATTCAACAAAATGGCTATCTAAAAATTGTGATTGGATGTCTCTGGGGAAAAGGTGGGCGTGAGAGTGGGATTAGATGCCCTCCAATCACTATCAACTATTAAAAAGGGCACTAGCCCTTTCAATTTCCAATCGAATGGGCACTTTTTTAAGTTTCTACGACAACACTTTCTATAAACACCTTATATGCCCCCAGGGCATAACTTACAACCCTTACCCTGAGGACTGTGAGGGTGTAAAAGTTGTGATTGGATGTCTCTGGGGAAAAAGTGGGTGTGAGAGGGGGGTTAGTTGCCCTCCAATCACTTTCGACTATTAATAAGGGCACTAGCTCTTTCAATTTCCAATCGAATGGGCCCTTTTTTAAGTTTCTACGACAACACTTTCTATAAGCACCTTATATGCCCCCAGGGCATAACTTACAACCCTTGCCCTGAGGGCTCTGAGGGGGTTGTCATCCTCAAAGACATAATTTCTGGACCTGTCAACTACGTTGAACAAAATGTCTATCTCAAAATTTTGATTGGATGTGTTTGGGGAAATGGTGGGCGTGAGAGGGGGGTTAGTTGCCCTCCAATCACTTTCGACTATTAAAAAGGGCACTAGCCCTTTCAATTTCCAATCGAATGAGCCCTTTTTGAAATTTTTACGACAACGCTTTTTATAAACACCTTATATGCACCCAGGGCATAACTTACAACCCTTGCCCCGAGGGCTGTGAGGGGTTATTGTCCTCAAAGACCTAATTTCCAGAAATTTCAACTACGTTGAACGAAATGGCCATCTCAAAATTTTGATTGGATGTGTTTTGGGAAATGGTGGGCGTGAGAGGGAGGTTAGTTGCCCTCCAATCACTTTATACTATTAAAAAGGGCAGTAGCCCTTTCAATTTCCAATCGAATTAGCCTTTTTGAAGTTTTTACGACAGCGCTTTCTATAAAAACCATATATGCTCCCAGGGCGTTAAGTTACAACCCTCGCCCTGAGGGTTTTGGGGGGAGTGTCATCCTCAAAGACATAATTTGTAGACCTATCAACTACGTTGAACAAAATGGCCATCTCAAAATTTTGATTGGATGTGTTTTGGGAAATGGTGGGCGTGAGAGGGAGGTTAGTTGCCCTCCAATCACTTTTTACTATTAAAAAGGGCACTAACCCTTCCAATTTCCAATCGAAGAAGCCCTTTTCGAGGTTTCCACGACAACTCCTTCGATACGAAGTGCCGTGATCTAAAAGAAAAGCCAAAAAAAAAACACGTTGTGCCAACATTGTTCTTTATTTAGGCAGCGCGATTGCGCTGCCTCTGATTCCGTTATTGCTTAAATATTCAACAGCTTTTTCGGGGCTGTTCCAACATCTTACCTAGGAAATTCAGATTATGAATTAGGTGACGTTACGAAATAGTGAGTGGATAGAATGCTTATGGTAGTCCTTAATTTAAACTTTATAGATTGTAGTTTAACTTGCAAGACTATTATCAAAAACAAGTGCAAAGTCTTCAATACTCACAAATTGAAAGCTAGTTTGAAAGGCACTTTTTTCTCTTGAGTGCACACCACTCCCCACGTTCAATGACCATGCTAAGCTATAGTGGAGCTGGTAAGTAACATTTTGGAAGGGGGGTGGGCAAACGCTTATAAATTGTGTGTTTAAAAGACCATAGTAAATAATGGTAGAAATTGTAGAAGGTTTGAATTGTCCCTTAATTAAATGAAACCACTGTTCCTAAAAATTTTTTTTCAGATACCCCTCGGAGGTTTTTCTATCTGCACACTGTTTCATGGCTTCTCAACATATTTGGAGTTTTCCTCATATTAGCTGGATACGAACACTATTCTATTGATGTGTTTGTTGCCTATTACTGGACGTCTTGTCTTTTCCTCTACTATCACACCTTAGCTAATAGTCGGACATTGAAACAGGGAGATCACAAGCGAGCCAAGATATGGTACCCTCTATTTTATTTCTTTGAATCGAATATAGATGGTATTGTACCCAATGAGTATGAATTTATTATACAGAAAATACATATTGTTTGGGCCTGGAGCTATTTAAAGAATGGAATTGAGTATTTTAGTAAAATTATCCCGGGGAAATGTAAATTGTTCGCTTTAAATGTACACAAAAGGAATAAGGCAAAGCTCCAGCCTGACATGAAAGTGTTGCTGCTCTCAAACTCTCCAGCTAACACTGAAAGACATCTATACAAAAGTATTTTCGATTTCTTAAGATATAATAATATCTGCCAGTAGATCACATAGATGGTATCAAGACTTATTCCTGACCCATCACCCCTTCTGTAGATTGAAAATCGTCATGAAGCCAAAAGGAGACCGAAGTGGACTCCAGAAGGCTTGGCATTTTAAGAAGAAGAAGAAGGAATAGTCGAAATTTGGTTACTTTGTTTTGACGGAATTTTTATTTATATCTTACTGTCAAGAGATCTTACCTCCAATGTTTTGCATCAAGCAAAAGATTTTGAATTTTAGGGGGAGCTAGGCCCTTAGACCCCATCTTTTATACGTACCTAACTTGGAATTTTACAGTGAAATATACTACGAGGCGTTGTTTTTTTTAATTAAAGTTTTAATTAAGGGTGTTTTTTAATTAAGGTCCGTTTGAACATAAGTATACAACAAAACATCATTTCAAAAAAGTAAATTTATTTTCAGAAAGTGCATACTTTATTCTATTTTTGGACATAGTTACCAAGTTTTTTGAAACACTTATCATACCTCTTAACTAATTTTAAAGTAAAGTCTTTATAAGAACTGGTCGCCGGTTCCAACAACCAAAAGTTCACTGCTGTTTTTACGTCGTCGTCATCTTTTTAACGGTTGCCACTGAGGTGGCAACAAGTTGAACTGGAGATAAAACATGGGTTTTGCATATCACGCCCAAATAGAGGCAACAGAACATGGAATGGAAATACACACTCCCCTGAAAATTTGAAGGCCGAATATCCTTTCTCCCAGCGCAAAATCATGGCTTCGGTGTTTGGGAATAGGCATGGTGTTTTTTAGTCGACTTCATGCAACGGAGGAACCACTAACAATGCAGAAGCATACTGTCAAACCCTCAGAAAGCTCCGCAGAGTGATTAAAAAAGAAAGAAAACAAAATATCTTGGCATGCTGACAAATGAAATTGTCCTTCTTCATGACAATGCAAAACCTCACGCTGCTGGTCAGACCCTTAATTTGTTGGACAGTTTTGGCTGGGAAGTTTTAGATCACCCACAATACATTGCAGATCTTGCACCGAGTGATTACCATCCGTTTTTCCACCTTAAGCAACACCTCAGTGGCAAACGTTACAATGATGATGACGACGTAAAAACGGAAGTGAATTCCTGGTTAGTGGAAGAGGCGGCAAGTTTTTATACAGAGGTTACTTCAAAATTAGTTGAAAGGGATGATAAGTGTTACAACAAATCTGGCAACTGTGCTGTTAAATAGAGTAAAGTATGTACTTTTACAAATAAATTTACTTTTTTTGGATGATCCTTCGTTGTGTGCTTATGATCATACAGACCTTAATTAAAAACACGCCTCGTACTATGCATTGCACTTTTTAGTCGTAAATTGACCAACTATAATTCTATTATTAAAACCTTCCCAACCTATCTTGAAACCAAATTCTCCCCAAATATGTTGAACCAAATTCTAGAGAGCACAGAAGGATTTTTTTCGGGAGGGGGTTGGGGGGTATTTTACAGAAAAGACTTTAAAAAAACGCATCAAAAACTTGTTTATATTCAATTTGTTACGTTTCAAGGGGGGGGGGAAGAGTTTTCACTTCAAATAAAGATAGTAGGGCATACAGTTTGCTAAGAAATGAAAGTTTTGAAAACTATTGAAAATTGTATATTCAAATAAACAACGCTTGGTTGAAACGCAAATAAAACCTAAGCGTGAAAAAATCATGTGTAAGTTTTATTCTCGTGCAAGGCAGACACGTGATTCGTGCTCACAAAATTGTGATCACGATTCACCAATTTTACGGTTCTTAAGATCAACCAGTTAAAAATCACTGAACTGGTACACCCATGACAAACCTCAGACCGGGGTTTTACAACCCAGATGGACGATGACCCATCGAACATACAAGACAGTACATGGAAGTAAGATCTCTTGAAAACGTAGGTGTCGTTATTTATTGTACAGTTTGTCTAGGCTAAATTATTTTGTGCTAAATTATATTTTTCTACTCAACTGAAGAAATGTATCAGTTGACAGGTCCAAGACTAGAATTCCAATCTCTTTTGTCAGATAAAGGGTCTTTGCGTCTTTGATCTTCTCCACACAAAGAACTCACCAAAAATGAAAATAAAAACTATTCGAAAATTATTGTAAAATTTATGGTTACATTTTCATTTGGCATACAAATTTGAATTACCGAAATTTACCTAAATATTTAGACGCCAATTTTAAAATAAATGCTTTGATTTTGAAATAGATAAAAGAAAAGAAAATAGATACTTTGTGGAAAAGCTACAGGCAATTAAATATTGTAACTGTATTAATTCTTGCAGTTGTTATTTATAAAAAAATCTCTTATTAAAAGAGTTTTACTAAATTATGAGGAATAGACGGGTTTCCAGGATCAAATCTAGAATTTTGGTTCAGTGGGGGTGGGGTTTTAAGAATTAAAAAATAATTTACAAAACCTATGAAAAATTTGTTCTATATTTAGTTTTGTTACTTCTTTACTACCCTGACACAAATTTGGAGGGGGGGGGGGTCAAACTGGGTTCTCCCCCCCCCCCTTCTTGATAAGGCACTGTGGTTCTTTGTTAGAATTGCCATAGTGCAGTGCATAACTCGTATGTAAAAAATTATTTTGTAAAACTGGGCTTTTGGCAAATTTTCATGTATAACTTTACGGTGCATCAATTGGTTCGGTTTCCTATTTATCAATGTACTTCTCCAATCCAAATTTGAAACCTCAATATTAAAATTAAATAAGCTACTTGGGAAATTAAAATAGTAAAAAAAAAAATTTCATTCAGAATCAAAACTCCCTAAATCGTTGGTTAGATTTCTTATTCAAAACCAAATTCCGCTTCATTGTAGTTGCTTAATTGTAGCTGATACAACATTCAAATGAGCTTTCATTCGACATCAAAACTCTTTAAATTGTCGTTTAGCTTTCTTGTTCAAAATTACAAATTCGGTTTTATATCGATAATCGTATTTTTTTAGGTCTTTCATTTAATGTCTGAACAGGTCTTATCAGACTTTAGAACTAAGGGTATTAAGTTGAAACACTATAGATGACTTTTCTAATAGTTAGTGCAATAGCTTTGACTTCGTAAAGTGTGTGTTTTTTTTTTTTTTAATAAAGGTCAAAAATGTATACAAAGGAAAGTAAAAACGAGAATTGTGGCTACATTCTGATAATATATTTTGGGAGTAAATGTTTAGCTTTCTTAGTGCTATTTAAAATTAAAAATGCTATTTAATGTTATTTAAAATAAAATAAAAAAAATGCGGTAATTCTAACTCAGTGAAAACCAAAGGCTTTTTGACGTCATCTTTTTCAAGCCCTCGCAGGTTGACTCAACTTAACCTAACAAATTTAACCAAAGTTGCCAAACAGTCGGTAGCTATTTCCACCTTCAAAATGATTTTCTTTTTAACCAACGAAAGGATATTAACTAATTTTATAATATTGCTATTGTCACTAGCTTATTGACACGTGACCGTCCCTGAATCCAGAAACTCTTGAAATGAAGGGAGGGGAACCGCCCTCTTGAACTGGATATATCGTGTCGTCTTCGCTGTTTTTGGCAACTATAAGCCGAGAAGCATCAGCAAAATATGGTAAAATTTATTTTGTTCAGTTACTTTCAGATGATAAATCTTTAATGCTGCAATTTAAATGAGTAATGGTCACATGAAATCAAAGAGCATCAAGAAATGATCCCCGTGGTTCCGAATTATAAGAAAGAAGCCTCTGCAAATACTGGTAAATGTCCGAATATTTCGGCTTCATAACCGGAAGCCTTTATCGAAGGGAAAAGAAGAAATTTCAACCAAATTTAATGAGATTGAACAAATTAGAAAATGCTAGAAAAAAGGTAATCACTCAAATGCTATAAAAAGAAAAAGATAAAAACGAAAGGAAATTAACATATGATAAAGTATAGTGATGTTTTCCTCATATTTTTATGCTGTTTTCTAGCATGTGTTAATTTGTTCATTCTAGTCTAATGTTTCTGTATTTTTCATTTTCAGTTTTTTTTTGTAGCCTTTCATTATAAAAAGAAAATAATATTGATCAATATTGGCGCACTGCCCTGACTGCCAGCGGTTTCAAATAAAAATTTTGTTATCACCACTGTCAAAAACTTCTTTAAAATCTAATTATATAGATGGTATTTAAAAATCAGAACCTTATCGTTAAAATCTGCATCAACGTGGATGTACTAAGCATTTCCAACGAAATCTGGACGAAAGCCAGCTTTTAACATTAGAAGCCAATAGAATGACCGAAAAATTGCGTTTGACAAGAGAAGTCTGGTTTCAAAATAAAAACAAGGGTATTAGGTCAGTAGTAGTAATAGACATCGCAGATATCCTGGGGGGATATTTTTGCGGTCATTACTAAAATAAGCTTCGTCGTTATTGCTAAAAAAATTTAAGAAAAGAAAACTGATAATTGAAAAATTTGAATTCGAGCAAAAAAAACACAAAATATAATACTTTTATTTTCCCTCAGATACACTATGAGAAGTACATTCAATAAATATAAATATAAAGACACAACTTACAATTAACAAGACCAGAACTACTGATTAATACAACCATCTATGTCAATCGGTTAACATCGGTTAGATATTTTCAAAAAACGGGAATAAATTTCTATATTCAAGATAATTTTGAGCCTTTTGAAATAGAAGCTCACACTTAATCTTTGTTACATCAAGCGGGTCCTTTATTCCATACATATATTCTAAAGAAGTATTACGAGCACTTAGCGGAAATTTAAGGTATCTAAAATACACAACTTTAATTTGAGATGAAGTAGAAGATTTTATATTATATAAATAGATTTATACAAGATTAGTTTAAATAGACAATTAAATAAATTTGTATATTATGCAAATAGAAGTATGTACATACATTAACTGGTGTACGAAAAAATTACCAAATATGGCCTTGTTTATACATTTTTAACTCCCCCCCCCACCCCTACATTTAGAAGAACCCTTTTTCTGTATCTTGAAAAAAACAGTCGAAGAAAAACATTGCCCCCTTTCTACATTCTCGTGAATCGGCGCCCCTGTTTCGAGTGCGTGCATGTTAGAATGTTTAATCTTTCTTGAATTTTAGTCAGCTCTAGTCAAGCTGTTTTCATTAACTAAAGACCATTTGTTTAGATTCCGATAACTGGTACATTACCACATAGTCTGCAGCGAATCTGCTCATGAGTTGTTCGTAGTAATTTGTTTGATTTTTAACTGTTTTGTGACTAAATTTTTTGCAATATTCAAGGCCTGGAAAATGAATAGCAGTGAATAAAACCATGGAAGTAACAGATTGGACCTATCGCTTTTTGTGTATATATGCATATGCTTATATATCTGTGAGCTTCAAAGCATTGATACAATTATAAAATTTATCCGTAATTTTTCCGTAGTTGCTGAAAAGCAACTTTTTACTGCCTTGGAGTTATTTTTATGATAAATTCATCGTATTTTTATGCAATTTTGTGACTGGATTCTTTTTATTCTCATTGTACTCTATGTAATGAGTAGAAAATATAGTATATCTTTTTTGCTTATATTCTAATGTATCTATTTTGGTTACAGGTAGGGCTGTTTTTATTTTTATTTTTTATTTTTTAGATTGGTATCTGAAGCATCTTTAGAATAGATACAGGTAAGTAATATTTTAGATACTACTACTACTAAAATCTCACCGCAGCACCAAGCCACCCGAGGTCAACAGAGCTACGCCCTCTCCTCCTCCAGCCCAAAAATCTATTCAAAGCCTTCCTCTTTACACCTCCCAGGAATTTCCCATTTCTTTTAAATCTTTCCTTATGACATCCTCCCAACCCAACCGCGGACGACCTGCTTTCTCTTTAGCCATGGACGGCTGGCATTAAACGACAATCTTTGGCAATCTGTCATCCTTCATCCGCAGAACGTGCCCCAGCGATTTCAAACTTTCTCTCATCATAGCCCTAGAAAGCGGGATGGAACTACAGTTTTCGTACAGCCTACTGTTTAAAATGTGTCGGGTACCCAGAAAATCCATAGGCAATTTCTCTGGAAAACATCTAGAAAATCTTCATCCACTGTTTGGCCCAAGCCTTAGAGCCATATTTGACCACTGTCATCACTATAGCTTCTAATATTCTAATCTTAGTTTTCAGACTTATCTTCCTATACATCGAAACTTTTTTTAACTGTGAAAAAACACCCTGAGCCTTGGCTATTCTACTTTTAACATCTTCACTGCTCCCACCGTCTTTACTAATAATACTACCAAGGTAAGTGAAGCTATTCACCTGATCAATCTTTTCGTTATCCGACGTCACCTTTTCATCTTCCCTTATTCCTAGCCTTAGTGACCTAGTTTTCTTAACATTTATTTTCAAACCTATTCTAGCACCCTGAACTTGCAAAACCTCAAAAAGTTCATTCATTTTGCTCAAACGTTCATCTAGGATGCTTAAATCATCAGCATAATCTAAGACGAGGAGATTTTTTCCTTCCCATTTGATTCCGTGGTCTCCCATTGCCTTTCCTGTGCTTCTTAAGACAAAATCCATCAAAATGATCCATATAATGGGGGATAGAACACAACGCTGCTAAACTCCTGATTTAATACGATACCAGCTGCTATCCTCATTTCATACCTTAACCGCTGCAGTGTTATTCTCGTACACTAATCACTTTAATGTATTTGTCTGGTATACCATACTAAGATAAAAACCTTTTTTAAAGCTCTTCTATAAACAGAATCAAACGCTTGCCCATAATCTATAAGACTGAGGACCAAAGGTGTTTGATAACTCAGGCTCGTATGAATTATTAACTTAAGAGTAAAAATTTGGTCGACATATCCTCTACCTTTTCTAAAACCGCACTGTTCTTCTCTTAAAACTTTGTCTACAGCATCTCTGACGGAGATACTAGTGACTCATATGAATTATAGTTACGGTTACAGGAGCAAATAGACAGGGTCCCAGGTAAAAATATGGTGTTTTATTACGAGGTTTTAACACATAGGTCGGTAAAAATAGGGATAGATGGTATCCTAGCCTAAGTAAATTTAGTGTAGGAAAAGAAAACAGTAAGTTATAACAAATGCAGTGTTTGGTCAAAAAATGGCCCATAAGTTACCAGGGTATTTACATGATGGTAAGACAGCAAATCCTATTGATTATATTATTGTAAACCGAACACTGGCAGGATCAATAGAATATACTAGGGTATATAGGAGTGCTGTTATTGATGCTAAAAGTTAAGATCACCATCTGGTAATGTCTACAGTGAATTTAAAGCTTGAATTCCGGAAGGGTAACTACCTTCCGGGAAATTATGATGCTGGTAGACTCCAGGATGAGAATTTGAGACAAACTTCCCAGGAACAGTTGAATACTAAACTGGAGAGTTTAAAATTTGACAATGTGGAAGATCGATGGAATAATTTTAGAAAAAAAGGATTTGTGAAGTTGCTGACGGTATCTTAGGGAAGAAAGTTAGGACTGCAGCTAGGAATATTAGTGAAAAATCTTTATGTTTAATAGAGAGGAGAAGGGGCTTGTACAAGAATTATCTGATCGATAGGTCATATGAAAACAAAAGGAATGTAAAGAAAGTGGAGAAAGTATTAAAATATGAACTAAGGAGGTGTGAAGTGGAGGCCTTGGATAAAATTGCCGAGGATCTGGAAGATGCAGCTAGACGGCATAATAGTAAAATATTGTACTGGCATGTTAAAAAATTGAGAGGGAATAGTCAATCTGGACTTGTCCCAGTTAAAGATGGGAATGGGGCTACAATTAGTGATAAGGAAAGAGTTAAAGAGAGATGGGCAGAACATTTTTGGAATATGCTAAACCGAGATAGAGTTGCAGGAAAAGATATAGAGGAAAATGATGAAGTTTTTGATACCTTGGATGTAGAGGAAGATATGTTTTGCGAGGAAGAATTAGTAACAGTACTAAAAGGATTAAAAATTATAAGGCTCCAGGCGCAGATAGTGTGGTAAATGAGTTTCTTAAATATGGTGGTTCTGAGGTTAGAAATAAGTTACTGAAGCTTATGAATATGATTTTGGAAGAAGGGGAAGTACCAAGCGATTTTAGAAATACCTTAATCAAACCACTGTACAAGAAAGATGATAAGAGTGAGTGTGGTAATTATCAAGACATTAACCTGGTCTCTGTTGGTAGCAAATTATTTAGTAATATGATACTTTTAGGCTGAGAGATGCTGTAGACAAAGTTTTAAGAGAAGAACAGTGCGGTTTTAGAAAAGGTAGAGGATATGTCGACCAAATTTTTACTCTTAGGTTAATAATTCATACGTGCCTGAGTTATCAAACACCTTTGGTCCGCAGTTTTATTGATTATGAGCAATCGTTTGATGCTGTTGATAGAAGAGCTTTAGAAAAGGTTTTATCTTTGTATGGTATACCAGACAAATACATTAAAGTGATTAGTGCTATGTACAAGAATAACACTGCTGCGGTTAAGGTATGAAATGAGGTTAGCAGCTGGTTTTGTATTAAATCAGGAGTTCAGCAGCGTTGTGTTCTATCCCCCTTTCTATGGATCATTTTGATGGATTTTGTCTTAAGAAGCACAGGAATTTTTTTTTTTTTTTATCTGAATATGAAATAAGTAACAAGTTTGGAAACTATTATTAAATAATTCTAAATACTGGAATATTAGAATTGAGAGGTATAACACTAAAGTAATCATTTAAATAATAACATAATAATATCTTTGATAATGGATCAAAGTTTTAGATAGTCATTTTGTTAGAAAATGTTGAAAGGTCTCCAGGAAAATGTTGAAAATTAGGCCTCCAAAGTTAACATTTCACCCAGAGCTTCCAGACAATGGCCCTAAATTATGTCAATTACCCTTTGTTCAGAGATAGGTTTTAGCAGAAAACGCAGTTGCTTTTGATTTGGTTTTCACAAGGTTATACTCTCAAAACAACACACACACATACATGAGCGTGGTGGACTGGCCTCCCCCAGGCCATTCAGCGTTTCCCCAGGTTGCGATAGGGGAACGCTCTACAGATATGTAGGGTACCTCCATAGGAGGCACGGACTAAGGGGGTACCTTGTCCCAGGGGGTCCATAATAGAATCTGGGGCACCCTCGCCCGGGGTCATGAATACAGGCGGAGAAGGAAGAAGGCCCATCAAATGTACACTCAAAAGGGCCCACTGGTTTGTCCACAAGTCCCATGAGTTGCAAACCTTCTCCCAGTAATGGGTTGAATTGCATGGTGATGCAGAACACCATCGCGGGAGGATCCTCTATAGGAAGACAACTGTGGCAGGGCGTAAGATCCAGATCTATGGACAACGGCCTCTGCAAAGGGCTGCCTCAACCTTTTCGGGACACCTGCAAGACTGGGGACCTTGCGGTCAACTCTATTCCCACTTGAGGAGTGGCGCCCCTCGAGGAAATTATAGCCTAGTAAACGACAAAGCATTCGCACGGGATTCTGACTAATTGACAATTCTTCTGGGCTTGGTATGTTTTGATGGGCGTCTTTGGGCTGAAAAACCTCTTCCTAGCTAATTTATCTGTTATGGGTTGCCTCCCCGTAGTAGGATAATATTTGTAGGCATGAATATATAATGAGTCGGAGGTAATAGGCTTGAGACTGTCTGTGCAGGATTTCGACTCTTGTTGATAGAAGAGCATCGCCAAGTGCTGAAAACCATGTTGTGACCAAGATGGGCCCAGGATTGCACAAAGCCTCCATTCATGGAGGTCCCAGGGACTACTTGCTGTCTGGTTCTAAGCCGGCTTAAGCACTTCGGTGTAGACTTGAGAAGATATGTGATCCTCGTCCTGCACTGGTATCCGGGATCATTGCTTTTCCTGAGGCGAAAATAATTTCAATGATTTAAAGAACATGAAAATTGGAACTTGGAATGTTACGACATTAAAAATGACCATCGTATCGACATTTTGACTGATGAATTCAGACGATTCGAACTGGATTTATTAGGAGTTTCAGAAACTCATATCCCAGGGGTAGGAAGCATGAAATTAGGTGATATAGAATTTGTTTACTCAGGCAGGAAGGATGGGGTACATAGACAGGGAGTAGGGCTGATGATGAATAAGGAAGCTGCTAATTCTTGTTTAGGCTGGGGAGGTATTAATAATAGAATACTAATTGCTCATTTTATGACTAGAAAGTTCAGGGTATCAGTTATAGTAGTATACGCCCCTGTAGAACCGACTGACGGAAATACTAGTGACTCAGATGAATTTACTTACAGTTACAGGAGCAAATAGGCAAGGTCCCAGGTAGAAATATGATGTTATTACTGGGAGATTTTAACGCCCAGGTTGGTAGAAATAGGGATAGACGGTATCCCAGCCTAGGTAAATTTGGTGTAGGAAAAGAAAACAGTAATGGATACAGACTTTTGCAATTTTGTAGGTATAACAATCTAGTTATAACCAATACGGTGTTTGGTCATAAAATGGCTCATAAGTTAACATGGTATTCACGTGATGGTAAGACAGCAAACCTTATTGATTATATTATAGTAAACCAAAGACTGGCAGGATCAATACAAGATACTAGGGTATATAGGAGTGCTGTTATTGATGTTAAAAGTAAAGATCACCATCTAGTAGTGTCAAGGGTTAATTTAAAGCTGAAATATGGGAAGGGTAACTACCTCCCGGGAAGTTATGATGTTGGTAGACTCCAGGATGAGAATTTGAAAGAAACTTTCCAGGAACAGTTGAATACTAAACTTGAGAGTTTAAAATTTGATAATGTGGAAGATGGTTGGAATAATTTTAGAAAAATAATTTGTGAAGTTGCGGAAGGTGTATTAGGGAAGAAAGCTAGAACTGCAGCTAAGAATATTAGTGAAAAAGCTTTATGTTTAATAGAAAGGAGAAAGGAGAAAGGAGAGGATCTGGAAGATGCGGCTAGACGGCATAATAGTAAAATATTGTACTGGCACGTTAACAAATTGAGAGGGAGTAGTCAATCCGGACTTGGCCCAGTTAAAAGTAGGAATGGGGTCGCAATTAGCGATAAGGAAAAAACTAAAGAGAGATGGGCCGAACATTTTGAGAACTTGCTTAACCGAGATAGAGTTGCAGGAAAAAATATAGAGGAAAATGAAAAAGTTTGTGATACCTTGGATGTGAAGGAAGATTTGTTTTGTGAGGAGGAATTAGCAACAGTACTAAAAGGATTAAAGAATAATAAGGCTCCAGGTGCTGATAGGGTGGTAAATGAGTTTCTTAAATAAGGTGGCTCTGAGGTTAGAAATAAGTTATTGAAGATTATGAATATAATTTTTGAAAAAGGGGAAGTACCTAATGATTTTAGGAAAACCTTAATTAAGCCACTTTATAAGAAAGGTGATAAAAGTGAGCGTGGTAATTATCGAGGCATTAGTCGGGTCTCTGTAGGTAGCAAATTACTTAGTAATATGATACATTTTAGACTGAGAGATGCCGTAGACAAAGTTTTAAGAGAAGAGCAGTGCGGTTTTAGAAAAGGTAGAGGATGTGTCGACCAAATTTTCACTCTTAGGCTGATAATTGAGAAGTGCCTGAGTTTTCAAACACCTTTGGTCCTCAGTTTTATAGATTATGACCAAGCTTTCGACTCTGATGATAGAAGAGCTTTAGTAAAGGTTTTATCCTTGTACGGTATGCCAGACAAATACATTAAAGTGATTAGTGCTATATACGAGAATAACACTGCTGCGGTTAAGGTAGGAAATGAGGTTAGCAGCTGGTTTTGTATTAAATCAGGAGTTAAGCAGGGTTGTGTTCTATCCCCCTTTATATGGATTATTTTGATGGACTTTGTTTTAAGGAGTACAGGAAAGGCAATGGGAGACCACGGAATCAAATGGGAAGGAAAAAGTCTCCTGGACTTGGATTATGCTGAGGATTTAAGCATCCTAGATGAAAGTGTGAGCAAAATGAATGCACTTTTAGAGGTTTTGCGTTCAGGGTGCTAGAATTGGTTTGAAAATTAATGTTAGGAAGACTAAGTCACTAAGGCTAGGAATAAGTGAAGATGAAAAGGTGACGTTGGGTAATGAAAAGATTGATCAGGTGGGCAGCTTCACTTACCTTGGTAGTATTATTAGTAAAGATGGTGGGAGCAGTGAAGATGTTAAAAATAGAATAGCCAAGGCTCAGGGTGTTTTTTCCCAATTAAAAAAAGTCTGGAAGAATAGGAAGATAAGTCTGCAAACCAAGATTAGAATATTAGAAGATACAGTGATGACAGTGGTCAAATATGGCTCTGAAGCATGGACGCTCCGAAAAGCGGATGAAGATTTGCTAGATGTTTTCCAGAGAAATTGCTTAAGGATTGTTCTGGGTACCCGGCTGACTGACCGTATTTCAAACAATAGGCTATACGAAAAATGTGGTTCAATACCGCTCTCTAGGGCTATAATGAAAGAAAGGTTGAGGTGGTTAGGGCACGTTGTGCGGATGAAGGATGAAAGATTGCCGAAGATTGTTCTTTTTGGCCAACCATCTAGGGCTAAACGGAAATCAGGTCGTCCCCGTCTGGGGTGGGAGGACGTCATAAAGAAAGATTTAAAGGAAATGGGAACTTTGTGGGCGGATGTAAAAAGGGAGGCTTTGAATAGATTGGGATGGAGGAGGAGCGTGCGTAGCTGTGTTGGCCTCAGGCGGCTTGGTGTTGCGTTGAGTTGTTAGTAGTAGTAGTATTTAAGCATCCTAGATGAAAGTTTGACCAAAATGAATGAACTTTTAGAGGTTTTGCAAGTTCAGGGTGCTAGAATATGTTTGAAAATAAATTTTAAGAAAACTAGGTCACTAAGGCTAGGAATAAGTGAAGATTAAAAGTTGACGTCAGATAACGAAAATATTGATCAGGTGGATAGCTTCACTTACCTCTGTAGTATTATCAGTGAAGACGGTGAGAGCAGTGAAGATGTTAAAAGTAGAATAGCCAAGGCTCAGGGTGTTTTTTCACAGTTAAAAAAAGTTTCGATGTATAGGAAGATAAGTCTGAAAACTAAGATTAGAATATTAGAAGCTATAGTGATGACAGTGGTCAAGTATGGCTGTAAGGCTTGGGCCAAACAGTGGATGAAGATTTTCTAGATGTTTTCCAGAGAAATTGTCTATGGATTGTTCTGGGTACCCGACTTATTTCAAACAGAAGGCTGTACGAAAACTGTGGTTCAGTCCCGCTTTCTAGGGCTACGATGAGAGAAAGTTTGAGATCGCTAGGGCACGTTCTGCGGATGAAGGATGACAGATTGCCAAAGATTGTCGTTTTCGACAATAAATATTAAATATAATATTAAAGTATATAATGTAATATTATAAATAATTAATATTTAATATAATATTACAAATAAATAATAAATGTAATACAAATATTTAGTTATATAAATACAATATTAATAAATATTATGCGAAATATTATATCTTCATTTTAAACAATTAAATTCATTATTTATCTTTTTTCTTTGAGGTTTCCTTAAAATACCCCCCTCCGCGTCTTCTAAATTTTTTGGCCCACAATTAAACTTTTAAATGTGTAATCTGGTTGCTAGAAAACAGAAGAGATATTTGAATCAAAAAATACCTAGGGGTTAAAGGAAGGTTAAATTTACCTAGTCATTGATAAAAAAAAGTTCAATAAGTAAACATACTTCATTCTCATCAATTATCCACAATGTTACTTACCTGTAACTATTCCAAAAACGCCTCCGATACCCATCTCAGAAAAACAAGAAATTACAAATGGCCCTACTTGTAACCAAAATAAATACATTAAAATATACGCGAAGAAAAAAAGATGTACTTTTATTTTCTACTCATTACATAGAGATCAATAAAAATAAAAAGAATCAAGTCTCAAGAAATAAAAAAAATACGATCAATTTACAATAAAAATAACTCCAAGGCTTCATTCTAATCGATTACCTAAAATAAGCGTTTCGGTGTAGACTTGAGAAGATGTGTTGGTCCCCATCTTGTACTGGTATCCGGGAACATTGCTTTTCCTGAGGCCAAAATAATTTCAATTATTTAAAAAACATGAAAATTGGAGCTTGGAATGTTACAAGGTTAAAAAATAACTATCGTGTCGACATTTTGACTGATGAATTTAGACGATTAGAACTGGACTTATTAGGAGTTTCAGAAACTCATATCCCAGGGATAGGAATCATGAAATTAGGTGATATAGAATTTATTTGCTCAGGCAGGAAGGATGAAATACATAGACAGGGAGTAGGGCTCATGAAGAATGAGGAAGCTGCTAAGTCTTGCTTAGGTTGGGAAGCTATTAATAATGAAAAACTAATTGCTCATTTTATGACTAAAAAGTTCAGGGTATGAGTTATAGTAATATATGCCCCTGTAGAACCGACTGACGGAGATACTAGTGACTCATATGAATTATAGTTACGGTTACAGGAGCAAATAGACAGGGTCAAAGGTAAAAATATGGTGTTTTTATTACGAGGTTTTAACACACAGGTCGGTAAAAATAGGGATATATGGTATCCTAGCCTAAGTAAATTTAGTGTAGGAAAAGAAAACAGTAATGGCTACAGACTGTTGCAATTTTGTAGGTATAACAATCTAGTTATAACAAATGCAGCGTTTGGTCAAAAAATGGCCCATAAGTTACCAGGGTATTCACATGATGGTAAGACAGCAAATCCTATTGATTATATTATTGTAAACCGAACACTGGCAGGATCAATAGAATATACTAGGGTATATAGGAGTGCTGTTATTGATGCTAAAAGTTAAGATCACCATCTGGTAATGTCTACAGTGAATTTAAAGCTTGAATTCCGGAAGGGTAACTACCTTCCGGGAAATTATGATGCTGGTAGACTCCAGGATGAGAATTTAAGACAAACTACCCAGGAACAGTTGAATACTAAACTGGAGAGTTTAAAATTTGACAATGTGGAAGATCGATGGAATAATTTTAGAAAAACGATTTGTGAAGTTGCTGATGGTATCTTAGGGAAGAAAGTTAGGACTGCAGCTAGGAATATTAGTGAAAAACCTTTATGTTTAATAGAGAGGAGAAGCGGCTTGTACAAGAATTATCTTATCGATAGGTCATATGAAAACAAAAGGAATGTAAAGAAAGTATTAAAATATGAACTAAGGAGGTGTAAGTGGAGGCCTTGGATAAAATTGCCGAGGATCTGGAAGATGCAGCTAGACGGCATAATAGTAAAATATTGTACTGGCATGTTAAAAAATTGAGAGGGAATAGTCAATCTGGACTTGTCCCAGTTAAAGATGGGAATGGGGCTACAATTAGTGATAAGGAAAGAGTTAAAGAGAGATGGGCAGAACATTTTTGGAATATGCTAAACTGAGATAGAGTTGCAGGAAAAGATGTAGAGGAAAGTGATGAATTTTTTGATACCTTGGATGTGAAGGAAGATATGTTTTGCGAGGAAGAATTAGTAACAGTACTAAAAGGATTAAAAATTATAAGGCTCCAGGCGCTAACAGTGTGGTAAATGAGTTTCTTAAATATGGTGGTTCTGAGGTTAGAAATAAGTTACTGAAGCTTACGAATATGATTTTTAAGAAGGGGAAGTACCAAGCGATTTTAGAAATACCTTAATCAAACCACAGTATAAGAAAGGTGATAAGAGTAAGTGTGGTAATTATCAAGACATTAGCCTGGTCTCTGTAGGTAGCAAATTACTTAGTAATATGATACTTTTTAGGCTGAGAGAAGCTGTAGACAAAGTTTTAAGAGAAGAACAGTGCGGTTTTAAAAAAGGTAGAGGATATGTCGACCAAATTTTTACTCTTAGGTTAATAATTCATGCGTTCCTGAGTTATCAAACACCTTTGGTCCGCAGTTTTATTGATTATGAGCAAGCGTTTGATGCTGTTGATTGAAGAGCTTTAGAAAAGGTTTTATCCTTGTATGGTATACCAGACAAATACATTAAAGTGATTAGTGCTATGTAAAAGAATAACACTGCTGCGGTTAAGGTATGAAATGAGGTTAGCAGCTGGTTTCGTATTAAATCAGGAGTTCAGCAGCGTTGTGTTCTATCCCCTTTTCTATGGATCATTTTGATGGATTTTGTCTGCAGAAGCACAGGAAAGGCAATGGGAAACCACGGAATCAAATGGGAAGGAAAAAATCTCCTCGTCTTAGATTATGCTGATGATTTAAGCATCCTAGGTGAAAGTTTGAGCAAAATGAATGAACTTTTAGAGGTTTTGCAAGTTCAGGGTGCTAGAAAAGGTTTGAAAATAAATTTTAAGAAAACTAGGTCACTAAGGCTAGGAATAAGTGAAGATTAAAAGTTGACGTCAGATAGCGAAAAGATTGATCAGGTGGATAGCTTCACTTACCTTGGTAGTATTATCAGTAAAGACGGTAAGAGCAGTGAAGATGTTAAAAGTAGAATAGACAAGGCTCAGGGTGTTTTTTTCACAGTTAAAAAAAGTTTCGATGTATAGGAAGATAAGTCTGAAAACTAAGATTAGAATATTAGAAGCTATAGTGATGACAGTGGTCAAATATGGCTCTAAGGCTTGGGCCAAACAGTGGATGAAGATTTTCTAGATGTTTTCCAGAGAAATTGTCTATGGATTGTTCTGGGTACCGACTTATTTCAAACAGTAGGCTGTACGAAAACTGTGGTTCAATCCCGCTTTCTAGGGCTACGATGAGAGAAAGTTTGAGATCGCTAGGGCACGTTCTGCGGATGAAGGATGACAGATTGCCAAAGATTGTCGTTTTCGGCCAGCCGTCAATGGCTAAACAGAAAGCAGGTCGTCCGCGGTTGGGGTGGGATAATTTCATAAGGAAAGATTTAAAAGAAATGGGAAATTCCTGGGAGGGTGTAAAGAGGAAAGCTTTGAATAGATTTTTGGGCTGGAGGAGGAGCGGGCGTAGCTCTGTTGACCTCAGGTGGCTTGGTTCTGCGGTGAGTTTTTAGTAGTAGTAGTATCTAAAATATTACTTACCTGCATCTATTCTAAAGATGCTTCAGATACCAATCTAAAAAATTAAAAAATAAAAATGAAAACAGCCCTACCTGTAACCAAAATAGATACATTAGAATATAAGCAAAAAAGATATACTGTATTTTCTACTCATTACATAGAGTACAATGAGAATAAAAAGAATCCAGTCACAAAATTGCATAAAAATACGATGAATTTATCATAAAAATAACTCCAAGGCAGTAAAAAGTTGCTTTTCAGCAATCACGGAAAAATTACAGATACATTTTATATTTGTATCAATGCTTTGAACCTCACAGATATATAAGCATATGCATATATACACAAAAAGCGATAAGTCCAAACTATTACTTCCATGGTTTTATTCACTGCTATTCATTTTCCAGGCCTTGAATATTGCAAAAAATTTAGTCACAAAACAGTTAAAAATCAAACAAATTACTACAAACAACTCTTGAGCAGTAAGGATTCGCTGAAGACTATGTGGTAATGTACCAGTTATCGGAACCTAAACACATGGTCTTTAGTTAGTGAAAACAGCTTGACTAGAGCTGACTAAAATTCAAGAAAGATTAAACATTCTAACATGCACGCACTCGAAACAGGGGCGCCGATTCAGAAGAATGTAAAAAGGGGGCAATGCTTTTCTTCGACTTTTTTTTTCAAGATACAGAAAAGGGGTTCTTCAAAATGTAGCGGGGGGGGGGGGCAGTTAAAAATGTACAAACAAGGCCATATTTTGTCATTTTTTTTGTACACCAGTTAAAATATGTACATACTTCTATTTGCATAATATACAAATTTATTTAATAGTCTATTTAAACTAATCTTGTATAAATCTATTTATATAATATACTTTTAAACATACTAAAATTTAAAAACATACAATCGAAGCCATATTTTGTGTTTTTTTGCTCGAATTCAAATTTTTCAACTATCAGTTTTCTTTTTCTTCAATTTTTCTAGCAATGACGACAAAGCTATTTTGAAGCTTTTTTTAAATAACGACCGCAAAAACATTCCCCAGGATCTGCTATGTCTATTACTACTACTGACCTAATACCCTTGTTTTTTATTTTAAAAAGTATTTCGGACATTCATTAATTTGCGGACATTCACGGTAACATATATATTAAAAACTAGAAAAAAACCGGGAATTCAACTGTTAGTAAAAAACAACCCCAGTATGTAGTTATGCAGTTTTGGGGCATGACTGGCGCTAGATTTGAAAAAAGACGTGGGTGAAAAACCAGCAAAAAATAAGCTAAAAAACCGTTTAGCACCAAACAGCGTAAACAGGTATAGCTTTCCTTTGAAGGCGTAGTCTTTGTGCCTCAACAGACTGTTAATGTTCAAATTTTTATAGACGAAATACAATGTCAAATTTAACTAATGCTTTCGCTTATTTATTTTGACAGGTCAAAGTGGCAAATGTGGTACTGCCCTGAAAACTTAATGAATTTCGAAACAAAAGATAAATCTTATAGAAATAGGGTTTTTCAGGTATGAAAAGACCTAAGGTGGGGCCAAGGCCCAAAAATGTCTTTATTTTGATGTCTTGGTATTTTAAGACGTTGAACTTCAATAAAAATCTTTTAAAACAAATGCTAATAAATATCCAAATAGTTTGTTTTCATTCCCAGAAGCCTTTATCAACAGAAAAAAAGACAAAATAAAATAAGACTAGAATGAACAAATTAACACATACTAGAAAACAGCATAAAAATATGAGGAAAACATGACTATACTTAATCATATGTTAAGTTCCTTTCGTTTTTTTTCTTTTTCTTTTTATAACATTTGAGTGATTACTTTTTTTCTAGCATGTTCTAATTTGTTCAATCTCATTAAATTTGGTTGAATTTCCTTCTTTTCCCTTCGATAAAGGCTTCCGGTTATGAAGCCGAAATATTCGGACATTTATCAGTATTCGCAGAAGTTTCTTTCTTATAATTCGGAACCACGGGGATCATTTCTTGATGCTCTTTGATTTCTTTGATTTCATGTGACCATTAATCATTTAAATTACAACATTAAAGATACATCATTTGGAAGTAACTGAACAAATTAAATTTTACCATATTTTGCTGATGCTTCTCGGCTCATAGTTGCCAAAAACAGCGAAGACGACATTATATATCCAATTCAAAAGGGCGGGTTCCCCTGCCTTCATTTCAAGAGTTTCTGAATTCAGGGACGGTTACGTGTCAATAAGCTAATGACAATAGCAATATTATAAAATTAATTAATATCCTTTCGTTGGTTAAAAAGAAAATCCTTTTGAAGGTGGAAGATTAAATAGCTACCCACTGTCTGACAACTTTGGTTAAACTTGTTAGGTTAAGTTGAGTCAACCTGCGAGGGCTTGAAAAAGATGACGTCAACCCAGTTTGAACCCCCCCCCCCCTCTAAATTGGTGTCAGGCTAGTAAAGAAGTAACAAAACTACATATAGAACCAATTTCTAATGCATTTTGTAAATCATTTTTTAATTTTTAAAACGCCACCCCATCGAACCAAAATCCTGGAATTGATCCTGGAAACTCGTCTATTCCCCATAATTTAGTAAAATCCATCCATATTTTTGTTAATCAAATATGATGTGTCAACCAACAGATATATCTCTAATTGCAAACAGTTTAGTAACCTTTAGCTGAAAAACAAAATTTTGGACAAAACAATATACCTGGATGCAAACCGTTTAGTTATCATTACTTGAAAAACAAAATTTGGGATAAAACGATATACCCTGGATAAAATCTAAAAACAAGTAACGATTGGAAAAAAATAAACACTCGCAATGTCACCATCACCCGTAGTTTCTGCACTTTTTTTTTTCTTTTGCAGCATTGAGTATTTTAATATAGCATCTTTGTTTTAACATTCTAGCAATTCAGATTTTACACTAAATTAAAACGGAGCTGTATTTTTTTCTTGCAATTTTTTTAAATAGTTCGTCTTTCTTTTTATTGAACAAAAGTAATTCAGATCGAGAGAGACTAAAAATAAAAAAACAAAAAAACTTTAGAGCTTTTTTTGGCAAAAGATGTCTGAATCTCATCTATTGGACGTGTCAACTATGATGCTTATTACCAAACCCTTTGTGCTTCAAACAGAGAATACCAAAGATTCAGAGAGTTTCTTTTGGCAAAAGACATCGACGTCTCTAACTTTGGAACTGTCAACTATGATACAGCTATTTAGTAAGAAAACAAGTAAAAAAAAATATATAACTTTAGATAAAACAAGATTTAGAAAAAATTAAATTAAGATTGAAATTCACATTGATTAATTTTGAGATTTAGAAAAAAATTCTTTTAATAAGAGATTTTTCTATAAATAACAACTGCAAAAATTAATACAGTTACAATATTTAATTGCCTGTGGCTTTTCCACAATGCATCTATTTTCTTTTCTTTTATCTATTGCAAAATCAAAGCATTTATTTTAAAATTTTCGTTTTAATATTTAGGTAAATTCCGGCAATTCAAATTTTTATGCTAAATCAAAATATAACCATAAATTTTACAATAATTTTCGAATAGTTTTTTATTTTCATTTTTGGTGAGTTGTTTGTGTGGAGACACATCAAACACGCAAAGACCCTTTATCTGACAAAAGAGGTTGGAATTCTAGTCTTGGACCTGTCCACTGATACATTTCTTCAGTTGAGCAGAAAAATATAATTTAGGACAAAACAATTTAGCCTAGACAAACTGTATAATAAATAACGACACCTACATTTTCAAGAAATCTTACTTCCATGTACTGTCTTGTATGTTCGAAGGGTCATCATCTATCTGGGTTGTAAAATCCCGGGTTGAGGTTTGTTATCGGTTCCGTGGGTGTACCAGTTCAATAATTTTTAACTGGTTCGACACTGAGAACCGTAAAATTGGTGGATCATGATCATAATTTTGTGAGCACGAATCACGTGTCTGCCGTGCAAGAGAAATCAACTTACACATGATTTCTTTTCACGCTTAAGTTTTATTTGCGTTTCAACCAAGGGTTGTTTATTTCATAATGCAATTTTCAATAGTTTTCAAAATTTTCATGTCTTAGCAAACTGTATACCCTACTGTCTTTATTTGAAGTGAAACCCCCCCCCCCCTCGAAACGTAACAAATTGAATATAAACAAGTTTTTGATGCGTTTTTTTTAAAGTATTTTCTGTAACACCCCCCCCCCTCCCGAAGGAAAATCCTTCTGTGCTCTCTAGAATTTGGTTCAACAAATTTGGGGAGAATTTGGTTTCAATATAGGTTGGGAAGGTATTAGTAATAGAATTATAGTCGGTCAATTTACGACTAAAAAGTGCAATGCATAGTACGAGGCGTGTTTTTAATTAAGGTCTGTTTGATCATAAGTACACAACGAATGATTATAAAAAAAAAGTAAATTTATTTTCTAAAAGTACATACTTTACTCTATTTAACAGCACAGTTGCCAAGTTTGTTGTAACGCTTATCATACGTTTCAACTAATTTTGAAGTAACCTCTGTATAAAAACTTGCCGCCTGTTCCGCTAACCAGGAATTCACTTCCGTTTTTACGTCGTCATCATAAAACTTCCCAGCCAAAACTGTCCAACAAATTGCGGGTCTGACCAGCAGCGTGAGGTTTTGCATTGTCATGAAGAAGAACAATTTAATTTGTCAGCATGCCAAGTTTTTTTTGTTTTGCTTTTTTTTAATCACTCTGCGGAGCTTTCTGAGGGTTAGGCAGTATACTTCTGCATTGATAGTGGTTCCTCCGTTGCATGAAGTCGACTAAAAAACACCATGCCTATTCCCAAACACCCAAGCCATGATTTTGCGCTGGGAGAAGGGATATTCGGCCTTCAAATTTTCAGGGGAGTGTGTGTTCCCATTCCATGTTCTGTTGCCTCGATTTGGGCGTGATATAATAAACCCATGTTTCTTCACCCAGGTTGTCACCTCAGTGGCAACCGTTAAAAAGATGACGACGACGTAAAAACAGCAGTGAACTCTTGGTTATTGGAACCGGCGACCAGTTCTTATAAAGACTTTACTTTAAAATTAGTTAAGTGGTATGATAAGTGTTTCAAAAAACTTGGTAACTATGTCCAAAAATAGAGTAAAGTATGCAGTTTCTGAAAATAAATTTACTTTTTTGGAATGCTCTTTCGTTGTTTACTTATTGTTCAAACGGACCTTAATTAAAAAACACCCTTAATTAAAACCTTAATTAAAAAACAACGCCTCGTAGTACAAGTCCCTGTAAAATTCCACGTTAGGTACGTATACAAGATAGGGACTCAGGGCCTAGCTCCCCCTAAAATTCAAATTGTTTAGGTTCATGCAAAATATTGGAGGTAAGATCTCTTGACAGTAAGATATACATAAAATTCCGTCAAAACAAAGTAACCAAATTTCGACTATTCCTTTCTCCTTTTGTGTACATTTAAAGCGGACAATTTAAATTTCCCCGGGATAACTTTACTAAAATACTCAATTCCATTCTTTAAATAGCTCCAGGCCCAAACAATATGTATTTTTTGTAAAATAAATTCATACTCATTGGGTACAATACCATCTATATTTGATTCACAGAATTAAAATATAAAGAACCATATCTTGGCTCGCTTGTGATCTCCCTGTTTCAATGTTCGACTATTAGCTAGGGTATAATAGCAGAGGAAAAGACGAGACGTCAAGCAAAAGGCGAAAAACACATCAATAGTATAGTGCTCGTGTCCAGCTAATATAAAAAAAACTCCAAATGTGTTGAGAAGCCATGCAACAGTGTGCAGATAGTAAAACCTCCGAGGGGTATCTGAAAAGAAAAATTTAAAGGAATAGTAGTTTCATTTAATTAAGGGACAATTCAAACCTTCTACAATTTCTACCATAAATTACTATGGTCTTTTAAACACAATTTATAAGCATTTGCCCCCCCCCCTTTAAACAATGCTACTTACCAGCTCCATTATAGCTTAGCATGGTCGTTGAACATGGGAAGTGGTGTGCACTCGAGAGAAAAAAAAGTGCCTTTCAAACTAGCTTTCAATTTGTGAGTATTGAAGACTTTACATTTGTTTTTGATACTAGTCTTGCAAGTTAAACCACAATTTTTGAAGTTTAAATTAAAGGCTACCATAAGCATTCTATCCACTCACTAATTCGTAAAGTTCCCTAATTCATAATCTGAATTTCCTAATTAAAATGATGGAACAGCCCCCCAAAAAGCTGTTGAATATTTAAGCAATATCGGAATGAGAGGCAGCGCAATCCCGCTGCCTAAGTAAAGAACGATGTTGGCACAATGTATTATTTTTGGTTTTTCTTTTAGAACACGACACTCCGTATCGAAGGAGTTGTCGTAGAAACTTCGAAAAGGGCTATTTCGATTGGAAATTGGAAGGGCTTGTGGCCCTTTTTGATGTTCAAAAGTGGTTGGAGGGCAACTAACACCCCTCCCACGCCCACCACTTCCCCAAACACATCCTATCAAAATTTTGAGATAGCCATTTCGTTTAACATAGTTGAGAGTTCTAGAAATTAGGTCTTTGAGGATGACCACCCCCTCAGAACCCTCAGGGCAAGGGTTGTAAGTTATACCCTGAGGGCATATAAGGTGTTTATAGAAAGCGTTGTCATAAAAATTTCAAAAAGGACTCATTCGACTGGAAATTGAAAGGGCTAGTGCCCTTTTTAATAGTCGAAAGTGATTGGACGGCAACTAACCCCCCTCTCACGCCCACCACTTCCCCAAACACATCCTACCAAAATTTTGATATAACCATTTTGTTCAACGTAATTGACAGGTCCAGAAATTATGTCTTTGAGGATGTAGTTGAAAGGTCCGTAAATTATGTCTCTGAGAATGACACTCCCCCCAAAACCCCCAGGGCAAGGGTTGTAACTTATGCCCTGGAGGCATATAAGGTTTTTATAGAAAGCGCTGTCGTAAAAACTTCAAAAAGACTAAATCAATTGGAAATTGAAAGGGCTACTGCACTTTTTAATAGTCTAAAGTGACTGGAGGGCAACAAACCCCCCTCTCACGCCCACCAGTTCCCAAAACACATCCAATCCAAATTTTGAGATAGCCATTTCGTTCAACGTAGTTAAAAGTTCTGGAAATTCGGTCTTTGAGGATGACAACCCCCTCACAGCCCTCAGGGCAAGGGTTGTAAGCTATGCCCTGGGGGCATATAAGGTGTTTACAGAGAGCGTTGTCGTAAAAATTTCAAAAAGGACTCATTCAATTGGAAATTGAAAGGGGTAGTGCCCTTTTTAATAGTCGAAAGTGATTGGAGGGCAACTAACCCCCTCTCACGCCCACCATTTCCCCAAACACATCCAATCACAATTTTGAGATATAAATTTTGTTCAACGTAGTTGACAGGTCCAGAAATTATGTCTTTGAGGATGACAACCCCCCCACAGCCCTCAGGGCAAGGGTTGTAAGTTATGCCCTGGGTGCATATAAGGTGTTTATAGAAATTTTTGTCGTAGAAACTAAAAAAAAGGGTTCATTCGATTGGAAATTGAAAGGGCTAGTGCCCTTTTTAATATTCAATAGTGATTGGAGGGCAACTAATCTCCCTCTCACGCCCACCATTTCCCCAAACACATCCAGTTTTGAGATAGCAATTTTGTTCAACGTAGTTGAAAGTTCAGGATGTTAGGTCTTTGAGGATGAACACCCCCTCTAACCCCTTGGGGCAAGGGTTTTAAGTTATGCCCTGGGTGCATCTAAGGTGTTTATAGAAAGCGTTGTCGCAAAAAATTCAAACAGGACTCATTCGATTGGAAATTGAAAGGGCTAGTGCCCTTTTAATAGTCGAAAGTGACTGGAGGGCAACTAACCCCCCTCTCACACCCACCATTTTCTCAAACACATCCAATCGAAATTTTGAGATAGCCATTTTGTTCAAAGTAGTTGACAGGTCCGGAAATTATGTCTTTGAGGATGACAGACCCCTTACAGCCCTCAGGACAAGGGTTGTAAGTTATGCCCTGGGGGCATATAAGGTGTTTATAGAAAGCGTTGTCGTAGAAACTTCAAAAACGGGGCTCATTCAATTGAAAATTAAAAGGGCTAGTGCCCTTTTTAATAGTCGAAAGTGATTGAAGGGCGATTAACCCTCCCTCTCACACCCACCATTTTCTCAAACACATCCAATCGAAATTTTGAGATAGCCATTTTGTTCAAAGTAGTTGACAGGTCCGGAAATTATGTCTTTGAGGATGACAGACCCCTTACAGCCCTCAGGACAAGGGTTGTAAGTTATGCCCTGGGGGCATATAAGGTGTTTATAGAAAGTGTTGTCGTAGAAACTTCAAAAACGGGGCTCATTTGATTGAAAATTAAAAGGGTTAGTGCCCTTTTTAATATTCGAAAGTGATTGAAGGGCAATTAACCTTCCCTCTCACACCCAACATTTTCCCAAACACATCCAATCGAAATTTTGAGATAGGCATTTTGTTCAACGTAGTTGAAAGGTCCGGAAACTATATTTTTGAGGATGACACTCCCCCCCATCCCTCAGGGCTAGGGTTGTAAGTTCTGCCCTGAGTGAATGTAAAGTTTTTATAGAAAGCGTTGTAGTAGAAACTTTAAAAAGGGCTCATTCGATTGGAAATTGAAAGGGCCAGTGCCCTTTTTAATAGTCGAAAGTGATCGGAGGGCAACTAACCCCACTCTCACACCCATCTTTTCCCCAGAGACATCCAATCAAAAGTTTTTAGATAGCAAGTTTGTTCAACGTAGTTGAAAGTTCTGGAAATTAGGTCTTTAAGGATGACACCCCCCCCCATAAAACTCCTCAGGGCAAGGGTTGTAAGTTATGCCCTGGGGGCATATAAAGGTTTTATAGAAAGCATCGTCGTAGAACCTTCAAAAGAGCTCATTCGATTGGGAATTGAAAGGATTAGTGCCCTTATTAACAGTCAAAAGCGATCGGAGAGTGAATGCCCCCCCCCCCCTACACGCCCATCATTTCCCCGAATACTTCCGATCAACATTTTGATATAGTTATTGTCTTGCACGTAGTTGAAGGGTCAGGAATATACGTCTTTTAGCATGACAACCACCCACAGCCCTCAGGGCTAAGGTTGTAAGTTATTCCCTGGGGGCATATAAGGTTTTTGCAGAAAGAGTTGTCGTAAAAACTTCAAAAAGGGCTCATTCGATTGGAAATTGAGAGGACTTTTGCCCTTTTTAATAGTCGAAAGTAATTGGAGGGAGAATCACCCCCCCCCCACGCCCATCATTTCCCCAAACATTTCTGATCAACATTTTGATATAGCCATTTTGTTTAACGTACGTGAAAGGTCTGGAAATTATGTCTTTGAGGATGACAACCTTCCCCCTAGCCCTCAGGACAAAGGGTCGTAAATTATGCCCTTGGGGCATATAAGGTTTTTATGGAAAGTTTTGTAGTAGAAGCTTCAAAAAGGGCTCATTCGATTGAAAATTGAGAGGACTAGTGCCTTTTTTATTAGTCGAAAGTGATCAGAGGGCAAATGACTCCCTCCATGCCCTTCATTTCCCCAAACACCCAAACAAAATTTTGAGATAGCTTTTTTGTTCAACGTAATTGAAAGGTCTGGAAATTATATCTTTGAGGATAACAAATCCCCCCATCCCTCAGGGCAAGGGTTGTAAGTTATGCCTGGCATCATATAAGGTTTTTATAGAAAGCGTGGTCATATAAACTTCGGAGGGGGCTCATTGGATTGGTAATCAGACGCTCTAGTGCTTTTTCTGACTCAAGAGTCAGAGCGATTGGAGGGTAGCTACCCCCCCCCCCCCCCCACACACACACACACACGTCGTATTGTCCCGAACTGCATCTAGTAGAAATTTTGACATGACCAATCTATTCAAAATAGTATAAATATCATACAACAAGGCTTTTGAGTTGAAACAAACCCCAGAGATTTACGGCAAAAGGTTGTAAGTTATGACCAGGGGGTATTTGAGGTTTTTATGGAAGGGATGGTTGTTTAACTTTAGAAGAGGCTCATTTGATTAAAAATTGGAATTTCTAGTTCCTTTTTAAGCGTCAACAGTTATGGACGGCATTCAGCCCCCGCCCCCTTTTCTAAAACCCCTCCTTTGACCAAATGCATCCGATTGAAATTATGAGATAGCGATTTTTTTCATAATAGTCTGGAGAACATATAATAATGTCTCTAGGGATAACATCCCCCCCAGCACCCTGGGGATAGGGTTGTAAGTTATTTTATGAGGGCATATAAGGTTTTTATTGAATGGGCTGTCGTATAAACATCATATGGGGCTTGTTTAATTTGAAATTAGAAGTTATAGTGCCCTTTTTATGAGTCAAAGTGACTTGAGAACAAACAGCCCCCCCCCTTCACACTCAGCATTTGCCTTAACACCTCCAATAAAAATTTGAGATAACAATTTTATTCATCGTAGTTGAAGGTTTCGGAAATTACATCTGTGAGGAAGATACCCCCCCCTCTATGGTTCTCAGGAAAAGGGTTGTCAGTTATGCCCTTGGGGCATATAAGGTTCTTATAAAAGGGTGGTCGTATATGCTTTGAAGGAGATTCATTTGATTGGTAGTAATAGGTTCTAGTGCCCTTTTTAAGAGTCGAAGTGATCAGAGCGCAACTACCCCCCCCCCCCCCCCACACACACACAAACACGTCGTGTTTTCCTGAAATGTATCCAATATATATTTTGAGACAGTCCTTTTATTGAAAATAGTCCAAATATCATATAACAGGGCTTTTGAGGTTGACACAAACTACCAGAGCCTGAGGGCGAGGGTTGTAAGTTATGCCACTGGGGCAATTAAGGTTCTTGCCCCAGTGACAGTCCTTTTATTGAAAATAGTCCAAATATCATATAACAGGGCTTTTGAGGTTGACACAAACTACCAGAGCCTGAGGGCGAGGGCTGTAAGTTATGCCACTGGGCAATTATGGAAGGGATGGTTGTATAAGCTTTAGAGGTGGCTCATTTGGTTGAAATTGGAAGCTCTAGTTCCCTTTTAAGAGTCAATAGTGATGGAGGTCAAGTAGCACCCCCTACCCAAATACCCCTCTTTTCACCAAATGCATTTGATTGAAATTGTACGATGGCAATTTTGTTTAAAATAGTCCAAAGAATATATAACAATGCTCCCAGGGGTGGCACGAGCCCCCAGAGTCCTGGGGCAAGGGCTTTAAGTTATGCCCTGGGGGTAAATAAGGTTTTATGGAATGGGTGGTCGTATTAAATTCAAATGGGTTTCATTTGATTTTAAATTAGAAGTTATAGTGCTCTTTTTAAGAGTCAAATTGATTTGAGACAAAACTTCCCCCGCCCCACGCCCATCATTTCCCATAACAAATATCCAAACAAAGTTTTGAGACATAAATTTTTTCAGCATTGTTGAAAGGTTCAGTAATTATGCATAGCAGTAGTTGTAGTAGTAGTTGTACTAAATATATATAGTAGTTGTACTAAAGTTGTAACAGTAGTTGTAGTAAAAAATATTTTAGTTTCTCAAAAAAGGGGATTTCTTATGCATTTAAACGCGTACCACAAGGGTCAGTTTTTTCACCCCGGGCTTTTGTTGAATTTTTAAATCAGGTCTATCGACCCGAATTTTATTCTTTTTTATCTAGTTATGTAGATGACTTGACAATACATACTTAAGGGAACTTTGAAGAACATTTGAAACATATTGAACTAACTTTAAAACAGGCTATAAAATTTAATCTAAGGCTTAATATTGATAAATCCCAATTTTTTTTCGGAAGAATGTGACTTGTTAGGGTTTTGAGTCTCCACGAAAGGAGTGAAACCACAAGCACAAAAATTAGAAGCTATAAAGAAATTAGAACCACCAAGTGACGTCACAGGAATTAGGTCATTTCTAGGCTTAACCGGTTATTACAGGGATTCTATCATAATTACACAAAATTAGCCGAGCCGTTAATTCGAATAACTAGAAAAAACGTTCCTTTTATTTTTGGCCCAGAACAAAGCGTAGCCTTTGAAAAATTAAAGACAGAATTATTAAATCCAAATAGTATTTTTCTAGAATTTCCTGATAAAGACAAAGAGTTTTACCCTGTCATGGACGCCTCGGAAAAAAGTATTACTTCAATTTTAATGAAAAAATGCAAAACAACTGATAGATTTCGAATAGGGGCAACATATTCAAAGGTTCTTGTTGGAGCAGCCTCAAGGTTTGATAACCACAACAGGGAACTTTTTGCCTTAGTACAAAGTCTAAAGTACTTCCAAAAGGGATATTTATGGGCCGCGAGAACTCACATATTTGTAGATTGTGCTGCACTAACATATCTTAAAAGATCAAAAGATCTTCACTCAAAATTATATAGAATTGCGGTTCTATTAGCCAACGATTTGTATACTTATCACCACAGTAGCACTAGCAGGAACCCTGCCGACTATTGAGTGGCCCTAGCTGACAATTTTTTAAAGAAAATAGGTCAATTATCTTGATGAGTTAGAAGTAGAATATTTAGCCCTATTAGGAGACGAGGAACCGATTTATTTTTTTGGAATATGTAAAGAAGAGATGAGGAGATTTCAACTAGAAGACCCTGAAATTAAGGTGGCAATCAATAAAACAATAGAATTAGAAAATACACTCTTAGGCTTAAAATCTCCCCAGGATACATATAAAAATAATGAAAAGTCTAAGAAGGGTAGAAATGAACAGTCGAGCCAGACAGGGTTTGACCTGTGAGGGATGTGAGTCAAATACGGGTAGCTCAAACATTCCCGGAGCTATCAAAACATCGAAAGGGGATGAATTCAGTAATAATACGGAAGAGGAGTTTTCTTCTATAAGAAGGAACAAGCCTGAGTACAGGGATAGATGCCTAAGCTCTGGGTCTATCCATGGCAAACTGAAAGAGGTAAAAGTAAAGGACAGTACGGATGAGTGTGTTACTGACAGCAGGTCAATTTTTGAGGGGAGTGAAATTGAATCCTGTAAAGGACAAGTTCTAACGGCGAAACTTGCGAAGACCAGGACTACTATGGGAGTTACTGGCACTATGGGTAATCGGGCTGAATCCCAAACGTCCATGGATCCAGACTCAGAGAAGGACAAGCCGTAATGGATACGACAAGCTCGTGCGGTGGAGCTTGCAAAGATTAGGAGTAATCGGGCTGAATCCCAAACGTTCAGGGATCCACACTCAGAGAGGGACGAGCCGCTATGGATACGACAAAATCGTGCGCTGGAGCTTGCGAAGACTAGGACAATAGAAAGGGTCACTAGCATAGATAATTGGGCTGGGTCTGGAATACCCACAGACCTAGGCACCAAGAGGGGTAAGCCGCAAGAAGAATTTCCAAAATTTGACGTTTCGGGCAGAGCTCAAATTAACAACAGACCAGAATACTTCAAATTTGGGGGAAGGGAATCCTTTTGTTTGAAATGGTTAAGAGATCTCCAGTTAATCCTAGTCGAAGGGATATTGTACGCAATAGACGACTCAGAAAAAAAGGAAACAGATACATCAATTTAAAATCATCCTACCAAAAAAACTAATTAGAGGAATCATTAATCTTATGCATACGAGCCTTTTCCTAGGAGCACACATGGGGACTGTAAAAACTTTGAATAAGTTTAAACAAAGTTGTGTTTTTGAAAATATGTACTGCCAAGTTGAGGAGGTGGTAAAGAATTGTGATCTATGTTTAAGGAGGAATAAAGTTAGCAATATATATCCTAAATTGAGAGAAAGTATTTTCCCCGACCACCCATTTCATATCTGGTCAATGGATACCACGGGAAAATTACAACTTTGCGCTAACGGTGACCAATATATAATTTTTGCAGTAGAGCATTTCACTAAGTATACAGTCATAGCACCAGCCAAAGACCACAGGTCAAAATCAGTGATGGAATTTATAATGAAATAAATCATATCACATTTTGGAAATATGAATTTCCTACTGTCAGATAATGCCACATGCTTTACAAGTAAAACCTATAATGAAATGGCCAAAGAATTAGGATTCAAAATTATAGATTCATCACCAAGAAACCCCCAATCTAATGGATTAGCAGAAAATAGAGTAAAATTTGTAAAAGAATACTAACTCACTACCAAGATGAGGTACATAGAGGAAATTGGAGTGAATTCTTATCATTCATACAATTAGTGTTAAACACTAGTATAGATGAGTAGAGTGCTAACTTATACTTTGGGGGCTTATGTTCCTTCCTATGCTATTCTAGCACACTATGTTCCTTCCTATGCTATTCTAGCACACTATGTTCCTTCCTATGCTATTCTAGCACACTATGTTCCTTCCTATGCTATTCTAGCACACTATGTTCCTTCCTATGCTATTCTAGCACACTATGTTCCTTCCTATGCTATTCTAGCACACTATGTTCCTACCTATGCTATTCTAGCACACTATGTTCCTTCCTATGCTATTCTAGCACACTATGTTCCTTCCTATGCTATTCTAGCATATTATGTTCCTTCCTGTGCTATTCTAGTACACTATGTTCCTTCCTATGCTATTCTAGCACACTATGTTCCTTCCTATGCTATTCTAGCACACTATGTTCCTTCCAATGCTATTCTAGCACACTATGTTCCTTCCTATGCTATTCTAGCACACTATGTTCCTTCCTATGCTATTCTAGCACACTATGTTCCTTCCTATGCTATTCTAGCACACTATGTTCCTTCCTATGCAATTCTGAGAGTATGGTCGTAATTATATAATTTAAGGTTTTGATTGACATTTTTTCAAAAAGGAATAAGGAATTCGCAAATTGGACACTATGAACGATATTAATTAATGTTTTGAATAATAGGAGTGTGATTGATTCTAATTAGTGATTGGATAATTTTTTAACATGAAATTTCTGAATAAAATATTTTTTGGGGGAGATTGGTTGATTTTGTACTGTATAATACACAAGTGATGTTTGAACAGGGTTGTCAGTTTAAAATAGAGTGTAACGAGAGCTTGTTAACTCAGGCAATTTGGTATAAATTTGGGACAACATAAATCTATGAAAATGGTTAATGATGATAGAATGACATTGCGAGTTGACCTAGCTCTACCTCTCTGAAGTGTTCCGTATAATAAACAAGTGGTTTCAAACTTTTTTTGTCTTCTTTTTAAGGAGAAAAATTCCTACAATTACCCTCCTCCTCCAAAAAGAGCTAAGGCTAATGGCATTACTCCAATACAACAAGTGGGGATAACTGGCACTGCTGTGTAGAAGTAGTTATTTCCTTCAAAAAATGTCATTTCCCATCGTGCATTTAAAATGTGCTTTCTTTTTCGATGTAACTGAAAGGCATCTGTCTTTGCAATTAGAGAAATGCTCCCTTTTGGAAAAACATGCATCGCAAGCTTGTGTTATCTTTGAGATTAATGCGTAACTCGAGACACGTTGGGAAAGTTTTTTTTTGTCAAATTAAACGAGAGAATACAAACCCTACAATAGTAAAGTATACTTGCTAGAAAACGCAAAGTGAAAATCCCAAAGTTTTGTGACGAAATTTTTGTGTTAAATAAGTAGTTCTTGTATCTTTTAAAAGAGCTTTACGGGGTTTAAGAGACTCGGTTGCCTGATTCCGTGTGGTTTTTCTTTACTTAGTGCCTAATAAAAACGAAATTTTTGTGTTAAATAAGTAGTTCTAGTATCTTTTAAAAGAGCTTTACAGGGTTTGAGAGACTCGGTTGCCTGATTCCGTGTGGTTTTTCTTTACTTGGTGCCCATTAAAAACAAAATTTTTGTGTTAAATAAGTAGTTCTTGTATCTTTTAAAAGAGCTTTACGGGGTTTGAGAGACTCTGTTGCCTGATTCCGTGTGGTTTTTCTTTACTTGGTGCCCATTAAAAACGAAATTTTTGTGTTAAATAAGTAGTTCTTGTATCTTTTAAAAGAGCTTTACGGGGTTTGAGAGACTCTGTTGCCTGATTCCGTGTGGTTTTTCTTTACTTGGTGCCTATTAAAAACGAAATTTTTGTGTTAAATAAGTAGTTCTTGTATCTTTTAAAAGAGCTTTACGAGGTTTGAGAGACTCTGTTGCCTGATTCCGTGTGGTTTTTCTTTACTTGGTGCCCATTAAAAATGAAATTTTTGTGTTAAATAAGTAGTTCTTGTATCTTTTAAAAGAGCTTTACGGGGTTTGAGAGACTCGGTTTCCTGATTCCGTGTGGTTTTTCTTTACTTGATGCCCATTAAAAATGAAATTTTTGTGTTAAATAAGTAGTTTTTGTATCTTTTAAAAGAGCTTTAAGGGGTTTGAGAGACTCGGTTGCCTGATTCCGTGTGGTTTTTCTTTACTTGGTGCCCATTAAAAACGAAATTTTTGTGTTAAATAAGTAGTTCTTGTATCTTTTAAAAGAGCTTTACGGGGTTTGAGAGACTCGGTTGCTTGATTCCGTGTGGTTTTTGTTTACTTGGTGCCCATTAAAAACGAAATTTTTGTGTTAAATAAGTAGTTTTTGTATCTTTTAAAAGAGCTTTAAGGGTTTGAGAGACTCTGTTGCCTGATTCCGTGTGGTTTTTCTTTACTTAGTGCTCATTAAAAACGAAATTTTTGTTGTAAATAAGTAGTTCTTGTATCTTTTAAAAGAGCTTTATGGGGTTTGAGAGACTCGGTTGCCTGATTCCGTGTGGTTTTTCTTTACTTGGTGCCCATTATAAACGAAATTTTTGTGTTAAATAAGTAGTTCTTGTATCTTTTAAAAGAGCTTTACGGGGTTTGAGAGACTCTGTTGCCTGATACCTTGTGGTTTTTCTTTACTTGGTGCCCATTAAAACAAAATTTTTGTGTTAAATAAGTAGTTCTTGTTTCTTTTAAAAGCTCATTAGTTTATAAGACGGATCGTGAAAATCCCAAGGTTTTGTGTACCAAGAATGGACTGGAGGTAGCCTCCCCTACATACACGAATGGATATCACTAGAATATTTTAAGACGGGCTTTGTTATTTAAAAAATTGGATGCTACAATCAAAATTGTTTAATTGGCATTTGCAAAAAAGGGGTAATGAATTTGTGAATTGGAGTGTAGGTTTGACATCACCAAGCACGTGCGAGGGAAATTTTTTGTTGGTGGGGGGTTATAAAAGGTAAAAATGGGTGAACTATATTAGTTTATAAGACGGATCGTGAAAATCCCAAGGTTTTGTGTACCAAGAATGGACCGGAAACAACTTCAACCGTGCCAAGCCCCCCGCTATCAGAAATTAAATTATAAAAAAGTTTCTTCAACTGAACGTAAGGAGCAATATCAAAACTTAAACGGGCAGAAATAGATGCTGTTTCCAAAGATTTAGGATTCATTAACTTTAATGTTGCCAGTCAAAAGCTATGAGCTTGAGAAAATTGCCTGATTATCGAAAAATAGAGAAACACCCTCCAAAAGTCGACAGGAATTTGATTGTCTTGAGGGGGAATTTTCCATGGAAGAGGGGAAGGGTATTTTCACATGAAAACAACTTCAACCGTGCCCAGCTCCCCGCGATCAGAAATTAAATTATAAAAAAGTTTCTTCAACTGAAAGTAAGGAGCAACATCAAAACTTAAACGGGCAGAAATCGAGGCTGTTTCCAAAGATTTAGGATTCATTAACTTTAGTGTTGCCAGTCAAAAGCTATGAGTTTGAGAAAATTGCCTGATTATCGAAAAATGAAGAAACACCCTCCAAAAGTCGACAGGAACGGGAATTGTCTTGAGGGGGGAATTTTCCATGGAAGAGGTGGAGGGTATTTTTCGTGAAAACAACTTCAACCGTGCCCAGCCCCCCGCGATCAGAAATTAAATTATAAAAAAGTTTCTTCAACTGAAAGTAAGGAGCAACATAAAAACTTAAACGGGGCAGAAATAGAGGCTGTTTCCAAAGATTTAGGACTCATTAACTTTAGATTTGCCAGTCAAAAGCTATGAGTTTGAGAAAATTGCCTGATTATCGAAAAATGAAGAAACACCCTCCAAAAGTCGACAGGAATGGGAATGTCTTGAGGGAGAATTTTCCATGGAAGAGGGGGAGGGTATTTTTACGTGAAAACAACTTCAACCATGCCCCCCTCCCCGCATTTTAACATGAAATGGCTGAAAAGTGTTTCGGGGGGGATGAGTATTAGTCTCTCATAGGCGTGTGTTGTCTGAAACAAATAAAAATAAACTATTTTCGTAAAATCTTAGCTAATAAGGGTTTTGACAGTAGACTCTACTTTTTTTGTGAGAAAATTATGGAAAATACAATTCTCTGGTACAGGTGTGAAACTTAAGTCTATTTTTGGATTGAAAAATAAAACTATATCCGTAAAATCTGGACTAATAATTCAATATTTTTTTTTTTCATAAAACAAACTTTTTTTTAAACTTCGAAATTTTTCAACTTTATTTATTTTTTTATTTTGTACATACCTTAAAATTTCAAAATATGCTTACGGTTCTAACAATTGTGCTCTATGATTGGTCAGAGACATGATGTGTCTTTCCCACTGGTATTCTATGACCGGTTATCGACACTACCTAGTCTAATGCATGTATTAAATCAGTATTTTTTACGCAGTGGAACGATAAACACATAAGTCATCTTTAAAAAAAATGAAGATGGAACATATTAATAGAGTTTGTTCACATAACAAGGTTATTGTAGCATTGAATACCGAAAAGGAGAAGTATTTAAACTATGAAACAAGTACAAGTTATAGCACTATCGGAAACGTATGCGTGCGTTGTCATGACAGTGAGAATTTAGATTTCTTTGGAGCACCCAAGAATTTCTATTATACAAATGCTGGATATGCGAAATTATCATTTCCAGAGATGATTACACTCAAAGAGAATGCTAACATAAAAATAATTGTTGATGATAGAGGACACCTCCTTGCTACTGCTGCAGGTAACACATTACCTACGGATACATCCAACCATCAACTTTCGGGTATTAGCATTCAACGGAAGACTAATAAAAGAAAGGCCTACTCTGCTACTAATATCGTAAACCATATCTTGTTTACGTGCCGAAACTGTTATCTGTGTAAAAATAATGTGTTAATAGACAGTGAAATCGTCAGAAAAATAAAAATGGCATTTTCAGAAAATATCACTACGGAATATAAAGATGAAACGATGAAAAACAAAGCACCAGCAAACGTAGTGGCATTGATCAAACAGTCAATGAATCAAATAATACCAAAGACGAAAACATATTGAGCCTGTCGATGACACACCAGTAAAAATTGTGTATGATTCAAAATGGAATAATGATTATTCTACTGATTACGAACTAAGGGAAGACAATAGCTATAGTATCAAGAGAGAACATGGTGAACCATTTTATGGAACAGATTCAAAATGTCCAAAGTTGTTCATTGATATTAATAATGTATAATAATATATATATTTTGTATTAATATTCTAATTGATATTATTTCATTAAAAATAAAATATGCATTACATTGTTAAGTGTTCATTATTTTTAGAGTAAGCTAGCATATCGAACGTTCGTTTTTCAGGCAGACTGTTTTTCGAGTCAAAAATAGACTAAAGTTTCAGATTTGAACCAGAGAATTGTATTTTCCATAATTTTCTTACAAAAAACAAGAGTTTACGGCCAAAAACCCTTATTAGCTCAGATTTTATAGAAATAGTTTTATTTTTCGATCTGAAAATAGACTAAAGTTTCAGATATGAACCAGAAAATTGTATTTTCCATAATTTTCTTACAAAAAATTAGAGTTTACTGCCAAAAACCCTTATTAGCTCAGATTTTATAGAAATAGTTTTATTTTTCGATCCGAAAATAGACTAAAGTTTCAGATTTGAACCAGATAATTGTATTTTCCATAATTTTCTTACAAGAAACTAGAGTTTTACGGCCAAAAACCCTTATTAGCTCAGATTTTACAGAAATAGTTTTATTTTTCGATCCGAACATAGACTAAAGTTTCAGATTTGTACCAGAGAATTGTATTTTCCAAAATTTTCTTACAAGAAACTAGAGTTTACGACCAAAAAACCCTTATTAGCTCAGATTATATAGAAATAGTTTTATTTTTCGATCCGAAAATAGACTAAAATTTCAGGTTTGAACCAGAGAATTGTATTTTCCATAATTTTCTTACAAGAAACTAGAGTTTACGGCCAAAAATCTTTTTTAGCTCAGATTTTATAGAAATAGTTTTATTTTTCGATCTGAAAATAGACTAAAGTTTCAGATTTGAACCAGAGAATTGTATTTTCCATAATTTTCTTACATCTTTAGAAATGGTTAACGATAACAAACATGTTTTCGACCAGATGGGTTTTTGAAAGCACATTCAGCATGGCGTGTGCAATTTTTTTTATCAAAATTTAAAGGGGCAGAAATAGAGGCTGTTTCCAAAGATTTAGAATTCATTAACTTTAGTGTTGTCTGTCAAAAGCTATGAGCTTGAGAAAATTGCCTGATTATCGAAAAATGGGGAAACACCCTCCAAAAGTCGACAGGAATGGTATTGTCTTGAGGGGGGAATTTTCCATGGAAGAGGGGAAGGGTATTTTTACATGAAATCAACTTCAACCGTGGCCCACAATCAGAAATCAAATTATAAAAAAGTTTCTTCAACTGAAAATAAGGAGCAACATCAAAACTTAAACAGGCAGAAATAGAGGTTGTTTCCAAAGATTTAGGATTCATTAACTTTAGTGTTGCCAGTCAAAAGCTATGAACTTGAGAAAATTGTCTGATTATCTAAAAATGGGGAAACACCCTCCAAAAGTCGACAGGAATGGTATTGTCTTGAGGGGGGAATTTTCCATGGAAGAGGGGAAGGGTATTTTTACATGAAAACAACTTCAACCATGGCCCGCAATCGGAAATTAAATTATAAAAAAAAGTTTCTTCAACTGAAAGTAAGGAGCAACATCAAAACTTAAACGGTCAGAAATAGAGGCTGTTTCCAAAGATTTAGAACTCTCTGTGCATGTGTCGTCTCTGTGCGTTTGTGTGTCGTCTCTGTGCATGTGTCCTCGCTATGTGTATGTCGTCTGTGTGTGTGTGTGTTTATCAGCATAAATTCCACTATTTAATGCCCCCCTCGGCGCGCCGGAGGGGGCAATAAATAGTGGAATTTATGCTGATACACACACACACATAGTGAGGACACATGCACAGAGACGAAACACACACAGAGACAACACACACACACACGCACACACAGACGACACACACATAGCGACGAGACATGCACAGAGAGGACACACAAACACAGAGACGACGCACAGACAAAGTGACGACTTACACACTAAAGTTAATGAATACTAAATCTTTGGAAACAGCCTCTATTTCTGACCGTTTAAGTTTTGATGTTGCTCCTTACTTTCAGTTGAAGAAACTTTTTTTCTAATTTAATTTCTGATTGAGGGAAAGTTATGGAAAATACAATTCTCTGGTTCAAATCTGAAATTTTAGTCTATTTTTGGATCGAAAATAAAACTATTTCTATAAAATCTGAGCTAATAAGGGTTTTTGGCCGTAAACTCTAGTTTTTGTAAGAAAATTATGGAAAATACAATTCTCTGGTTCAAATCTGAAACTTTAGTCTATTTTTGACTCGAAAAACAGTCTGCTAGAAAAACGAACGTTCGATATGCTAGCTTACTCTAAAAATAATGAACACATAACAATGTAATACATAATATATTTTTAATGAAATAATGTCTTGTAGAATATTAATACAAAAAATATATATTATTATACATTATTAATATCAATGAACAACTTTGGACAATTTGAGTCTGTTCCATAAAATGGTTCACCATGTTCTCTCTTGATACTATAGCTATTGTCTTCTCTTAGTTCGTAATCAGTAGAATAATCATTATTCGATTTTGAATCATACACAATTTTTACTGGTGTGTCATCGACAGGCTCAATAGGTTTTTCGTATTATTGATTTTGGTATTATTTGATTCATTGACTGTTTGATCAATGCCAGTAACGTTTCCTAGTGCTTTGTTTTTCATCGTTTCATCTTTATATTCCGTAGTGATATTTTCTGACAATGCCATTTTATTTTTCTGACGATTTAACTATCTATTAACAAATTATTTTTACACAGGTAACAGTTTCGGCACGTAAACAAAATATGGTTTACGATATTAGTAGCAGAGTAGGCCTTTCTTTTATTAGTCTTCCGTTGAATGCTAATACCCGAAAGCTGATGGTTGGATGTATCCGTAGGTAATGTGTTACCTGCAGCAGTAGCAAGGAGTTGTCCTCTCTCATCAACAATTATTTTTATGTTAGCATTCTCTTTGAGCGTAATCATCTCGGGAAATGATAATTTCGTATATCCAGCCTTTGTATAATAGAAATTCTTGGGTGCTCCAAAAATCTAAATTCTCACTGTCATGACAACGCACGCATACGTTTCCGATAGTGCTACCACTTGTACTTGTTTCATAGTTTAAATACTTCTCCTTGTCGGCATTCAATGCTACAATAACCTTGTTATGTGAATACACTCTATTAATATGTTCCATCTTCACTTTTTTTTAAAGATATGACTTGTGTGTTTATCGTTCCACTGTGTAAAAAATACTGATTGAATACATGCAATAGACTAGGTAGTGTCGATAACCGGTCATAGAATACCAGTGGGAAAGCCATATCATGTCTCTGACCAATCATAGAGCACAATTGTTAGAACCGTAAGCATATTTTGAAATTTTAAGATATGTACAAAAAGTATAAAAATAAATAAGTTGAAAAATTTCGAAGTTTAAAAAAAAGTTTGTTTTTATGAAAAAAATATTGAATTATTAGTTCAGATTTTACGGATATAGTTTTATTTTTCAATCCAAAAATAGACTAAAGTTTCACACCTGTACCAGAGAATTGTATTTTCCATAATTTTCTTACAAAAAAACTAGAGTTTACGGTCAAAACCCTTATTAGCTCAGATTTAACGGAAATAGTTTATTTTTTTTAGGTTTCAGACAACACACGCCTATGAGAGACTAATACCCATCCCCCCGAAACACTTTTCAGCCATTTCATGTTAAAAATGCGGGGGGCTGGGCATGGTTGAAGTTGTTTTCACGTAAAAATACCCTCCCCCTCTTCCGTGGAAAATTCCCCCCTCAAGACAATCTCATTCCTGTCGATTTTTGGAGGGTGTTTCTTCATTTTTCGATAATCAGGCAATTTTCTCAAACTCAAAGCTTTTGACTGGCAACACTAAAGTTAATGAATCCTAAATCTTTGGAAACAGCCTCTATTTCTGCCCGTTTAAGTTTTGATGTTGCTCCTTACTTTCAGTTGAAGAAACTTTTTTATAATTTAATTTCTTATCACGGGTGCTGGGCACGGTTGAAGTTGTTTTCACGTAAAATACCCTCCCCCTCTTCCGTGGAAAATTCCCCCCTCAAGACAATCCCATTCCTGTCGACTTTTGGAGGGTGTTTCTCCATTTTTCGATAGTCATGCAATTTTCTCAAGCTCATAGCTTTTGACTGGCAACATTAAAGTTAATGAATCCTAAATCTTTGGAAAAACAGCCTCTATTTCTGCCCGTTTAAGTTTTGATGTTGCTCCTTACTTTCAGTTGAAGAAACTTTTTTATATTTTAATTTCTGATCGCGGGGAGCTGGGCACGGTTGAAGTTGTTTTCACGTAAAAATACCCTCCCCCTCTTCCATGGAAAATTCCCCCCCCCCTCAAGACAATCCCATTCCTGTCGACTTTTGGAGGGTGTTTCTCCATTTTTCGAAAATCAGGCAATTTTCTCAAGCTCATAGCTTTTGACTGGCAACATTAAAGTTAATGAATCCTAAATCTTTGGAAACAGCATCTATTTTTGCCCGTTTAAGTTTTGATGCTGCACCTTACTTTCAGTCGAAGAAACTTTTTTATAATTAAATTTCTGATCGCGGGGGAATGGGCACGGGTGAAGTTGTTTCCGGTCCATTCTTGGTACACAAAACCTTGGGATTTTCACGATCCGTCTTATAAACTAGTGTAGTTCATCCATTTTTACCTTTTTAAACCCCCCACCAACAAAAAATTTCCCTCGCACGTGCCTGGTGATGTCAAACCTACACTCCAATTCACAAATTCATTACCCCTTTTTTGCAAATGCCAATCAAACAATTCTGATTGTGGCATCCAATTTTTTAAATAACAAAGCCCGTCTTAAAATATTCTAGCGATATCCATTCGTGTATGTAGGGGAGGCTACCTCCGGTCCATTCTTGGTACACAAAACCTTGGGATTTTCACGATCCGTCTTATAAACTACTGAGCTTTTAAAAGATACAAGAACTACTTATTTAACACAAAAATTTCGTTTTTAATGGGCACCAAGTAAAGAAAAACCACACGGAATCAGGCAACAGAGTCTCTCAAACCCCGTAAAGCTCTTTTAAAAGATACAAGAACTACTTATTTAACAAAAAATTTCGTTTTTAATGGGCACCAAGTAAAGAAAAACCACACGTAATCAGGCAACCGAGTCTCTCAAACCCCATAAAGCTCTTTTAAGAGATACAAAAACTACTTAGCTAACACAAAAGTTTCGTTTTAACGGGCACCAAGTAAAGAAAAACCACATGGAATCAGACAACCGAGTCTCTCAAACCCCGTAAAGCTCTTTTAAAAGATACAAGAACTGCTTATTTAACACAAAAATTTCGTTTTTAATGGGCACCAAGTAAAGAAAAACCATACGGAATCAGGCAACCGAGTCTCTCAAACCCCGTAAAGCTCTTTTAAAAGATACAAGAACTACTTATTTAACACAAAAATTTCGTTTTTAATGGGCAACAAGTAAAGAAAAACCACACAGAATCAGGCAACAGAGTCTCTCAAACCCCGTAAAGCTCTTTTAAAAGATACAAGAACTACTTATTTAACACAAAAATTTTGTTTTCAATGGGCACCAAGTAAAGAAAAACCACACGGAATCAGGCATCCGAGTCTCTCAAACCCCGTAAAGCTCTTTTAAAAGATACAAGAAATACTTATTTAACACAAAAATTTCGTTTTTAATGGGCACCAAGTAAAGAAAAACCACACGAAATCAGGCAACAGAGTCTCTCAAACCCCGTAAAGCTCTTTTAAAAGATTCAAGAACTACTTATTTAACACAAAAATTTCGTTTTTAATGGGCACCAAGTAAAGAAAAACCAAACGGAATCAGGCTACCGAGTCTCTCAAACCCCATAAAGCTCTTTTAAAAGATACAAGAACTACTTATTTAACACAAAAATTTTGTTTTCAATGGGCACCAAGTAAAGAAAAACCACACGGAATCAGGCATCCGAGTCTCTCAAACCCCGTAAAGCTCTTTTAAAAGATACAAGAAATACTTATTTAACACAAAAATTTTGTTTTCAATGGGCACCAAGTAAAGAAAAACCACACGAAATCAGGCAACAGAGTCTCTCAAACCCCGTAAAGCTCTTTTAAAAGATTCAAGAACTACTTATTTAACACAAAAATTTCGTTTTTAATGGGCACCAAGTAAAGAAAAACCAAACGGAATCAGGCTACCGAGTCTCTCAAACCCCATAAAGCTCTTTTAAAAGATACAAGAACTACTTATTTAACACAAAAATTTCGTTTTTATTGAGCATTAAGTAAAGAAAAACCAAACGGAATCAGGCTACCGAGTCTCTCAAACCCCTTAAAGCTCTTTTAAAAGATACAAAAACTACTTATTTAACACAAAAATTGGACGTGATCGTGACCTTTGGGCAATTGTGCCCTCTTCTTTAAAATCCGAAGAAGCTGTCCTCAAAATGGCTCATGCTTTTTACACAATTCTCTAGCAAACCACTACCATTAATTCTCGTTTTTCGTCAACATAACAATTAAATAGAATCTTAGAAATATTTTTACATTTTTTTTTTAATATTTTCTGATGCATCCATATGGATAACGTGAAAAAAAAAATTAAAAACAGGAAAAAACTAAATGTGGAATGTCTGAAAACTTGCATTGTGGGATAAAAACACAAGCCCTAAGCATTATTTAATCATAGAATGAGTCCATTATTGCAGCACTAAAAAAATGACAAAAGCACTAAAAAACTTTGAAAAATAAGAGAAAAAGAAGCTGAAGAAGTCGAGAGATGCCATTTCCAATAGCAACTGAGGATTAAACAATTCTTCTTCCAGGCTTTTCACTAGTGTTGTATAATAAAAATAGCAATAAAAAACTAACCCATCAAAAGTAAATAGAACAAAATATTATTACAAGGCCAACAGAAAAATATAACTACCCTGAACCCATAACATTGATGTCCTACTTATTGCACAAATAAGTGAAAGTTAAGATTTAACATACAAAACACATTAAAAGCAAGAGAGGAAGAGAGGGGAAAAGCGTAAAAAGTAAGAATTTGATATAATGTTAAAATAGTAAAAACATATTCTTAGTAAAAGAAGAATACAAAAAGAAAAACAACTTATTCCTTTGTTGATGATACGAAAAAAATACTCTCCAATGAGGACCTATCCTTATATGACTCTCCAGCCCCAAGGAAAAATCATCACAGTATTTATCAACACAAAAACTTCGTTGAGCTTTTACATCAATTAATTAAAAAACTTTTTCACAAAATAAGTTTTTCAAAGAAAAGTAAAAAACTCCATTAAACAAAAAATGAGCAAAAATAAAATCAAATAATCTACCAAGCGTGAAACCACCGCAAATCAGCAACGATGAATAAATGAAACCCAAAACGAACAGAAATTACAATAAATAACCGAGTCAAACTCAAAACGAGCAGAAATTAACAGAAGTTGGGATCAAAACCCCTATGCCTTCCCAAGGCCAGAGCATAATTTGCAATTTACTGAAAAAAATATAAATGTTTTTACTTTTATAATTTTAATAAATCAAATAATATTAGCATTTTGATTATTAAATATCAGTATATGTATATTAAACTGACAATGCAAATTCATTTGTTTTGAAAGTTTGAAACACAATACCCTCAGTCGTTCTTGGGATACTGCTGAGATGCCTTATTGGGAAGTAGCATTAACACAGAGCATTTCGATTTAATCTTAAGGTAACATTTAGTTTTTAAACATAAAGGCAAATGAGAGGGTGGGCGTGAGAGGGGGATTAGTTCCCCTCCAATCACTTTCGACTACTAAAAAGGGCATCAGCCCTTTCTAGTAGTGGACGTGATCGTCTCTTACTAGGTTGCTAGCTACCACTGCAACCCGGATTACCGCAGCTAAACTATTAAAATACAAATAAATATCTGGCCTACTTAACACCAGGCTCATACATGAACAAAACTATTAACTCAATTTCTTTTCTACTAAATAAAGAATGTTTTACATGTTAAACCAAAGAAACTACCTTGGATAGTGTCTATCCGTTTAACCCCGTGTACCACAAAACAGAAACTGATCTGATTCGGCCATGTGAGAAGAATTGGATCGTTGTGAAATCGTTTTTCGTGAAGATTTGTGGTGTCTTAACCCAGTCTTTGTATTGCAAAACCGGAAAAGCTTTTGTTAATAGATGTACCAACGTATGAGGTGACGCCAAATCTATATTTGATTAATAAAGAAAGTCCAATTTCTAAGAACGATATCTATTAAGCTTCAAAATTTTGTTTTTTTAAAGGTATTTGAATTGCTGTATCTCCTTGTCCAAATATATACGAATATTTTTGCAATTACCTATTAAAATTTTATTCCCTTTATGGGTTTTACAGCTTGTTCTTTACTTCAAAATACATCGATCTCTTATGTAACTAACCGTTTGAAAACTTAGCATAAGAATCCGATTCTTTTGATGTATCTATTGGTATCAAAGTTCCGTTTTTTAGAGTTTCAGTTATTATTGAGACGAGTCGCTCTTACTATACAGTACGTTACCACGAACTGTTTGATTTATGATCGATTCTTTATTTAATTAAGATTACAGTATTTATTTTATGACAAAGCAAAAGGTAGTTAATTTGCTTGAATAGTGAAGGGAATCTATTGGCTTGAAAAACAACCAAAAGTTACTTGAACTACAATATTTTTCATCGGGAGCATCTTTTCTTCCTTTTTTTTCCAATCAGATAGCTGGGCACTGGAAAATACGTGCTTTTGTAATAGAAAAAAAAACATTTAACACAAAATTATTGTTTTACAGAGAACTGTATTTTCATATACTAGATAATGAATTTCGTCATAGATTCATTAGAACTATGACGTAAATAGAAAAACATAATATTATGACGTTACCTCAGATGAAAATGGTTATAATTCCGATTTTATCATTCAAGAAGTAATGATGTCAACTTATAATATAAATAGAATTAATTTTTAGATTTTAGTAGTTACAAGCAGGTAAGCTTATGTATATATATTTTTACTACTGCTACACAAACTGCAATTGCTCCTTCCAAATTAATATACAAATTTTCAAGGAAGTACGCCTCCGTATATTTACAGTAATGCCTAATATTTTCCATTAGATCTGTCAACTGTTCTAAAGTTGAAAGTCCATACTTTTGAAGCTTTTCATTAAACAGACATGATTTCTTTTGGACATTACTATGAAGTTTTGCCAGGGCATTTCTAGCCGACTTTTCAACAACCTACGCGTTTCAAAGAGAATTTTAATCTGTAATTTTGAGTATTTTTCGTAATCCTGGTAAAGCACTTGTAAAATGTTTCTCAATTTACGCAGATCAACCTGCAATTTTGCCATCTTCTTGGACTTCTGAATTTAACTTTAAAGTTTGTCTTTATGCGTTCTTTGCAGTTTATGTAAACTGCAAAAATATTTTTGGTATCCGAGCGTTAAATCTTTCAATTCAAACTAGAAAAATACCTTAAAATTATCTTTATTTTTGGTTAGGTTCTAACAAACCGTTCCGAACAAAAAAGTCATTTTTTTATTTATTTTTGTTTTCAGTTCAGAATCGCTAAAGTTATTATGTAAACTGCAAAAATATTTATGATATCTGAGCAATAATTTTAATCTTTTAACTCAAACTAGAAAAATGTCTGAAGATTTTAAATTAGTTTTGTGTTTTGTTAGGTTCGAAATAATCGATATTTGATTTTATGAAATAATTTAACCATTGATTTTTGCACCGGAATGACCGTTATAATTAAATTGAAAACTCCATTATTTTGTACTGTTGGCGTTGTGGGAATATTATTTTACTTAGAAAAGAAAAAGAATGTACCAGTTCTGGATAATTTTGGTATAATTGCTGAAAAGTGTATTGGCAGTATAAGAGGATTGTTTTCCAAAGTAATTGAAAATAAGAACAATGAAAGAAAAGAATCTGTCCCAGAAAATGATGATAAAGAGGATTTCCTAGGAACAATTACAACGAAAATAATTTCAACCAGTATCACAAGTGATCCAATAAAAGAAAAAGTAACGGGTCATGAAGTCGTAGCAGATTCGTTGCGTGTCAACGAACAAAAAAATGAAAGTGACACCGACAAATGTAAAAAGGGATCCCTGCAATGATGCTTTCAAAAAAGAGCAAAAAATGACTCGAAAGAACTCTCTAATCAAGCCAATAAGAACCAACGAAGAAACAAAAGCTGGTTGAAAAAACTGGATAGCTTGAACAAAAATAACCCGTAGTGTTCTGTTCCACACGTAAATATGCCAGTATCCAGTTCTATATCTGAATGTGCCAGTGTTCAGTTTAGTATCCAATACCAGTGTTCAGTTTTATGAGTAAATATGACAGTGTTGAGTTTTATAAATAAATTTACCAGTGTTTAGTTTTATATGTAAATGTACCAGTGTTAACTTCTATATTTTTCAACATATGTAAAATGTATCAGTAATCAGTTCAATACGTAATTGTGCCAGTATTTGTTCTATAAGTAAATTATTTATATAATTTCAGTTACTATGGGCTATAGTTTGTCCTTTTAATTTAATAGAATGCATTAACGTTGAGTTACTGTATACCACAATTTGTTGTTAGCTCGGTTTCAACTATCTCTATTACCCTGATACCAATAAGACTTATATATTTCCCAATTATAAAGAAAGCTACCGAACTGCAGCCTTGACTATAATTTGGAATTCTTTCTTTTTTATAACTTAGTTCGTTCTTTACTTTGACTTTAATTTTTTTTCTATAATGTTCCAATGCCCCGTTAGCAGTGGCACCAAATTCTAGAAAAGCAACTTTTCAAAAGATACTTGTATAATCTTGTGATGTGATCGTCTTTTACTAGGTTACCGCTACCGCTGCAACTTTGATTATTCCCGATTTATAATTAACTATACCTATGTCTCATATAATTTCAATTCGCCAGCCTCTAAAGGTGCTTTATATTTTCTCTGAAGGTGCTTATATTTCAGCTACTATGGGCAAGATTTTGCTCTTGAATGTAATAACATAAACTATTTAAAAATTGACCCCTTGGAACTCTGCATGGCGCAGACTTCGTGTTGGTTTTCTACTCCGAAGGTCACAGGTTTAATTCCTTCCACGGATTTGGGTTATAATCTGAATGATTAGATTTTTAAATTTGATTAATGTTTGGTATGAAAATTGTTTGGACAGATAATGGTCGCATTTTCGCGAAATTACCCAGCCAAAGCGCACGGAGTCGGCTCTATAGCCTAGCTGATACTTATTGATTTTGTCATAGTTGATTTAGTTAGATGTATCTCTCTTTTTTTTTTTGAGTGGATGTTTTAAGGATGATATGTGATATTTCTCACTTGCGATTTCTAGAGTGTAATCCTTTTAGAGTAGGAGATGTTCTTTATGTTGATTTAGTTCAAGTGCTGATTTTTCCCCGTAAAGAGATAGTTTTTATGTGGATGTAGAGCTTTATAATAATGGATTTGCAGCCATCGTAAACAAACCTTCGGGTTTTTGTAGATGGCCACTGTAAATTTGTTTGTATTATTTTTATGCTAAATAAATTAATTTGAATTTGAATTTGATAATTTTTATACATTTGTCAAGTTAAAGTCTGAACAAAACTTCTATGTATAACTACTTGACTAACACCACTTATGAATAACTATATAAATTGTTTATGTATAAAATATAAAAAACATAACAAAAAGTAAAACTATTTTTAAAATGTTCATTTATAATTCCAGTTTAAATTACAAGATTAAAATAACGCTCAGATACCATAAATATTTTTGCAGTTTATAACTTTATCAATTCTGAGCTACAACTAAAATAAAATAAAAATTGATTTTTTTCAATTTTAACGTAATCACTAATTATGTCATATATAGTCATTACATATTTAAAATCATCATAAAAATGTAAAATTCTGTTTTTTAGAGTTTCGGTTACTATTGAGACGAGTGGCTCTTACTATACAGTTCTTTACCACGAACTGTTTGATAATAACCCTGATTTCAAACAGGAAAAATCCTACGGCTCTTTCTTATTTGGAATAGTATGAGACGAATCTCAAGTAATCAGGCCGCTAACTAAGTCACATATATGCAATGGTTTGGTATTCTAATGATCTTCTTTTAATATAAAACATAAACTATTTTAGAATTGTGTCCTTGAAATCCTGCACACCACAATGGATAGTGTTGGATTTCTGCTCCCAATGTCACAGGTACAATTCCTGCCGAAGGCAATTTTTATACATTTGTCTTTTTAAAGCCTAAACAAAACTTCTATTAATAACTACTACATGAGATCCTCTTGACTGACACATTTTTGATGTCGATCCTTTATGTAGATTCATTTATCTATTGGTATCAAAATTCCATTTTTAAGGTTTTGGTGACGAGTTGCAATTAATATTGAGACAAGTTGCAATTACTATACAGTTCGTTACCATGAACTTTTAATTGTTTCAAAAATCAAATATCTTTGAAAAGATCGCAGTAAGAAAATACATCAAAAATGCAGATTTTTGTAAAGTGATTGTATTTTTAATTTTTGTTGTTTTTTTTATTAAAAAAGGCACTATAACTTTTAATATCTGTTTAAATAAGCCCTCTCGACACATTCTAGGATCATGGGTCCATACGATCACCCCTGGTAAAAAAACGGCAAATAAACACGCATCCGTGATCTTTGTTCTGGCAAAAAATAGCAAATTACACATTTTTGCAGATAGGAGCTTGAAACCTCTACAATAATGTTCTCTGATACGCTGAAACTGATCGTGTTATTTTCATTAAGAGTATATGACTTTGAGGGGTGTTTTCCCCTTTTTTCCAAAATAGGGCAAATTTTCCCAGGCTCATAACTTTTGATGAGAACGACTAAATTTGATGAAACTTAAATATTTAGAATCAGCATAACAATACAATTCTTTTGATGTATCTATTGATACTAAATTTCCGTTTTTATAGTTTCAGTTACTATTGAGAAGAGTCGCTCTTACTATGCAGTTCGTTACGACGAACTGTTTGAAATCAAATCTAGCCACGCATGAAATCATGACGCATGACGTCTTTTCCCTGTTGCAACAGTTACTATGAAATAGACTTCGGTCCTTACTGTAATAAGGCATGTAATTTCTTTCCGTTTTTTTTCTCCTCAGCTAGCTGGTCACTGGAAAATTATAGAGAACTGTATAATGGTTAATTTTAAACGAAATTACTGTATTAGTGCCTTTTGTAATTAAATTAACATCAGGACTCATCGGATTCATCAAGTCATCAGATATAGCTATAGTAGCTATTGTTATTAACATCCTATTGCATGCGAAAATAAAAATATTATTTTTAACATTATAAAACGTATGTAGATATATTTATGTAAAATGCAGTATTTCTTTTAGGGTTGTAACAAAAAATACAATTCTTTCAGGGTTAAAAAAAAAATCTGCTTGTTTTAGGGTTTTAACAAAAAATCCGATTCACCAACTGAAATTAGATTAATTCCTGAAAATTTTAAATAAAATGATTTTATTTAGCTGCTAACTGCAAAATTATTTATGATGTCTGAGGAATAATTTTAATTTTTTCAATTCAAACCAAAAAAAAATAATTTTGTTTTTGTTAGTTTCTAACTACTTAACATAAACAAAATCTAATATGTCATTTGAAACTAAAATAATATCTAAAAATTTTAAACAAAATGATTTTATTTAACTGTAAACTGCAGAAATTTTTATGGTGTCTGAGGAATAATTTTAATTTTCTAATTCAAACCAGAAAAATACCTAAAAATTTTAAATTAGTATACTTTTCGTTTTGCTTCAAGTGACTCGTTACGTCAATTTATGGGGTGAAAATATATTATTGAATTGAATAATTATTAAGATGAATTCTTGGACTGATCATATTAAAAGTCAATTGCTATCAAAAGGTATTTCGGAAGCTGCTATTATTGGTGTTGATGGGTCAGTTTGGGCAAAGTCTAGGGAATTTTCTGCCACAGCAGCTGAATTGAAAGCGTTTTGTATCAAAATATGATTCAGATGAGTTTTCTGAGAACGGTATTATGATGGGAGGAATGAAGTATTTTTATCTTTCAAGGGATCTTGGTGTTGTACGGGCAAAAAAGGGACAAAATGGCTTTCATGCAATGAAGCTGAAACAATTATATATTATAGCTCTGTATGATGTGATAAACTGCCCACCACCTGAAGCTGCAATTACAGTAGAAAATTATGGTAATTATTTATCTAAAAGTGGGTATTGAAAAAACAATTTAAGCATAGAAATCTGAAAGGAAATGAAACAGCATGAAACAGTTTGAAATGGAAGTTGTAAGGATTTTAAATGAGAAACCTGGGTTTTGGTGGTAATAATATAGTGAGGGACAATCGCGTCCCCATAATAAAAACTACAATCGCTTACTACCCAGACATTGACTGTGGAGGGAGCGTCATCCTCAAACCAAATAACAGAAAGTTTACATTACAGGGATTTTGGACAAGGCGGTTCTAATGGTGTACTTTTTGTTTTGATCTGACTTTTTTTTAGGAGTTATGGGTTTTTATATTTCTTAACATTGGACGTGATCGTCTCTTACTAGGTTGCTAGCTACCGCTGCAACCCAGATAATGTAATTTCTTTGGATGTGTGGGTTCAAATCTTACCGCTGCTTAGTGGGGACTTTGGATTCTGGAAATATAAATAACCATGGTGTTTTAAAATGTGTTTTGTTCTTTTGTGTGAAAGCCGGTAAAATAGGCAAAAAGTGTCACCACATCTATTAAAAGTAATACCTTTGTTTCTCTCTGCTTGTTCTGTCGATCCTGCTAGTTATTTGAAAAGACTGCAGTTTGAAAATACATCAAAAATGCAATTTTTTGACAAAATTGATTCTACTTTAAAATGTATTTTATTTTTAATTACAAAAGGCACTAGATCTAGAGATTTCCTTTAAAATGAGCCATTAAAAAACTAACTACGATGTTCCAGTGCCAAGCTATCTGTGGAAGAGAAAGAAAGAAAAAAAATATCCCGTTTGTAGAGATTATAATTAGTATGATGAAATAATAATATACATATGGTTCTTAAATCATATTTATTTATAGTCCCATATGGTCTAGCAAATAGGATAGCTGGCTTTCATCTAGCAGGCCCGGGTTCGATTCTTGATATGGGAAATTTTTAACTCTATAATCTTTGAAAATTAGAAGCTCTAAACCTTTTATAATTAATAGTGAGCCACATCGATCCTTTATGTAATTTTCTGTTAATTTTAATGCCGCTTGTAGCACGGATTATTATAATCCGGGTTGCAGCGGTAGCTAGCAACCTAGTAAGAGACGATCACGTCCAATGTTAAGAAATATAAAAACCCATAGTTCCTAAAAAAGGAGTCAGATCAAAACAAAAAGTACACCATTAGAACCGCCGTGTCCGAAAACTCTATAAAGGAAACTTTCTGTCCCTTGGCTTGAACAGCAAGGGAAATATATTGGCTTGAAAATCAAGAAAATTGACTTTAACCACGTTATTCTCCCCAAACGGGATATTTTTTTCTTTTCGCTTGATTTTCCTCCTCAGCTAGCTGGGCATTGGAAAATCATAGAGAGCTGTATAATAGCTCATTTTAAAGGAAATTGCAACATCTAGTGCCTTTTGTAATTAAAAATAAAACACTTTTTAAAGTAGAATCAATTTTGTCAAAAAAAATTGCATTTTTGATGTGTTTTACATAAAGAATCCATGTACTTCATAGTTATAAAAATATAGTAATTCCTTTAGAGTTTTAACAAAAACTCTAACTGGTGAATTGAGAGTAATTTCTGAAAATTTTAAGTAGAATAATTTTATTTCATGGATCGCTAAAGTTAATATGTAAACTGCAAAAATATTTGTTCCATATATACGAAATCATATTATCCGGGTTGCAGCGGTAGCTAGCAACCTAGTAAGAGACGATCACGTCCAATGTTAAGAAATATAAAAACCCATAGTTCCTAAAAAAGGAGTCAGATCAAAACAAAAAGTACACCATTAGAATCGCCTTGTCCGAAACCCCTGTATAGGAAACTTTCTGTCCCTTGGCTTGAAGAGCAATGGAAATATATTGACTTGAAAATCAAGAAAAGTGACTTTAACCACGTTATTCTCCACAAACGGGATATTTTTTTCTTTTTTTCTTTTTTTTGTATCCAGAGATAGCTTGGCACTGGAACATCGTAGAGGGTTGTTCAATAGCTCATTTTAAAGGAAATTAATTGGGTTAAAAATCTATAGTAACTAAAATAAATTATTTCTAAAAGAGAATAAATTTTTCCTCCAAAAACTGGATTTTTGATGTCTTTTCACACTGCAGTCTTTCAAACATAATTGTATACCAGCGGTAAGATTTGAACCCACGCCTCCGAAGAGACTGGTGGCTAACACCAGTGCCTTGGACCACTCGGCCAGGCTGCCTCTCATAAATAAATATATATGTGAATTTGGGTTGCAGCAGTAGCTAGCAACCTAGTAAGAGACGATCAGTCCAATGCTAAGAAATTTAAAAACCCAAAACTCCTAAAAATATAGTCAGATCAAAACAATATAATAAAGAACGAACTCTAGCCTATACTAAATGTGGAGTACATAAAGGTTATATTTAAATAAGTCCGGGTTGCAGCGGTAGCTAGCAACCTAGTAAGAGACGATCACGTCCAATGTTAAGAAATATAAAAACCCATAGTTCCTAAAAAAGGAGTCAGATCAAATTCAAAAGTACACCATTAGAAACGCCTTGTCCAGAACCCTTGTATAGGAAACTTTCAGTCCCTTGGCTTGAACAGCAAGGGAAAAACATTGGCTTGAAAATCAAGAAAAGTGGCAGCTACTACAACATTCTGCCTAAACGGGATATTTTTTTTCTTTGTATCCAGAGATAGCTTGGCACTGGAACATCGTAGATAGTTGTTCAATAGCTCATTTTAAAGGAACTTTCTAGATCTAGCGCGTTTTGCACTTAATTTTTTTTAATTAATTATTTTTTACGAAAAACTTAATTTTTTATATACAATATTGATCACTGACGTCATAGTCACTGGATCTAGTTAGTATTATTATAAGGTTAGTAATTCATCACATAGCTTGGCACTGCAACATTGTAAAGAGTTGTTCAATGACTCATTTTGAAGGAAATTAATCGGGTTAAAAACCTTTTGTAATTAACACAAATTATTTTTATTACATTAAGAAATTTTATATGTTCCTTAAGAAATCATCATAAGTAAAAATTTCCCATATAGAAATTGAACTCAAGCCAACTGGGTGAGAGCTATCCCAACCTCAAGACCATATAGGATATATTAAAATATCCGATTAATGAATTTTATGTTAATTTTATAATGAACTTCAGGCTTTACTAACTGAAAAGTTTAATATTTTTATATGCTATCCGGGTTGTAGCGATATCTAGCATTATCCGGGTTGCAGCGGTAGCTAGCAACCTAGTAAGAGACGATCACGTCCAATGTTAAGAAATATAAAACCCATAAATCCTAAAAAAACGGAGTCAGATCGAAACAAAATAATGAACTAGATCGATCCTTTATGTAATTCCTTAATGTTAATCTAGACACATCATCAACCCTATAATTACATCTTTACTATCAGTTGCTGTAGCGCAATTGCTAGTGAGCTCTCTTCCTGACAACGAAGATAGAAGTTCGAGTCGCTCTACAGTAACAAGTGAATTCTGACCATACCCAGTAGTCTTTGATCGTTGCTTATTTAATCTGGTTTTGATAAAATAGGCTTTCTTCTGAAATCTTCTGTGATTATACAGAAGATATTTCCTTTATACTTTTATCCTTTGAATATTTTGCTTTCCTTTCGTCCTTTGCCTAATTAATTAAACAATACACTAGATGTAGCAATTTGCTTTAAAATGAGCTATTAAAGATAAACTGAACCATTAACCATTAATAATAACCTGGTTACAAACAGGAAAAAGCCTACGGCTTTCTCTTCTTTCAAATAGTAAGAGACGAACCTCAAACAATCAAGTAGCTAACTAGTTCCAATGTACAAAATGGTTTTATATTCCAATGATAGTCTTTTAATATCTTTTCAACACATTGTAAACAGTAAACTTTGATTACTGTAAGCATCATCTATATAATGGTTCCTCTTATAACACTTCAGTTACTATCTGAAGATCGAGGACTGAAGATCGTTCTTTAATGTAAAAATCATTGAGCAACTCTCTACGATGTTTCAGAGTCAATATATCTGTGGAAGAAAAAAAAGAAAAAGAAGATGCCGTTTAGAAAGAATGCTGTAGTAGCTGACACTTTTCTTTATTTTGAAGCACATATATTTCCCTTGATGTTCAAGCCAAGGGACAAAAATTTTCCTATGCAGGAGTTTCGCACAAGGTGGCTCTAATGGTGTACTTTTTGTTTTGATATGCAATTTTTTAGGAGTTATGAGTTTTTATATTTCTTAAAATTGGACGTGATCGTCTCTTACTAGGTTTCTAGCTACCACTGCAACCCAGATAACCTATACTATAGTTAAGTGGCCTATAAAATTTAGTATAGGCAAGAGATCGTTCTTAATTATAATGCAACCCGGATAGGAAACCTTCCGCGGTATGATCTGGCAATTGTGGAATAGTTTACAGATCTAATGGAAAATATTAGACATCACTGTGAATGTTTGGAGGCATAATTGCCCTTTACTTAGTTTCAGCTTTATTCGATGATGAACTATTTGTATAATGAGCTAAAAAATAATTTTTTTATTATAATTTTTATAATGAACTATTTCGATCCTTTATTTATTAGTATAGGCAAGAGTTCGTTCTTTATTATAAAACGAACCTCAAACAATCAAGTAGCTAACTAATTACATTGTATGTAATTGTTTGTTATTCCAATGATCGTCTTTTAATGTAATTATACTATAATTAAGTTGAGTATAAAATTTAGTATAGGCAAGAGGTCGTTCTTTATTGTAATCCTTTTTAGGAGTTCTGGGTCATTTTATTTCTTAGTATTGGACGTGATGGTCTCTTACTAGGTTGATAGCTACCGTACCAACCCGGAATCAATCTTTAATATAAAAAACAGGAAAACGCCTATGGCTTTTTCTTACTTGGAATAGTAAGAGACGACCTGGCTACAACCTACGATTATGACATCATTGTCAATCTTTGACATGATAAAGTTATAATCTTATTTTAGTTACTATGGGCTGGAAGTTCGTTCTTTACTATAATTTTTTTTTAGTAACAAGCCAACATATCTTCTTTGTTGTTTAAGCAAAGAGACTCCTGGTTACAGCTGCCACTGCAAACCGAATACATCTACAATCTCGATAGCTTGCAGCTACCCCTGGAACCAACATATATCAGTTACTATGGGCGAGAGATCTTTCTTTACTGTAAGCCGGATTCCCTCCCTTGCAAATAGATACTAAAATCCTTACTGTATTACAAAAAGGAAAAAGCCTATGGCTTTTTCTTTATCAGAATAGTAAGAGACGACCTGGCTACAACCTACGATTATGACATCCTTGATAAATCTTTAATATTAATTGTACTCTTATTTTAGTTACTATGGGCTGGAAGTTTGTTCTTTACTGTGATGAAAAATACCTGAAAATTTTAAAATTAGTTTATTTTTGTTAGGTTTTTTTTTAGTAAGAAGCCAACATATTTTCTTTGTTGTTTAAGCAAAGAGACTCCGGGTTACAGCTGCCACTGCAAACCGAATACATTTACAATATAGATAGCTGGCAAGTACCCCTAGAACCAACATATATCAGTTACTATGGACGAGAGATTGTTCTTTACTGTAAACTTTTAACGTAACCATTTATAATGAAATGTTATTCCAATGATCGTCTTTTAATGTAATTTAAATAGTAAGAGACGAAACTCAAACAATCAAGTAGCTAACTAAGTCCAATGTATGGAATAGTTTGTTATTTCAGTGATCGTCTTTTAATGTAAAAACCCCATCAATTTCCTTTAAAGTGAGCCATTGAACAACTCTCTACGATGTTCCAGTGCCAAGCTATCTGTGGAATTACTAATCTAAACTATAATTCAGTGGCGTATAAAATTTAGTATAGGCATGAGGTCGTTCTTTATTATAATTAGAATATTATCGAATGGGTTTAGCCGTCCCCTCCCTGAATAATTCATATTTGGAAAACTCACCCCTGGGAAATTCCTCCCCCCTCCAAGAACATTTTCTTTTCCTGCTGATAATTCCCCCACGTTAAATTCCACCCAGCAGAAATTTCCCAGCTGTGGAATATGCTCCCCAAAACACGTTCCCCTCAGATAATTTCGGATATTCATAAAAATGAAAGCTGAAATTTCTACTCAACGTTTTAGGTCAGAAGCAATGCTATAGCGTTACCTAAGTAAAGAGCCATAAGGGTTCAATGAATTAATACCTATTTATTTTTCCAGGGGCACTTTATGTGGAAGAGGTGGTCGCATAAACTTTGGAACGGGGCTCATTGAATTACAAATTAAAAGTTATAGTGCCCTTACACCAGGGGCGGATCCAGGATTTTTTAGGGGGGGGGGCAAAATAGGTTGATCCGATAAACTTGCGTTAGGAGCAAGTTTAATTAACGCAATCTTGCGTTAATTAAGTAAATTACATTACTTTACACCACGTTAGGGGGACGCCCCCCTCTCCCCTCCCATGGATCCGCCAATGCCTTACAGTCTCTGTTTCTTTCCTTGTTAGGGAGGAGAGCAGATGCCTAATAGGTGTGTGTTAATACCAAAACATTCTAACTCTCATTGGGTCTTCAGGTATAAACAGAATTAGTTCAAAGGTAGGGGGGGGGGGTTGCTATTTAATACTTCTTGATTCTCGCGAGTATTTCTGGTCTAGGCTGTTTTTACGAAAGGAAAATTGGGAGATTTTACCATGGGCGACTTTCCTGGGGAAATTTTCCGACGGTTGGGGGAAACTTCCGGGGGAGGGGGAGTTTAAAGACCTGTGTTACTGCTAAATAAACTAAAAATTTTCACTATTTTCGCTTCATTTTCTTAAATTCTGGTTTTTGATTCTTATTGGTTTCTTTGGACTAATTTACGGCGTATTTGACTACGATTTGAATGTAAAAACAATACAGTAATTTTTGGTATTTATTCAAGAATTTCGTTTAAAATACGAAATAAAGAGCGTTTCAATGACAAAGTCTTATCTTATATCCTGTTTGGATCCGATTTATTGGTTTTAGTTATATGTGAACTCTGCGAAATCAAGAAAGGTTAAGACACACGGTATAGGGCATAGGCTATATATGATTTTTTTTTTTTTTTTGTTCTTTTGATTCTTTTGTTAGGGAGGAGGGCAGATGCCTACTAGGTGTTTGTTAATACCAAAACATTCTAACTCTCATTTATATAATAACTCCTTCCGGGGGGGGGGGTTGCTCTCAAATCACTTTGACTCTTAAAAAGGGCACTATAACTTTCAATTTAAAATCAAATGAGACCCATCTGAAATTCATGCGACCACCCATTCCGTAAAAACCTTATATGCCCCCAGGGCATAGCTTAATGCCCTTACACAAGGGTTCTGGGGAGCTGTATCAACCCTGGAGGCATTGTAATATGTTCTTTGGACTATTTTAAACAAAATGGCCATCTCACAACTTCAACCAGATGCGTTTAGTGAAATAAGGGGCAGTTGGGGGGGACTAGTTGACCTCCATCCCTTTTGTCTCTTAAAAGGAAACTAGAACTTCCAAGTTCAACCAAATAAGCCACCTCTAAAGTTGAAACAACCATCCCTTACATAAGAACCTTAAATTCCAAAGGGGCATAACTTACAACCATCGTCCCCAGGCTCTGGTGGTCTGTATCAACCCCAAAGCCTTGTTACAAAATTTCTATTGGATGCATCTCGGGAAAACACAACGTTTATGTGCGTGGGTAGGGTAGCTGCACTCTAATCACTTTGACTCTTAAAAATGACACTAGAACTTTTGATTACCAATCCAATGAGCCCCCTCCAAAGCATACACGACCACCCTTTTTATAAAACCATATATGCCCTCAGGGCATGACTTACAACCCTTGCCCTGAGAGTTGCGGTGGGGGGGGGGGGGTCTTCCTCACAGACATAATTTCCGGACCCTTCAACTTCGATGAACAAGATTGCTGTGTCTAACTTTTAATTGGAGGTGTTTGGGGAGATGATGGGTATGAGGGAGGGGGGCTGGTTGCTCTCAAATAACTTTTGACTCTTAAAAAGAGCACTATAACTTCCATATTCAAATCAAATGAGCCACATATGAAGTCCAAAAACCTTATATGCCTCCAGGACATGACTTAGAATCCTATCTCCAGCACGCTGGGGGATTTTCGCACCCTAGAGGTATCGTTATATGTTCTTTGGACTATTTGGAACAAAATAGCAATCTCACAATTTTAATCAGATTTGTTTGGTGAAAAGAGGGGTATGCAGGGGAGGGGCTAGTACTAGAACAGTCAATTTTCAACCAAATGAGCCTCCTCTAAGGTTTATACAACCATCCCTTCCATAAAAACCTTAAATGCACCCGGGGGCATAAATTAAAACCGTTGCCCCCAGGCTCTTGGTGCTTGTTTCAACCCTAAAAGCCTCGTTATATGATATCTGGACTATTTTGAATAAAACAGCTATCTCAATTTCTATCGGATGCATTTTAGGAAAATACAAGATGTGTGTGTGGGGGGGGGGGAGGTAACTGCCCTTCAGTCACTTTGAATTTTAAAAAGGGCATTAGAACTTTTGGTTACCAATACAATGATCCCTCTTCGAAGTTAATGCGTCCACCCTTTCTATAACAGCCTCATATGCCCAGAGTATAACTTACAACCCGTGCCCTCAGGGCTGTGGGGGGTGTTGTCATCTCCAAAGACATAATTTCTGGGCTTTTAAACTACTTTGAGCAAAATAACTTTCTCAAAATTTTGATTGGATGTGTTTGAGGAAATGATGGGCGTGGGAGGGGGGTTCGTTGCCCTCCAATCACTTTTGACTATTAAAAAGGGAACTAGCCCATTCTATTTCCAACTGAATGAAGTTTTTTCCAAAGTTTCTACGACAATTCCTTCGATACGAAGTGCCCTGGTTAAAAAAAATACATTGTGCCAACATCGTTCTTTACATAAGGCAGCGCTATGGCGCTGCCTTTGAAAACTCCGAAAATAAATTTTGAAACATTTGAAAACACATTTGGCTTGTATTTTCACAATTTTTCCTCCCCTCCTTTTACCTTGGAGGATATCCCATGCCCCTACTCGCCGGATACAGACTCCCTCTTCGCCCTCTCCACCCCACAGTAAAAATACCGAAAAGGCAATGGGTATTAAATGAAACTTTTAGAGAATGTTAGACTAAATCAAAAGACATTATGTGCATCCAGGTTGTCCAATGGGCTCGCCTGTAATATTTCAGTAACAGCTAACAGTTTTAAGTTGAAGCTTTTGGGGTATATTGAGGGTAATATTGAATTAGACCAGAGACATCATGTGTACCCCAAGTGTCAAAAGGGGTATAGGCAATGTGTAAAGAACGTCTAAGAGTATTAAGCTGAAACTTTTACGGTTTATTGAGTGGGATTTTAAAAAATCAAAAGACAAGTGTATCCAGATTGTCAAAAAGCATATATGATAAATCTCAGGAACTACCAAGAGTATGAAGTTAGAACGGTTAGGGCATTTAAAAGGGGATAAGAAACTTAAAAAAAAAAAAAACACTCCGCATCCATGTTTTTTTCAAAAGGGCGTATTGCAATATCTGAGGGTGTATTGAATCCCTAAAGTTATATAGTTGAAAACTTTCCGGCATGCTAAACTAAATCATATGACACTAAGCACATTCAAGTTGTGAAAAGTGCGTGTCTGCAATGTCTCAGGAACAGCAAAGGGTATTAAGTTCAAACTTACAAGGAATATTAAGAGAATAGTTGATTTAATTCAAAAGACATCATGTGCATCCAAACTTCTAAAAAGGTGCATCTCCAGTATTTCAAACCTCTGTGGGTATTAAGTTGAAACTGCAGGAAATGTTTGAGAGGGATGTTAAACTAAATCAAAAGACACTATGCACATCCAAGTTTATCAAAGAGCGTGCCCGAAATATCTCAGGAACGGCTAAAGGTATTAAGCCGAAACTTACAGGGCATATTTAGGAGAGTATACCCCTATGCCTTCCCAAGGCCAGAACATAATTTGCACTTTGCTGAAAAAAAATATAAATGTCTTTACTTTTATAACTTTAATAAATCAAATAATATTAAGATTTTGATTACTAAATATCAGTATATGTAGCCTATATTAAACTGACAATGCACATTCATTTGTATTTTTCAGTAAAGTACAAATTATATTCTGGCCTTGGGAAGGCATAGGGGTATTGAGCCCAACTTATGTTAATTTCTGTTCGTTTTGAGTTTGACTCGGTTATTTATTGTAATTTCTGCTCGTTTTGGGTTTCATTTATTTATCGATGCTGATTTGTGGTAGTTTCACGCTTGGTAGATTATTTGATTTTATTTTTGCTCATTTTTTGTTTAATGGAGATCTTTACTTTTCTTTGAAAAACTTATTTTGTTGAAAAAGTTTTCTTTTAATTAATTTCTGTTCGTTTAATATTGACATAGTCTTTTCAGAGAAAAAGAAAATAATACTTTAAATCTTTTCGTTTTTTTGAAATTTTATAGTTTGGCTTGCTTTATGCTGGAGAAAAATTTTCAGCAATTTTCAACAACATACACCCTCTTAAAAATCTGGACACAAATAGTAGTGTTTAGTTTAATTTCATACATCCTCTGGTTGACCTGAAATGGAAAACTTGATACCATTCGCAAAAAAATCTGTTTACTTTCTTTGATAGCTTGGATACACTTATGCTATTTGGATTTGGTTAAATTTTAAAAGCAAAAGCAGCCCCAAAAGATTGAACATAATACCCTCAGTCGTTCTTGGGATACTGCTGAGATGCCTTATTGGGAATTAGCATTAACACAGTGCATTTTGATTTAATCTTATGGCAACATTTAGTTTTTAAACATAAAGTCAAATGGGAGGGTGGGCGTGGGAGGGGGATTAGTTTCCCTCCAATCACTTTGACTATTAAAAATGGCATCAGCCCTTTCTATTTTCAATCGAACGAGCCCTTTTCGAAGTTCCTACGACAACTCCTTCGATACAAAGTGCCCTGGTCTAAACAACAACAAACAACAAAAAAAATAATACATTATACCCACATCGATCTTTACTATAATACAAAGATATCCTAATATTTTTGCAGTTTAGAAAGTTTTGCAGTTTTTTCTCATACCTGTTGCCTTATCACAATATAAATACTGCAATCTTAACTATAGTTATGTTGCCTAAGCAAGTCAATATAAGCAAGAGTTTGTTTCATCATTATGATGACGTCCTTTACACCATAGACCTCTTTTTCTTTTCCCTGTTGCATCAGTTACTATGAGATAGACTTCGGTCCTTACTGTAACCGGGGAGGAATTTGGATGGCAATGGAAAAGGACTGTGTCCCACCTAAGATCATACGACTCATTCAGGCTTACTATCAACAAACACGAGCCTGCATCAAGGTGAATGGAGAACTTTCTCCGCTATTTGATATCAACTTCGGTGTGAGTCAAGGGTGTGTACTCTCTCCTGAACTATTAAATTTTTTTTTCGATTAGATAATGAAAAAAGTAATACTAAACTTTGAAGGAGTCGAAGTTAGCCCTGATTTCAGTATCATTAACCTGGATTATGCCGATTATGTTCCTCTTCATGGAAAATCCGTTGGCGAAGCCCAGAAAATGCTTCTGAAAGTCTCCGAAGTAACGGCGGATGTAACGAAGAAACCAAATGCCGCATTGCATCAGCTTCCGCTGTTTTTGCACAGCTGTGGAAGCCGTTATGGAAAAGGAAGAAAATCCATCGGATAACAAAAATTCTTATTTTAGATGCCCTTATCCGATCAGTCCTACTGTACGACTGTGAGACGTAGCCCTTAAAAGTCACCGAAGCAAACGACCTCAACACTTTTGAACACAGATGCCTGAGGAGCATATTGGGGTTACGACTCAGTGACCGAATCCTAAATACGATCATCCGCCAACGTTGTGACCAGAAGCATGACATCACATCTATCATTCGACGCCGCCGCCTGTCCTGGTTTGGCCATGTTTGACGAAGACTAGCCAAGACTTTCACAAATCAAAGCCTACGCTGCAAACCAGCACCTAATTGGAGGAAACGACATGGAGGAGAAGCCAAAACTTTGGCTTAACACAGTCGAATCTGACCTTGAGCAAATTTGCGGTTTCCAGAGACTCGAAGATAGGTCCCTTCATGGCTTGAAATTATCACCTCATTAACCAAGACCGTAACCTGTGGAATTAAACAGTCTGCCAGATCCTGTCGCCAGGGAGAGCTATGTAGCTTTTGTCCCAATCCAAGTACAAGTAAGTACAAGTACAAGTATACAATCTACGATTATGACGTCATTCATTAAGCTTGTTAATAAAAATGCATTTTTTTTGTAAAAATTGATTCTAATTTAAAAACTATTTTTTAATTACTAAAAAACACTAGCTATAGCAATTTCCTTTAAAACGAGCCGTTAAACAGTTCTCTATGGTTTTCCAGTGCTGAGCTAGCTGAGGAGAAGGAAAACACGAAACAAATATGCCGTCGATACTGAATATCATAGTTCAAGCAAATTTTCTCTTTTTTCAAGCCAACATATTTTCTTCGTTGTTCAAGCCAAGAGACTGTAAGAATCCTATATAGAGTTTCGGACAACGCGGTTCTAAGAGTGTAGTTTTTATTTTGATATGTTTTTTAGGAATCATGGGTGATTGTATTTCTTAGTATTGGACGTGATCGTTTTTTACCAGGTTACTAGCTACCGCTGCAATCCGGATTCACTCTTTACAGTGAAATTACAAACAGGAAAAAGCCTATGGCCTTTTCTTAGTTGGAATAGTCAGAGACGATCCTCAGCATGGCACTGTACCCCAGACATGTAACTTTTCAAAAAACGCTCGTACTCTCTTAACTTGTAGCTACTATGTGCTCTGGTTTCTTCTTTACCAGGTTTTAGCTGTATCTGATGAAACTTACGTAGTCCCCATTTATAATAAACCATATCGATCCCTTATGCAAACCTCTAAGTCTTAAACTTTGCACTTTATGGTCATAAACGGAGTGACTAAAATTCCATTATTAACATCTTACCAGCATAAGAAAGACTTAGAAGCTTCCTTAATTATTACAAAAAAAAACCTTCGGTTTTCTCCAGCTTGAACTTAGTAAAGAGCGAGCAACAGTGATAACATTTTTAAATCAATAATCTTTCAAATTAATCATCTTCACCTTAAGCATAGATGTCATGACATCATAATAACGGCATATAGATAATGATATGAAAATGACACCAATACTGCAGTCTCTGTCAGAAATCATCCTTTAATATAATCTCTTACTAGGTTGATAGCTACCGCTGCAACCCGGATAATCATTCAGATTAGTTATCTTCAAACAATATCAAATGCAACACAAATTTGCAATTTTACTATACCCATGAACTATATACAGAGAACATTTAAGCATGATGCCATGACGTCATAACAATGGCATATAGATAATGATATGAAAATAACACCAGTAGTGCAGTCTTTGCCATAAATTATCCACTAAAATAATTATAATAAAATACACTATTTCTTAATATGTCATATTTTCAAAACACATTTTTTAACTTCTGGTTACTATGGGCAGCAGTTTGCCTTTTACTAGGATGCAACCATAACGGCTATGATGAACTATATCGATCCTTTACGTAATCTCTTACTAGGTTGCTAGCTACCGCTGCAACCCGGATTACTATAACAACCAGGATGACGTCAGTTATAACTTGGGTTTCGTTTTATGCTATATAGTTACAAACAGGAAAAAGCCTACGGCTTTTTCTTCTCTGAAATAGTAAGAGACGAACCTCAAGCAATCAAGTAGCTAACTAAGTCCAATGTATGCAGTGGTATGATATTACAATGATTGTCTTTTAATGTAAGATTTTGTTTTGATCTGACTCCATTTTTAGAAGCTATGGGTTTTAATATTTCTTAACATTGAACGTGATCGTCTCTCACTAGGTTACTAGCTACCGCTACAACCCGGATGGAATAGTAAGAGACAACCTGGCTACAAGGTAAGATCATGACATCATTTCTCAACCTTTAACACAAAATTATAATCTTATTTTAGTTTCTATGGGCTGGAAGATTGTTCTTTACTGTAACTTGTTTTGATCCGATTCTATCTTCAGGAGTTATGGGTCACTTCAGTTTTTACTATGGGGCGTGATCATCTCTTACTAGGCTGCTAGCTACCACTGCAACCTGGATATATGCCAGCAATTTCCCATGAAACTTATATACTTCCCATTTATAATGAACTATTTCGATCCTTTATGCATTAGTATAGACAAGAGTTCGTTCTTTATTATCAATTCCTTGTACGAACCCTCGACTTTTAGTAGATTAATATGTTGTATAATCTTACATTTTGATACTGCCTTAAATACGCTATTAATGAAACAGTTCAAGACAGGAAAATGTGGAGCTAGTGCCCTTAGAGAACGCAAATAGCTCTGACATCCCTCATTTGGGCTACAGTATAACGAATGCCCATGCTTTCTTGTGTCCCTGTAATTGATTTCACAATAATCCAAGCCGCCAAGGTAGAAATTAACCACTTTGTCAGTTGAAAATTTTAATGCTATATTATTTTCAAGGATATCAAAAAGAATTTGACATAATTCAATATCCATCGGATAGAGCTTGCAGATATCAGGGTGACATTGCCAAGTAACCTGCTGCCCAATTTTTGGTTTTGAATGTTTACTCGGATTGTTATAGGTGACTTCAGCCATCATAATTTCCTTGTCAGATCTAGTTCTAGAGCATTTTTCAATAGTTGTCTCGTACTTTTCAGCACAGTTTGTTCTACTACACAGAGAATTTTTTGCCAAATATTCAGTAGAACTAAACGAACTGTTTAAAACACAGTTAGAAATGCTTTTTTCTTGAGTCGGTGTTCCAGGAATTTGTTCTAAATCATTAGTCTTACAAACACATTTACTAATAACCCTAACAGGCTCGTTTTCGCCATAATTGAAAAACATTGCTTTTCCTTCGCTGTTGATAGGTATGCTTGTATATATATTTTTATTGCTGCTACATAAACTGCAATTGCTCCTTCCAAAATTAATATACGAATTTTCTAAGAAGTACGCCTCCGTATATTCACTGTGTTGTCGAACATTTTCCATTGCATCTATAAACTGTTCCACAGTTGCCAATCCATACCTTGGAAGCTTTTCGTTAAACTGACAACATTTCTTTTGGATATTACTATGAAGCTTTGCCAAAGAATTTCTAGCCGACTTTTCAACAGCATCCGCTCTTTCAAAGAGAATTTTAATCTGTAATTTTGAATACTTTTCGTGATTCCGATAAAACATGCGTAAAATGTTTCTCAATTTACAAAGATCAGCCTGCATTTTTGCCATCTTCTTGTATTTCTGAATGTAATTTTTCCCTCTGTCCTTATGCGTTCTTCGGTACAACCTCGCAGAGAATTTAATTTTTTCATTATAGATTTTGTCACCCCAGTAACGCTCCTTGATCTTTTGTTTGGCTGTCTCAATTTTTGCTTCTCGATACACCTGGACGGTTGAATACCTTTGCTTTTGGTTTTTCTTATATTTGATGCGGTAATCTTCATCATTGTGATAACTCTCCTTGATCTTTTGTTTGGCTGTCTCAATTTTTGCATGTCTATAATCTTCATCATTGTGATAACACATCTTGCTGTTTTGTTTTGCTCTCTCAATTATTACTTCTCGATACGCCTGGTCGGTTGAATACCTTTGCTTTTTTCTTTTCAAGTTACTATCTCTGTTGTTTGTGTAGTACTGTTTTTTCAACTTGCGTATAGCTTGCTTGATTGAAACCATTATGTAATTATGAATGAGAAAATTTTCATCTTTGTAGTTCTTAAGTAGTAATTATGACGTCACAGCGTAATGATTTTGTTGACGTCATAGAGCAATGATATTATTTCATGACGTCTTCAGAAACAACAATAAATTTTCGTGTTTTTCTATTCACGTCATAGCTCTAATATAAAACTATGATGACATTCAATATTTATCTAGTAGGGTTTCAGACAAGGTAATTCTAATGATGTACTTTTGTTTTGATCTGACTCTATTTTTAGGAGTTTTGTTATATTTCATAGTATTGGACTGATCGTCTCTTACTAGATTGCTAGCTACTGCCGCAACCCAGATTCACATATATATTTATTTATGAGAGGCAGCCTGGCCGAGTGGTCCAAGGCACTGGTGTTAGCCACCAGTCTCTTCGGAGGCCTAGGTTCAAATCTTACCGCTGGTATACGATTATGTTTGAAAGACTGCAGTGTGAAAAGACATCGAAAATGCAGTTTTTGGTGGAAAAATTTATTCTCTTTTAGAAATAATTTATTTTAGTTACAAAAGGTTTTTAACCCAATTAATTTACTTTAAAATGAGCTATTGAACAACCCTCTACGATGTTCCAGTGCCAAGCTATCTCTGGATACAAAAGAAAAAAGAAAAAAATATCCCTTTTGGGGAGAATAACGTGGTTAAAGTCAATTTTCTTGATTTTCAAGCCAATATATTTCCCTTGCTGTTCAAGCCAAGGGACAGAAAGTTTCCTATACAGGGGTTTCGGACAAGGTGGTTCTAATGGTGTACTTTTTGTTTTGATCTGACTCCTTTGTTAGGAACTATGGGTTTTTATATTTCTTAACATTGGACGTGATCGTCTCTTACTAGGTTGCTAGCTACCGCTGCAACCCGGATTTGTATACACATGGCTCAGCATAAAATATGTCTGCATCATATACTGTTTGAACAATTCTGATATTAAGTTTTTATGGTGTAACGGCTAGCACTCCTGACGATGAATCTTGAGATCCGAGTTCAAATCTTGGTGGACTTTTTTTTAAACTTTTAGCTCACTTATAATAACATATAAGTCTCTGCTGTAATTCCTTGTTTTCAAGATTGAATGAATTATTATTAATTCAGTAGAGTTGGTTCTTTACTATAAAATACTGTTAACTACACCTGGAACCACCATATATCAGTTAGTATGGGAGAGAGATCGTTCTTTACTGTAAAAATACAAACAGGAAAAAGCCTACGACTTTTTCTTCTTTTAAATAGTAAGAGACGAAACTCAAACAATCAAGTAGCTAACTAAGTCCAATGTATGGAATGGTTTGTTATTTCAGTGATCGTCTTTTAATGTAAAAGAAATATAAATACTGTAATCTTAACTATAGTAAAGTTGCGTATGCAAGTTAGTATAGGGAAGAGTTTGATCTTTATTATACTGGAAACAAAGAAAAGAGAAAAAAATATCCCGTTAAGGCGGAATGTTGTAGTAGCTGCCACTTTTCTTGATTTTTTAGTACTGATTTTTTAACTTGCGTGTAGCTTGCTTTGATCTAACCATTATGTATTCATGAATGAGACCATTTACAGTTTTGACGTTTCTTATATAGTAATTATGACGTCACTGCATCAAAAATACAGTTTTTATTGGAAAAATTTATTCTCTTTTAGAAATAATTTATTTTAGTTACAAAAGGTTTTTAACCCAATTAATTTCCTTTAAAATGAGCTATTGAACAACCCTCTACGATGTTCCAGTGCCAAGCTATCTCTGGATACAAAAGAAAAAAGAAAAAAATATCCCGTTTGGGGAGAATAACGTGGTAAAAGTCTATTTTCTTGATTTTCAAGCCAATATATTTTCTTTGTTATTCAAGCCAAAGGGCGGTAAGTTTCCTTTATGGAGGATTTGGACAAGGCGGTTCTAATGGTGTACTTTTTGTTTTGATCTGACTCCTCTGTTAGGAACTACGGGTTTTTATATTTCTTAACATTGGACGTGATCGTCTCTTACTATTTATTATTATTATTATAATTTCAACAGCATCCGCTCTTTCAAAGAGAATTTTAATCTGTAATTTTGAATACTTTTCGTGATCCTGGAAAAACATGCGTAAAATGTTTCTCAATTTACAAAGATGAGCCTGCATTTTTGCCATCTTCTTGTATTTCTGAATGTAATTTTTCCCTTTGTCCTTATGCGTTCTTCGGTACAACCTCGCAGAGAATTTAATTTTTTCATTATAGCTTTTGTCACCCCAGTATCTACCCATTATTCTGGTAGCAACTTTTTTCTTATGTTTGTTTCGGTAATCTTTATCGTTATCATACCGTTCCTTGCTCTTTTGTTTGGCTGTCTCAATTGTTGCTTCTCTGTAATCTTCATCATTATCATACCGTTCCTTACTATTTTGTTTGGCTGTCTCAATTTTCGCATGTCTATAATCCAAGAGGTTGTCTCTGTTTTTTGTATAGTACTGTTTTTTAACTTGCGTGTAGCTTGCTTGATTGAAACCATTATGTAACCATTAGTTGAATGTTTAAGTCACGTATCAAGTATCAAGAACCTAACAAAAAATTAAAATAATTTTTAAATTTTCAGGTATTTTTCTAGTCTAAATTAAAAGATTAAAACTATTTTTCAGACACCATAAATATTTTTGCAGTTTATAACTTTAGCGATTCTGAACTAAAAACGAAAATAAAATAAAAAATAATTTTTTCAAATTTTTACGTCACGTCGCTAATTAAGTCATATATGGTTATTAGTACACTATAGGTTTTAAATATTACGTCATGTCACTTATTACGTCATATATGGTTATTAGTAGATAATCGGTAAAATATTCGTTCTTTATTATAATAAAAACTTCAAAAACGCATAAAAAAGTTGTTCATATTCATTTTTATAGATTTCTTATATTCAATTTTGTTTTATTCATTTTATATTCGTTATTATGAATCTGAAAAACATTTTGGGGGAGGGGGGTTCAAACCCACTAAAACCTTTGGATACGTCCTTGAATGTTATTAATTTAATTTAAAATAATCCATTGAACAACTCTCTACGATGTTCCAGTGCTAAGCTATCTTTGGAATATAAAGTTTAAAATACAACCTTACCACGAACTGTTTGATTGCTTCAAAAATCAAATGTCTTTGAAAAGACAGCAGTATGGAAAGACATAAAAAATACAGTTTTTAGTGGAAAAATTTATCATGTTTTAAAATAATTTGTTTTAGTTACAAAAGGTTTTTAACCCAATTAATTTCCTTTAAAATGAGCCATTGAACAACTTTCTACGATGTTCCCGTGCCAAGCTATCTCTAGAAACAAAAGTAAGAAAGAAAAAAATATCCCGTTTAGGCAGAATGTTGTAGTAGCTGCCACTTTTCTTGATTTTCAAGCCAATATATTTCCCTTGCTGTTCAAGCCAAATGACAGAAAATTTCCTATGCAGGGGTTTCGGACAAGGCGGTTCTAATGGTGTACTTTTTGTTTTGATCTGACTACTTTTTAGGAGCTATGGTTTTTTTATTTCTTAACATTGGACGTGATCGTCTCTTACTAGGTCGCTAGCTACCGCCGCAACCCGGATTATTATTGTAATACTTGTAGCTACCCCTGGAGCCACCGTATATCAGTTATTATTGGCAAGAGATCGTTCTTTACTGTACATTGAACAACTCTCTACGATGTTCCAGTGCCAAGCTATCTCTTGGACGTGATCGTCTCTTACTAGGTTGCTAGCTACAGCTGCAACCCGGATAAAAACTTCAAAAACGCATAAAAAAGTTGTTCATATTCATTTTTGTATATTTTTTTATATTCAATTTTGTTTTATTCATTTTATATTCGTTATTATGAATCTGAAAAACATTTTGGGGGAGGGGGGGTTCAAACCAACTAAGCCCTTTGGATACGTCCTTGAATGTTAGCTAGCTACCGCTGCAACCCGGATAAAAAATTATTATCATATCTTATATGTAACTTTTATTTTATAAGTCTTCGATAGTCTAATGGTAAGCATGCCCACTTCTTACCTGGGAGAAGGGGGTTCGGTTCCCCGTCGGGGAAAACTTTTAATATGTTGAATTAAAAGCACTATCTTTTCAATTTAAAATTTAAAAAAGAAACTTGTTTATTTACATTCTAGCTAAAATAATGAAGATAATATGAATGAACCACAGGGTTCAGTTTCCTTGGACTTGAGTTCGTTTTTTCACTATAAATACAAACAGGAAAAAGCCTAAGGCTTTTTCTTCTTTTAAATAGTAAGAGACGAAACTCAAACAATCAAGTAGCTAACTAAGTCCAATGTATGGAATGGTTTGTTATTTCAGTGATTGTCTTTTAATGTAAAAGATGAAAAAAAATTATCTTCCAGGAGACAAAAAGTAAAACTAATTATAAAATTTTCATGTATTTTTGTTGTTTAAATTAAGAAATTACTATTACTGTTTAGGCATCATAGATATTTTTTGCAGTTTACATAATAATTTTAGCGATTAAGCCAAAAAAGAAAATTTTGGTTCCAGGAGTTTCGGTTACTATTGAGACAAGTAGCTATTATTACTATAGAGTTCATTACCATGAACTGTTTGATTGCTTCAAAATTCAAATATCTTTGAAAAGACTGCTGCATGAAAATACATCAAAAATGCAATTTTTTTGACAAAATTGATTCTACTTTAAAAAGTATTTTATTTTTAATTACAAAAGGCACTAGATGTTGCAATTTCCTTTAAAATGAGCTATTACACAGCTCTCTATGATTTTCCAGTGCCCAGCTAGCTGAGAAGGAAAATCAAGCGGAAAGAAAAAAATATCCCGTTTGTGGAGAATAACGTGGTAAAAGTCAATTTGCTTGATTTTCAAGCCAATATATTTTCTTTGTTATTCAAGCCAAAGGGCGGTAAGTTTCCTTTATATAGGTTTCGGACAAGGCGGTTCTAATGGTGTACTTTTTGTTTTGATCTGACTCTTTTTTTAGGAGTTGGGTGGTTTTATATTTCTTTACATTGGAACTCTTACTAGGTTGCTAGCTACCGCTGCAACCCGGATTTTCTATTCACGTCATAGCTCTAATATAAAACTATGACGACATTCATTATTTATCTAGTAGGGTTTCAGACAAGGTAGTTCTAATGATGTACTTTTGTTTTGATCTTACTCTATTTTTAGGAGTTTTGGGTTTTTATATTTCTTAGCATTGGACTGATCGTCTCTTACTAGGTTGCTAGCTACTGCTGCAACCCAAATTATGAGAGGCAGCCTGGCCGATTGGTTCAAGTCACAGGTGTTAGCCAGCAGTCTCTTCGGAGCCTTGGGTTCAAATCTTACCGTTGGTATACGATTATGTTTGAAAGACTGCAGTGTGAAAAGACATCAAAAATGCAGTTTTTGGTGGAAAAATGTATTCTCTTTTAGAAATGATTTATTTTAGTTACTATAGATTTTTAACCCAATTAATTTCCTCTAAAATGAGCTATTGAACAACCTTCTACGATGTTCGAGTGCCAAGCTATCTGTGGAAAAGAAAGAAAAAAGAAAAAAATATCCCGTTTAAGGCAGAATGTTGCAGTAGCTGCCACTTTTCTGATTTTCAAGCCAATATATTTCCCTTGCTGTTCAAGCCAAGGAACAGAAAGTTTCCAATACAGGGGTTTCGGACAAGGCGGTTCTAATGGTGTACTTTTTGTTTTGATCTGACTCCTTTGTTAGGAACTATGGGTTTTTATATTTCTTAACATTGGACGTGATCGTCTCTTACTAGGTTGCTAGCTACCGCTGCAACCCGGATAATATATTTCTTAACATTGGACGTGATCGTCTCTTACTAGGTTGCTAGCTACCGCTGCAACCCGGATTTCCTTTAAAATGAGCTATTATACAGCTCTCTATGATTTTCCAGTGCCCAGCTAGCTGAGGAGAAATAAAAAGCGGAAAGAAAAAATATCCCGTTTGTGGAGAATAACGTGGTTAAAGTCAATTTTCTTGATTTTCAAGCCAAAATATTTTCTTTGTTATTCAAGCCAAAGGGCCGTAAGTTTCCTGTATATGGGTTTTGAACATGGCGGTTCTAATGGTGTACTTTTTGTTTTGATCTGACTGTTTTTTTAGGAGTTAGTGGTTTTTATATTTCTTAATATTGGACGTGATCGTTTTTTATTAGGTTGCTAGCTAGTGCTGCAACCTGCAAGATAGTATAGGCAAGAGTTCGTTCCTTATTATAAAATCTGTGGAAACGAAAGAAGAAAAAAGAAAAAAATTGCCGTTTGTGGAAAATAAAGTAGTTAAAGTCAATTTTCTTGATTTTCAAGCCAATATATTTTCTTTGTTATTCAAGCCAAAGGACGGTAAGTTTCTTATATAGTTGTTTGGACAATGCGGTTCTAATGGTGTACTTCTTGTTTTGATTAGACTCTTTTTATAGGAGTTAGGAGTTTTTATATTTCTTAACATTGGACGTGATCGTCTCTTACTAGGTTGCTAGCTCCCGCTCCAACCCGGATTAAATTCAAAATTTTCAGGAATTATTCTAGTTCCAGTTAACAAATAAATTTTTTTTTAAAAATCCTCAAAACACAATAATGGATACATAATAATGGATAATCATATAAGAAAAAAACCTAATTGACAAATACCATTTATGATGAAATATATTGGTCCTTTATGTAATTTTCGTGATCCTGGTAAAACATGCGTAAATGTTTCTCAATTTACGAAGATCAGCCTGCATTTTTGCCATCTTCTTATATTTCTGAATGTAATTTTTCCCTTTGTCCTTATGCGTTCTTCAGTACAACCTCGCAGAGAATTTAATTTTTTCATTACAGCATTTGTCACCCCAGTATCTACCCATTATTCTGGAAGCAACTTTTTCTTATGTTTGTTTCGGTAATCTTCATCGTTATCATACCGTTCCTTGCTCTTTTGTCTAGCCTGCTCAATTGTTGCTTCTCTATAAAGTTTATCATTGTGATAACGCTCCTTGATCTTTTGTCTAGCCTGCTCAATTCTTGCTTCTCTGTAATCTTCATCATTTTGATAACGCCCTTGATCTTTTGTTTGGCTGTCTCAATTTTTACTTGTCGATACACCTGGACGGTTGAATACCTTTGCTTTTCTTTTTTCTTATATTTAATTCGGTAATCTTCATCATTACCATACCGTTCCTTGATCTTTTGTTTGGCTGTCTCAATTTTTGCATGTCTATAATTTTCATCATTGTGATAACACATCTTGCTGTTTTGTTTTGCTCTCTCAATTATTACTTCTCGATACGCCTGGTCGGTTGAATACCTTTGCTTTTTTCTTTTCGAGATACTATCTCTGTTGTTTGTGTAGTACTGTTTTTTTAACTTGCGTATACCTTGCTTTGATCTAACCATTATCTAATTATGAATGAGAACATTTACAGTTCTGACGCTTCTTATATAGTAATTATGAGGTCACGGCGTAATGATTTTATTTCATGACGTCATGGCGCAATGGTATTATTTCATGACGTCTTCAGAAACAACAATATAATTTCGTGTATTTCTATTCACGTCATAGCTCTAATTTATTTAGTAGGGTTTCAGACAAGGTAGTTCTAATGATGTACTTTTATTTTGATCTGACTGTATTTTAGGAGTTTTGGGTTTTTATATTTCTTAGCATTGGACTGATCGTCTCTTGCTAGGTTGCTAGCTACTGATGCAACCCAAATTATGAGAGGCAGCCTGGCCGAGTGTTCTAAGGCACTGGTGTTAGCCACCAGTCTCTTCGGAGGCGTGGGTTCAAATCTTACCTCTGGTATAGGATTATGTTTGAAAGACTGCAGTGTGAAAAGACATCAAAAATGCAGTTTTTGGTGGAAAAATTTATTCTCTTTTAGAAATAATTTATTTTAGTTACTATAGATTTTTAACCCAATTAATTTCGTTTAAAATGAGCCATTGAACAACTCTCTACGATGTTCCAGTACCAAGCTATCTCTGGATACAAAAGAAAAAAGAAAAAAAAGAAAAAATATCCCGTTTAGGCAGAATGTTGTAGTAGCTGCCACGTTTCTTGATTTTCAAGCCAATATATTTCCGTTGCTGTTCAAGCCAAGGGACAGAAAGTTTCCTATACAGGGGTTTCGGACAAGGCGGTTCTATTGGTGTACTTTTTGTTTTGATCTGACTCCTCTGTTAGGAACTATGGGTTTTCATATTTCTTAACATTGGACGTAATCGTCTCTTACTTGGTTGCTAGCTACCGCTGCAACCCGGATAACCATTGCAACCCGGAATATATTAAAGATTTGAGTTAGTATAAGCGAGGGTTCGTTCTTTATTATATATATTTTCAATTTAAAATTTAAAAAAAAACTTGTTATTTACATTCTAGCTAAAATAATGAAAATAATATGAATGAACCACAGTGTTCAGTTTCTTCGGACTTGAGTTCGTTTTTTAACTATAAATACAAACAGGAAAAAGCCTATGGCTTTTTCTTCTTTTAAATAGTAAGAGACGAAACTCAAACAATCAAGTAGCTAACTAAGTCTAATGTATGGAATGGTTTGTTATTTCAGTGATCGTCTTTTAATGTAAAAATATAAATACTGTAATCTTAACTATAGTGAAGTTGCGTATGCAAGTTAGTATAGGGAAGAGTTCGATCTTTATTATAAAACTCAAACAATCAAGTAGCTAACTAAGTCCAATACATGGAATGGTTTGTTATTCCAGTGATCGTCTTTTAATGTAATTTGAATTACTAACCTATACTATAATTAAGTGGCGTATAAAATTTAGTATAGGTAAGAGGTCGTTCTTTATTATATGTTTTGATTTTACTCTTTTCTTAGGAGTTATGGGTTTTTATATTTCTTAACATTGGGCGTGATCGTTTCCTACTAGGTTGTTAGTTACAACTGCAACCCGGATTAGATTTATAAATTATATTACAGCTAAAGCTGCAACCATGATAATATAATCACTCCACGTGTTAACTTTAAATAAAACTTTACCAGCATATAATATAGTTAAGTTGCCTATGTAAGCTAGTAAAGGCAAGAGTTCGTTCTTTATTGTAAAAAATTTTAATATATTGACCTTAAATATAATTTCTTTATTGTAAAATCAAATCTTAACGCTGGTATATGATTATGTTTGAAAGACTGCAGTGTGAAAAGACATCAAAAATGCAGTTTTTGGTGGAAAAATGTATTCTCTTTTAGAAATGATTTATTTTAGTTACTATAGATTTTTAACCCAATTATTTCCATTAAAATGAGCCATTGAACAACTCTCTACTATGTTCCAGTGCCCAGCTAGCTGAGGAGAAATAAAAAGCGGAAAGAAAAAATATCCCGTTTGTGGAGAATAACGTAGTTAAAGTCAATTTTCTTGATTTTCAAGCCAAAATATTTTCTTTGTTATTCAAGCCAAAGGGCCGTAAGTTTCCTGTATATGGGTTTTGGACATGGCGGTTCTAATGGTGTACTTTTTGTTTTGATCTGACTGTTTTTTTAGGAGTTAGTGGTTTTTATATTTCTTAATATTGGACGTGATCGTTTTTTATTAGGTTGCTAGCTAGTGCTGCAACCTGCAAGATAGTATAGGCAAGAGTTCGTTCCTTATTATAAAATCTGTGGAAACGAAAGAAGAAAAAAGAAAAAAATTGCCGTTTGTGGAAAATAAAGTAGTTAAAGTCAATTTTCTTGATTTTCAAGCCAAAATATTTTCTTTGTTATTCAAGCCAAAGGGCCGTAAGTTTCCTGTATATGGGTTTTGAACATTGCGGTTCTAATGGTGTACTTCTTGTTTTGATTAGACTCTTTTTATAGGAGTTAGGAGTTTTTATATTTCTTAACATTGGACGTGATCGTCTCTTACTAGGTTGCTAGCTCCCGCTCCAACCCGGATTAAATTCAAAATTTTCAGGAATTATTCTAGTTCCAGTTAACAAATAAATTTTTTTTTAAAAATCCTCAAAACACAATAATGGATACATAATAATGGATAATCATATAAGAAAAAAACCTAATTGACAAATACCATTTATGATGAAATATATTGGTCCTTTATGTAATTTTCGTGATCCTGGTAAAACATGCGTAAAATGTTTCTCAATTTACGAAGATCAGCCTGCATTTTTGCCATCTTCTTATATTTCTGAATGTAATTTTTCCCTTTGTCCTTATGCGTTCTTCAGTACAACCTCGCAGAGAATTTAATTTTTTCATTACAGCATTTGTCACCCCAGTATCTACCCATTATTCTGGAAGCAACTTTTTTCTTATGTTTGTTTCGGTAATCTTCATCATTATCATACCGTTCCTTGCTCTTTTGTCTAGCCTGCTCAATTGTTGCTTCTCTATAAAGTTTATCATTGTGATAACGCTCCTTGATCTTTTGTCTAGCCTGCTCAATTCTTGCTTCTCTGTAATCTTCATCATTTTGATAACGCCCTTGATCTTTTGTTTGGCTGTCTCAATTTTTACTTGTCGATACACCTGGACGGTTGAATACCTTTGCTTTTCTTTTTTCTTATATTTAATTCGGTAATCTTCATCATTACCATACCGTTCCTTGATCTTTTGTTTGGCTGTCTCAATTTTTGCATGTCTATAATTTTCATCATTGTGATAACACATCTTGCTGTTTTGTTTTGCTCTCTCAATTATTACTTCTCGATACGCCTGGTCGGTTGAATACCTTTGCTTTTTTCTTTTCGAGATACTATCTCTGTTGTTTGTGTAGTACTGTTTTTTTAACTTGCGTATACCTTGCTTTGATCTAACCATTATCTAATTATGAATGAGAACATTTACAGTTCTGACGCTTCTTATATAGTAATTATGAGGTCACGGCGTAATGATTTTATTTCATGACGTCATGGCGCAATGGTATTATTTCATGACGTCTTCAGAAACAACAATATAATTTCGTGTATTTCTATTCACGTCATAGCTCTAATTTATTTAGTAGGGTTTCAGACAAGGTAGTTCTAATGATGTACTTTTGTTTTGATCTGACTGTATTTTAGGAGTTTTGGGTTTTTATATTTCTTAGCATTGGACTGATCGTCTCTTGCTAGGTTGCTAGCTACTGATGCAACCCAAATTATGAGAGGCAGCCTGGCCGAGTGTTCTAAGGCACTGGTGTTAGCCACCAGTCTCTTCGGAGGCGTGGGTTCAAATCTTACCTCTGGTATAGGATTATGTTTGAAAGACTGCAGTGTGAAAAGACATCAAAATGCAGTTTTTGGTGGAAAAATTTATTCTCTTTTAGAAATAACTTATTTTAGTTACTATAGATTTTTAACCCAATTAATTTCGTTTAAAATGAGCCATTGAACAACTCTCTACGATGTTCCAGTACCAAGCTATCTCTGGATACAAAAGAAAAAAGAAAAAAAAGAAAAAATATCCCGTTTAGGCAGAATGTTGTAGTAGCTGCCACGTTTCTTGATTTTCAAGCCAATATATTTCCGTTGCTGTTCAAGCCAAGGGACAGAAAGTTTCCTATACAGGGGTTTCGGACAAGGCGGTTCTATTGGTGTACTTTTTGTTTTGATCTGACTCCTCTGTTAGGAACTATGGGTTTTCATATTTCTTAACATTGGACGTAATCGTCTCTTACTTGGTTGCTAGCTACCGCTGCAACCCGGATAACCATTGCAACCCGGAATATATTAAAGATTTGAGTTAGTATAAGCGAGGGTTCGTTCTTTATTATATATATTTTCAATTTAAAATTTAAAAAAAAAACTTGTTTATTTACATTCTAGCTAAAATAATGAAAATAATATGAATGAACCACAGTGTTCAGTTTCTTCGGACTTGAGTTCGTTTTTTAACTATAAATACAAACAGGAAAAAGCCTATGGCTTTTTCTTCTTTTAAATAGTAAGAGACGAAACTCAAACAATCAAGTAGCTAACTAAGTCTAATGTATGGAATGGTTTGTTATTTCAGTGATCGTCTTTTAATGTAAAAATATAAATACTGTAATCTTAACTATAGTGAAGTTGCGTATGCAAGTTAGTATAGGGAAGAGTTCGATCTTTATTATAAAACTCAAACAATCAAGTAGCTAACTAAGTCCAATACATGGAATGGTTTGTTATTCCAGTGATCGTCTTTTAATGTAATTTGAATTACTAACCTATACTATAATTAAGTGGCGTATAAAATTTAGTATAGGTAAGAGGTCGTTCTTTATTATATGTTTTGATTTTACTCTTTTCTTAGGAGTTATGGGTTTTTATATTTCTTAACATTGGGCGTGATCGTTTCCTACTAGGTTGTTAGTTACAACTGCAACCCGGATTAGATTTATAAATTATATTACAGCTAAAGCTGCAAGCATGATACTATAATCACTCCACATGTTAACTTTAAATAAAACTTTACCAGCATATAATATAGTTAAGTTGCCTATGTAAGCTAGTAAAGGCAAGAGTTCGTTCTTTATTGTAAAAAATTTTAATATATTGACCTTAAATATAATTTCTTTATTGTAAAATCAAATCTTAACGCTGGTATATGATTATGTTTGAAAGACTGCAGTGTGAAAATACATCAAAATGCAGTTTTTGGTGGAAAAATTTATTCTCTTTTAGAAATAATTTATTTTAATTACTATAGATTTTTAACCCAATTATTTCCATTAAAATGAGCCATTGAACAACTCTCTACTATGTTCCAGTGCCAAGCTATCTGTGGAAAAGAAAAAAGAAAAAAATATCCCGCTTAGGCAGAATGTTGTAGTAGCTGCCACTTTTCTTGATTTTCAAGCCAATATATTTCCCTAGCTGTTCAAGCTAAGGGACTGAAAGTTTCCTATACAGGGGTTTGGGACAAGGCGGTTCTAATGGTGTACTTTTTGATCTGACTCCTTTTTTAGGATCTATGGGTTTTTATATTTCTTAACATTGGACGTGATCGTCTCTTACTAGGTTGCTAGCTACCGCTGTAACCCGGGTCCTTTAAAATGAGCCATTAGACAGCTCTTTATTATGACCACGAACTGTTTGATTTAATACTTCAGCTGCTATGAGTTATAATTCGTCCTTATTGTAATCGTAAGAAAAATGATTTTATTTTAAAAATAATTTGCCTTATAATTACAAAAGGTTTTTAATAACACTAATTTTCTTTAAAATGAGCCATTAAACAACTCTCTACGATATTCCCAGTGCCAAGCTATCTGTGGAATCACTAACCTATGCTATAATTAATTGGCGTATAAAATTTAGTATAGGCAAGAGGTCGTTCTTTATTATAATTTTTTCTATTGAATTTTGGAGTTCAATAAACCTTTCAACAAATTGTTGGTGAGTCCTACCAATATAGAACTTCCCACAAGAACACGGAATTTTATATACCCCACTTACTAAATTTCCCCGGGTTAAATCCTTACCAGAACTAAAGAAACTACTCATTGGCCTCAGCGGTTGGAAACATGTATAAATAACAAAATTACGTAAAACCCGTGAAAGTTTCTCACCCAAACCAGGTACATATGGTAATGAAATGAAACTTTTTGATGCATCTAAATCTAAAGGTTGCTAGCTACCGCTGCAACCCGGATAACATCCAAATTAAACAGGAACAAACCATGTATGGAGAGAATTTCCACCTAAATCAGTCACTTTTGGGTTACACAGACCCAGAAGATATTTTCAATTAGTAACATTTTCGTTTTTTTTTCTTTTTTATATGCCCAATTAGACAAGGAAATTTATACAGGAAGAAAGTAAAACTTTTAAAAAATACGACAATGCTGGTTAATTATAAAAAATGCAGGATATCCAACCATCCATAATAATAGGCGGTAAGTGAAGAGCTGCCTTTGCTAACAGAGATGATTTGTTAACAGAGATGATTTATGATGATTTCTTAAGGAACATAATTAAAATTTCTTAATGTAATAAAAATAATTTGTTTAAATTACAAATGGTTTTTTAACCCCATTAATTTCCTTTAAAATGAACCATTGAACAACTCTCTACGATGTTCCAGTGCCAAGCTATCTGTTGAATTACTAACCTATACTATAATTAAGTGGCGTATTTGATACTAATACAATTATAATAACTGTTTTGATCGGACTCTTTTTTAAGGAGTTATGGGTTTTTATATTTTTTATATTTCTTAACATTGGAAGTGATCGTCTCTTGCTAGGTTGCTAGCTACCGCTGCAATTCGGATATACGCTAGAGTTCTGTCTTTATTGTACCTTACTGTATTACAAGCAGGAAAAAGCCTATGGCTTTTTCTTAATTGGAATAGTAATAGACGACTTGGCTACAACCTACGATTATGACATCTTTGATAAATCTTTTATATTAATTATAATCTTATTTTAGTTAATATGGGCTGGAAATTTGTTCTTTACTGTAATGAATTACAAGAAGTTTTTAACGCCTTTAATTTTCTTTAAAATGAGCCATTGAACAACTCTCTACGATGTTCCAGTGCCAAGCTATCTGTTGAATTACTAACCTATACTATAATTAAGTGGCGTATAAAATTTAGTATAGGCAAGAGGTCATTCTTTATTATAATTGGACGTGATCGTCTCTTACTAGGTTGCTAGCTACCGCTGCAACCCGGATATTAGTATACAATAGGTTTTAGATATTACGTCATGTCAATTATTACGTCATATATGGTTATTAGTAGATAATCGGTAAAATATTCGTTCTTTATTATAAAAACTTCAAAAACGCATAAAAAAGTTGTTCATATTCATTTTTGTATATTTTTTTATATTCAATTCTGTTTTATTCATTTTATATTCGTTATTATGAATCTGAAAAACATTTTGGGGGAGGGGGTTCAAACCCACTAAACCCTTTGGATACGTCCTTGAATGTTATTAATTTACTTTAAAATGATCCATTGAACAACTCTCTACGATGTTCCAGTGCTAAGCTATCTATGGAATATAAAGTTTAAAATACAACCTTACCACGAACTGTCTGATTGCTTCAAAAATCAAATGTCTTTGAAAAGACAGCAGTATGGAAAGACATCAAAAATACAGTTTTTAGTGGAAAATTTTATCCTGTTTTAAAATAATTTGTTTTAGTTACAAAAGGTTTTAACCCAATTAATTTCCTTTAAAATGAGCCATTGAACAACTTTCTACGATGTTCCAGTGCAAAGCTATTTCTGGATAACAAGAAAGAAAAAATATCTCGTTTAGGCAGAATGTTGTAATAGCTACCACTTTTCTTGATTTTCAAGCCAATATATTTCCCTTGCTGTTCAAGCCAAGGGACAGAAAGTTTCCTATACAGGGGTTTCGGACAAGGTGGTTCTAATGTTGTACTTTTTGTTTTGATCTGACTCCTTTTTTAGGAACTACGGGTTTTTATATTTCTTAACATTGGACGTGATCGTCTCTTACTAGGTTGTTAGCTACCACTGGAACCCGGATTAAAAAAAAAATTAAGTGCAAAAATCACTAGATCTAGAGATTTCCTTTAAAATGAGCCATTGAACAACTCTCTACGATGTTCCAGTGCCAAGCTATCTGTGGAAAAGAAGAAAGAAAAAAAATATCCCGTTTGTGGAGAATAACGTGGTTAAAGTCAATTTTCTTGATTTTCAAGCCAATATATTTTCTTTTTTATTCCAGCCAAAGGGCGGTAACTTTCCTTTATAAGGTTTTCGGACATGGCGGTTCTAATGGTGTACTTTTTGTTTTGATCTGACTTTTTTTTAGGACTTAGGGGTTTTTATATTTCTTAACATTGGACGTGATCGTCTCTTACTAGGTTGCTAGCTACCGCTGCAACCCGGACTAGGTTGCTAGCTACCGCTGCAACCCGGATTGCTGTTCAAGCCAAATAACAGAAAGTTTACTGTACAGGGGTTTCGGACAAGGCGGTTCTAATGGTTTACTTTTTGTTTTGATCTGACTTTTTTTTTAAACTTTTTATATTTCTTAACATTGGACGTGATCGTCTCTTACTAGGTTGCTAGCTACCGCTGCAACCCGGATAACACCGCTGCAACCTGGATCAGGCAGATAACTAAATATAATATATGCAATGGTTTGCTCTTCTAATGATTGTCCTTTAATATAATTCTTGATTTTCAAGCCAATGTGGTGTACTTTTTGTTTTGATCTGACTTTTTTTTAGGAGTTATTGGTTTTTATATTTCTTAACATTGGACGTGATCGTCTTTTACTAGGTTGCTAGCTACCGCTGCAACCCAGATTATTATTCTAATGATCGTCTTTTAATGTAAATAGATAATTTCAGTTAGCATTGTCATGTCGTTCTTTCTGTAATAACTAAATCAAATGTATGTAATGGGTTTTTATTCCAATGGTCGTCTTTTAATGGAAAATTTTAATATATTGGCCTTAAATATAACTGTGCTAGCCTACACTATAGTTAAGTGGCCTATAAGATTTAGTAGAGGCAAGAGGTCGTTCTTTATTATATTCTTTATTATAATTATGTAATACTAACTACATCCAGCAACTATGACGTCATTGATCAATATTGTACACAAAAAATTAAGTTTTTCGTAAAAAATAATTAATTGAAAAAAAGTTAAGTGCAAAAGATGATAGATCTAGAGATTTCCTTTAAAATGAGCCATTGAACAACTCTCTACGATGTTCCAGTGCCAAGCTATCTGTGGAAAAGAAGAAAGAAAAAATATCCCGTTTAGGCAGAATGTTGTAGTAGCTGCCACTTTTCTTGATTTTCAAGCCAATATATTTCCCAGGTTGTTCAAGCCAAGGGACAGAAAGTTTCCTATACAGGGGTTTTGGACAAGGCGGTTCTAATGGTGTACTTTTTGTTTTGATCTGACTCCTTTTTTAGGAACTATGGGTTTTATATTTCCTAACATTGGACGTGATCGTCTCTTACTAGGTTGCTAGCTACCGCTGCAACCCGGATTGCTAGCTACCGCTGCAACCCGGACTACTATAATTCCTTATGCATGATATCCTAATGATCGTCTTTTAATATAACTATTAATGAAACAGGTCAAGACAGGAAAATGTGGAGCTAGTGCCCTTAGAGAACGCAAATAGCTCTGACATCCCTTATTTGGGCTACAGTACAACGAATGCCCATGCTTTCTTGTGTCCCTGTAATTGATTTCACAATAATCCAAGCCACCAAGGTAGAAATTAACAATTTATTCAGTTGAAAATTTTAATGGTATATTATTTTCAAGGATTTCAAAAAGAATTTGACATAATTCAATATCCGTCGGATAGAGCTTGCAGATATCAGGATGATATTGCCATGTAACCTGCGGCCCAATTTTTGTTTTTGAATGTTTACTCAGATTGTTATAGGTGAATTCAGCCATCATAATTTCCTTTTCAGATCTAGTTTCAGAGCATTTTTCAATATTTGTCTTGTACTTTTCAGGACAGCTTGTTCTACAACACAGAGCATTTTTTTCCAAATATTCAGTAGAACTAAAAGAACTGCTTAAAACACAGTTAGAAATACTTTTTTCTTGAGGAGATGTTCCAGGAATTTGTTCTAAATCATTAGTCTTACAAAGACATATTCTAATAATCCTAACAGGTTCGTTTTCGCCATATTTTAAGACGATTGCTTTTCCTTCGCTGTTGATAGGTATACTTGTATATATATTTCTATGACTGCTACATAAACTGCAATTACTCCTTCCAAAATTAATATACGAATTTTCTAAGTAGTACGCCTCTGTATATCCACTGTGTTGTCGAACATTTTCCATTACATCTATAAACTGTTCCGCAGTTGCCCATCCATACCTTGGAAGCTTTTCATTAAACTGACAACACTTCTTTTGGATATTACTATGATTACAATTGAGTACAAAATGATTACAATGATACAATTAGAAATTATTTATAATTTATATTGGTGGGGAGTTGAGTGAGAATTAATTTTTAGAGGAGACAAGAAAAATTAAGTTTTTTCCTGTCATTTATGACAGGAAATAACTAATTTATAATTGGTCATTATGTCATTAATAATTGGTCGAGTTCGTTTTTTACTAGTTTGCAGTTATCGCTACAAACACGATCTTGTACACGAAAATACAGTTTTTTTTTGTAAAATTGATTTTGTTTTTCAAATAATTTTTTACTACTTACAAAAGCGACTAGATGCAGTAATTTCCTTCAAAATGAGGCCTGTATTATTTGCAACAGAAATAATCCAACCCTGGATTATTTGATTAGCATTTATTTGAATTGCATTTTGTTATTTGATTAGGAATAATACCTAATCTCAGGATATTTCCTGGGATTACGTATTATTCCTAATCAAATAACAAAATGCAATTCAAATAAATGCTAATCAAATAACTAAAAATAACAATAATAAGAATTGCAACAGGATACCTATGAATCCGGTTGGTCCAGGATCGTGGACCAAGCGTGGACCAGGGCAGCAACAAAAAAAAATTCAGATTAGGTTAGGTAATAGTAGTGGTAGCAGTTTTTAGTAGAAAAATTTATTCTCTTTTAGAAATAATTTATTTTAGTTACAAAAGATTTTAAACCAATTAGTTTACTTTAAAATGAGCCATTGAACAACTCTCTACGATGTCCCAGTGCCAAGCTATTTGTGGAAAAGAAAGAAGAAAGAAAAAATATGCCGTTTAGGTAGAATGTTGGAGTAGCTGCCATTTTTCTTGATTTTCAAGCCAATATATTTCCGTTGCTGTTCAAGCCAAATAACAGAAAGTTTACTATACAGAGGTTTCGGACAATGCGGTTCTAATGATGTACTTTTTGTTTTGATCTGACTTTTTTTTTAGGAGTTATGGGTTTTTATATTTCTTAACATTGGACGTGATCGTCTCTTACTAGATTTTAGTTACCCCTGCAACCCGGATCAAGTCTCCGATTGTAAAGTCGTATATCAGTTACTATGGGCGAGAGATCGTTCTTTACTGTAAATCAAGCCAAAGGGCGGTAAGTTTCCTTAATAGGGGTTTCGGACAAGGTGGTTCTAATGGTATACTTTTTGTTTTGATCTGACTCTTTTTTTAGGAGTTAGGGGTTTTATATTTCTTTACATTGGAGGTGATCGTCTCTTACTAGGTTGCTAGCTACCGCTGCAACCCGGATAACTCTATAATCTTCGAACATTTGAACCTTTTATAATTATAATGATGTATAATATAAATACTGTAATCTTAACTAATGTGAAGTTGCGTATGCAAGTTAGTATAGGGAAGAGTTCGATCTTTATTATAATAATTACAAAAGTGACTAGATGTTGCAATTTCCTTTAAAATGAGCTATTATACAGCTCTCTATGATTTTCCAGTGCCCAGCTTGTTGAGGAGGAGAAAAGCGGAAAGAAAAAAATATCCCGTTTGTGGAGAATAACGTGGTTGAAGTCAATTTTCTTGATTTTCAAGCCAATATATTTTCTTTGTTATTCAAGCCAAAGGGTGGTAAGTTTCCTTATTAGGGGTTTCAGACAAGGCGGTGCTAATGGTGTTCTTTTTGTTTTGATCTGACTTCTTTTAGGAGTTAGGGGTTTTTATATTTCTTAACATCGGACGTGATCGTCTCTTACTAGGTTGCTAGCTACCGCTGCAACCCGGATCTTGATACGCCTGGTCGGTTGAATACCTATGCTTTTCTCTTTTCAAGACGCTATCTCTGTTTTTTCTGTAGTACTGTTTTTTTAACTTGCTTGTAGCTTGCTTTGATTTAACCATTATGTAACATTAAATGAGACCATTTACATCTTTGTCGCCTTTTATATAGTAATTGCTAGCTACCGCTGCAACCCGGACTAGATCGATTCTTTATGGTATCATATATATTATTATCGAACCTGATTACAAACAGGAAAAAGCCTACGGCTTTTTCTTCTTTGAAATAGTAAGAGACGAACCTCAAACAATCAAGTAGCTAATTAAGTCCAATGTATGCAATGGTTTGTTATTTCAATGATCGTTCTTTAATGTAACAGCAACCCGGATCAATTAACGTGGGTTAAGGGTCGTTCTTTACTATATTCTATTCACGTCATAGCTCTAATATTTTCTAGTTTAAATTAAAGGATTAAGAGTATTGCTCAGATACCATAAATATTTTTGCAAATTATAACTTTAGCGATTCTGAACTACAAAATTAAATAAAATAAAAATTGGTTTTTACTATTTTTACGTCACGTTACTCATTGCGTCATATATGGTTATTAGTAGACAACCGGTGTTAGATATTACGTCATGTCACTTATTACGTCGTATAGGGTTATTAGTAGACAATCGGTAGATTATTTGTTCTTTATTATAATGATAATAATCCTTATTTCGAGCTACAAATGTGTATTTCTCACCATATCGAAAAGAAAACTTTTTAAACACCATCATAGCCATGATTACTCGAAAATACAACACATGAATGTGGGTTAACAATTCAATAATACTGATTGTTATTCTTCAAAGTCTCAGTAATTTTGGATTTATTAAAGTTAAAAAGAGAAAACAATTTAAAATGTAATTTGTTTTCAGTAAAGTTTAAAGTATGTTCTTACATAATAGGATGTTGGACGTTATCGTCTCTTCCTAGGCTGCTAGCTAACGCCGCCACCCGGATGATGTCATAATCACAGGTTACAACCATCAGGGTTGCAGGGGTAGCTTCAACCTAGTAAACGACGAACCAGAGCACTTAGTAACAATTGCTTAAAACTATTTTAAATTTGCTTTCTTGATAGCCTGCGTGGGCCAGTGGATAGCGTGTAGAAATTCTAATCCGAAGGTTGCAGGTTCGATTCCTACCATAGGCAATTTTTACATCCTAATGTAAAAAGATGTCCGATGAAACTATCTAGTCTCCATTTATAATGAACTATATCGATCCTTTATGTAATTAAAGAGTGAATTTTAATAACTACTACATGAGATCCTCTTGCCTAACACCATTTATGATCGATCCTTATGTCCCACTATACAAGTTTGTATAGGCAAGAGTTCGTTCTTTATTGTAATCCGTATATTCACTGTGTTGTCGAACATTTTCCATTGCATCTATAAACTGTTCCGCAGTTGCCAATCCATACCTTGGAAGCTTTTCATTAAACTGACAACATTTCTTTTGGATATTACTATGAAGCTTTGCCAAAGCATTTCTAGCCGACTTTTCAACAGCATCCGCTCTTTCAATGAGAATTTTAATCTGTAATTTTGAATACTTTTCATGATCCTGGTAAAACATACGTAAAATGTTTCTAAATTTACGAAGATCAGCCTGCATTTTTGCCATCTTCTTGTATTTCTGAATGTAATTTTTCCCTTTGTCCTTATGCGTTCTTCGGTACAACCTCGCAGAGAATTTAATTTTTTCAGTATAGCTTTTGTCACCCCAGTATCTACCCATTATTCTGGTAGTAACTTTTTTCTTATGTTTGTTTCGGTAATCTTCATCATTATCATACCGTTCCTCGCTCTTTTGTCTAGCCTGCTCAATTGTTGCTTCTCTATAAAGTTTATCATTGTGATAACGCATGTGATAACGATTCCTATACAGGGGTTTCGGACAAGGCGGTTCTAATGGTGTACTTTTTGTTTTGATCTGACTCCTCTGTTAGGAACTATGGGTTTTTATATTTCTTAACATTGGACGTGATCGTCTCTTACTAGGTTGCTAGCTACCGCTGCAACCCGGATTACTATACAGGGGTTTCGGACAAGGCGGTTCTAATGGTGTACTTTTTGTTTTGATCCGACTCCTTTTTTAGGAACTATGGGTTTTTATATTTCTTAACATTGGGTGTGATCGTCTCTTACTAGGTTGCTAGCTACCGCTGCAACCCGGATTATATTTCTTAACATTGGACGTTATCGTCTCTTACTAGGTTGATAGCTATCGCTGCAACGCGGATATTATATCACAAACAGGAAAAAGCCTACGGCTTTTTCTTCTTTGAAATAGTAAGAGACGAACGTCAAACGATCAAGTAGCTAATTAAGTCCAATGTATGCAATAAGTTTTTATTCCAATGATCGTCTTTTATGATCGTCTTTTAATGTAACTATCTGTGGAAAAGAAAAAAGAAAAAAAGAAAAAAAAATATCCCGTTTAGGCAGAATGTTGTAGTAGCTGCCACTTTTCTTGATTTTCAAGCCAATATATTTCCCTTGCTGTTCAAGCCAAGGGACAGAAAGTTTCCTATACAGGGGTTTCGGACAAGGCGGTTCTAATGGTGTACTTTTGAATTTGATCTGATTCCTTTGTTAGGAACTATGGGTTATTATATTTCTTAACATTGGACGTGATCGTCTCTTACTAGGTTGCTAGCTACCACTGCAACCCGGATTTTATATTTCTTAACATTGGACGTGAACGTCTCTTACTAGGTTGCTAGCTACCGCTGCAACCCGGATTTCAGCTATATCCGATGAAACTTACATATTCCCCATTTATACTTAACTGCATCGGTCCTTTATGTATTTAATGTAATAACCAATGATCGTCTTTTATTGTAAACACTAAACCCTTTGGATACGTCCTTGAATGTTATAATCCCCGTTTATATTGAACTATACCGATCCCTAATATAATCAAACTAAAGTCAATATGTGCCATGGTTTGTTCTTTGCTAGGTTTTTTTTTAGTTAATTATCGAATTTATTATCATGTTTTATATGTAACTTATCTTTCATAAATATCCGATACTACATTGGTAAACAGGCCCGCTTGTCAATCGGGTGACTGGGGTTCAATTTCTCGTTTGAGATAATTTTTAATGATAACTTTTTTAAACATATTATTAAAATACTCATCTATATAAAGATTCCTTTTATTACTTCATTTACTGTGGGCTATCGTTCGTTCCTTAATGTTACCTGATTACAAACAGGAAAATCCTACGGTTTTTTTTTTCTTTGAAATAGTAAGAGACGAACCTAAAACAATCAAGTAGCTAACTAAGTCCAATGTCTGGAATTGTTTGTTATTCCACTGATCGTCTTTTAATGTCATTACCATGAACTTTTTGATTGTTTCAAAAATCAAATATCTTTGAAAAGACTCAGTATGAAAATACATCAAAATGCAGTTTTTTTGTAAAAAGTTATTTTTTTTTTTGATTAAAAGACGAGTCGCTCTTATTATACAGTTCGTTACCACGGACTGTTTGATTACAAACAGGAAAAAGCCTATGTTTTTTTTCTAATTGGAATAAGATGATCAACATAAAAATCCGATTCATTCGATGTATCTATTGGTATGAAAATTCTTTTTTTTTAGTTTCGATTACTATTGAGACGATTCACTCTTACTGTATAGTTTGTTATCACGAACTTTTCAGTTGTTTCAAAAATCAAATATCTTTGAAAGATAGAGTTTAATTCTGAAAAAGTGATGCTATTTTAATTTTTCTTTAGTTTTTTTTTTAAAAAGGACTAGAACTTTTAATTTCTGTTTGAATGAGCCCTCTCGTGACATTCTAGGACCACTGGGTCGATACGATCATCCCTTGGGAAAAGAAAGAACAAACAAATAAACACGCATCTGTGGTCTTTGTTTTGGATAAAAATACCAAATTGAACATTTTTGCAGATAAGAGCTTGAAACCTTTACAGTAAGGTTCTCGGATACGCTGAAACTGATGGTGTAATTTTCATTAAGATTAAGACGACTTTTAGGAGTGTTTTCTCCTTTTTTTGAAAATATGGTAAAGTTTTCTAAGGCTTGTAACGTTTGATGAGTAAGACTAAACTTGATGAAACCTAAATATTTAAAATCAGCATAAACATCCGATTCATTTGATGTATCTATTGATATTAAAATTCCGTTTTTTAGAGTTTCGGTTACTATTGAGACAAGTTGCTCTTACTATACAGTTCATTACCACGAACTGTTTGATTTTATTTAAAGTTTTTTGGAACTATTCTTTTTTCAGTTGACAAATCAAATTTTTTGGTAGTAACCCCCAAAAATTACTGTATTTTACATAACTGTATTTACATGCTTTTTGTAATGGAGAAATCCCATTTTGATTTTCGTATGCAGGACGATAATGAGAACATTTTCTACTACAGAGCTATAGAAAAATACAGTTTTTCATAAAAAGGATTTTGTTTTGAAATTAGTTTTTTTAATTATAAAAGGTTTTTAAATACATCATTTTCATTTCAAATGAGTCATGAAACAGCTCTCTATGATTTTCGAGTGCCGAGCTAGATGAGGTGCAAAAAAAAAACCGGAAAAATAAACCTGCTGTCGATACAGAAATATGGTGGTTGCAGCCACTTTTCTTGATTTTCAAACCAATATATTTTCCATGTTTTTCAAGCCAAGGGACAGTTAGTTACCATATAGGGGTATTGGACAATACAGTTCTAGTTTTGATCTAGTTTGATTTTGATCTGATTCTAGTTTTAGGAGTTATGGGCTATTTTTTTCTATGGGGTGTGATCGTCTCTTACTAGGTATCTAAATACTGCTGACACCCGGATCTTCTCTGGGATAGTAAGAAACGAACCTAAGAAATCAGGCAGCTAAGTCCAATATATGCAATGGTTTGATCTTTTAATGATCGTCTTTTAATATAAAATATATTTCCCTTGCTGTGCAAGCCAAGGGACTGAAAGTTTCCTATACAGGGTTTTCGGACAAGGCGGTTCTAATGGTGTACTTTTTGTTTTGACCTGACTCCTTTTTTTAGGAACTATGAGTTTTTATATTTCGTAACATTGGACGTGATCGTCTCTTACTAGGTTGCTAGCTACCGCTGCAACCCGGATAATTGACAAACACCATTTATGATGAGCTATATTTGTCCTTTATGTAACTACACCTAGAACCACCATATATCAGTTAGTATGGGAGAGAGATCGTTCTTTACTATAAAATACGATTATGTTTGAAAGACTGCAGTGTGAAAAGACATCAAAAATGCAGTTTTTGGTGGAAAAATTTATTCTCTTTTAGAAATAATTTATTTTAGTTACTATAGATTTTTAACCCAATTAATTTCCTTTAAAATGAGCTATTGAACAACCCTCTACGATGTTCCAGTGCCAAGCTATCTGTGGAAAAGAAAGAAAAAAGAAAAAAATATCCCGTTTAGGCGGAATGTTGTAGCAGCTGCCACTTTTCTTGATTTTCAAGCCAATATATTTCCCGTGCTGTTCAAGCCAAGGGACAGAAGGTTTCCTATACAGGGGTTTCGGACAAGGCGGATCTAATGGTGTACTTTTTGTTTTGATCTGACTCTTTTTTTAGGAACTATGGGTTTTTATATTTCTTAACATTGGACGTGATCGTCTCTTACTAGGTTGCTAGCTACCGCTGCAACCCGGATAGTTACTATGTGCCGTGGTTTGTTCTTTACTAGTTTCAGCTATATCCGATTAAATTTATGCTATAAGAGATCACAAAACAATTAATTAGCTTTCTATATACATCTCATATGGTCTAGCGGTTTAGGATTGTTGGCTTTCAATTAATTGGCTTGGGTTCGAATCGCAGTCTGGGAATTATTTTTTAAACAAAATTAGATGAAATTAATTAGCTAATTTGGCAAGACACAGTAGGTAACTAAGGGCAAGTCTTCGTTCTTTACTATAACAACCAGGATGACGTCAGTTACAACTTGGAATTCGTTTTATGCTATATCATTACAAACAGGAAAAAGCCTACGAATTTTTCTTCTTTGAAATAGTAAGAGATGAACCACAAGTAACTACCCCTGGAACCACCATATAGCAGTTACTATGCATGAGAAATCGTTCTATACTGTAAATTCCCTTGCTGTTCAAGCCAAATGACAGAAAGTTTCCTATACAGGGGTTTCGGACAAGGCGGTTCTAATGGTGTACTTTTTGTTTTGACTGCTTTTTCAGGAGCTATGGTTTTTTTTTATTTCTTAACATTGGACGTGATCGTCTCTTACTAGGTTGCTAGCTACCACTGCAACCCGGATTTGGCTTTACTGTATCTTATAAGACTTCAGTTACTATAATAAAAAAAAATTTAAGTACAAAAAGCACTAGATCTAGAGATTTCCTTTAAAATGAGCCATTGAACAACTCTCTATGATGTTCCAGTGCCAAGCTATCTGTGGAAACGAAAAAGAAGAAGAAGAAGAAGAAACAAAAAAATATCCCGTTTGTGGAGAATAACGTGGTTAAAGTCAATTTTCTTGATTTTCAAGCCAATATATTTTCTTTGTTATTCAAGCCAAAGGGTTGTAAGTTTCCTTTATAGAGGTTTCGGACAAGGCGGTTCTAATGGTGTATTTTTTGTTTTGATCTGACTCTTTTTTTAGGAGTTTAGGGGTTTTTATATTTCTTATCATTGGACGTGATCGTCTCTTACTAGGTTGCTAGCTACCGCTGCAACACGGAAAGAAAGAAAAAAAATATCCCGTTTGTGGAGAATAACGTGGTTAAAGTCAATTTTCTTGATTTTCAAGCCAATATATTTTCTTTGTTATTCAAGCCAGAGAATGGTAAATTTACTATTTAGAAGTTTTGGACAAGGCGGTTCTAACAGTATACTTCTTGTTTTGATCTGAATCTTTTTTCAGGAGTTATGGGTTACTTTAGTTTTTACTATGGGGCGTGATCTTCTCTTACTAGGTTGCTAGCTACCGCTGCAACCCGGATTTGTTCTTTACCATAATGAACTATATCAGTCCTTTATGTAAACCTTACTAACCTATACTATAGTTAAGTGGCCTATAAAATTTAGTATAGGCAAGAGGTCGTTCTTTATTATAACTCTTACTAGGTTGCTAGCTACCGCTGCAACCCGGATAATACAAAATTCCCATTTACAGTATCGATCCTTATTGTAATTATGCTCTCTTAGATTATGTATCCAATCGAGTTTATTTATCTCGAACAATACTTTTGCAGAAAATTCCTCCTCGTACATCTCTTCTAACTTTTGTTTGAGGATGTACAGGAGTTTCTGCTTTTTAAATTTTTGCACTTTCGTTGAATTTTCTGGTAGAGTACTAGGAGGCAGAAACTTTTGTGTTAAATTTTCTTCTGCATCTGTACAAAGCATCTTCAGAATGTCCTCATTAGTCAGAATGTGCTGATTTACTTCTTTTTTCTCTTGGCCCTCAACGTTTTCTCATTATTACATTTGGATGAACTCTTACTGCCAGAATGAGAAATTTTGTCTTCTTTCCTCTCATTTGAAGCACCTTTTACTGGAATATTGTCGCCCCTTTACTGAAATCCTTACTGTATTACAAACAGGAAAAAGCCTATGGCTTTTTCTTAATTGGAATAGTAAGAGACGACCTGGCTAAAAAATACGATTATGACATCATTGATCAATCTTTAAAATGAAATTATAATCTTATTTTAGTTTCTATGGGTTGTAAGTTTGTTCTTTACTGTAATGGTTTGTTCTTTACTAAGTTTCAGCCATCTCTACAGCCATGATACTGATGGAAATTAAATAGTCCCTATTTATGTTTCAGTTAACATGGGCTAGGTGTCGTTCTTTATTGTAATAACTGTACTAGCCTATACTATAGTTAGCTGGCCTATATAATTTAGCACCGGCAAGAGGTCATTCTTTATTATATTTTCATAAAGTTAAATTGTTACTCTAACATTCTAAATATTTTTACAGTTTACAGAGTTTTGCACTTTTTTCTCATACCTTTTGCATTATCATAATATAAATACTGTAATCTTAAATATAGTGAAGTTGCCTATGCAATTAGTATAGGGAAGAGTTCAATCTTTATTATAACTCGCGGTGGAAAATAGAGGACTCCGAAAGTTATTGACGAAAACGCTCTTGGCAGTACTTTGGGTTTGATTTTCACCCAGAGCAGCTCATAGGTATCTGTGTGTTCAGCGAATGTCAAAACTTCGTGTTCGATATCTGCATTTATGTAAACACCCACTCCACCGCCATGTGTTATAACGTTACCATCTTTATCCTTGCGATTTTTTGTGTAAAGGTCATAGCCTGGAATACTAGCAGTCGATGGGGTAGCGGACCAAGTTTCTGTGACACAGCATACCTCAACCCTCTCACATTTCAGTCGAACGCTAAGTTCTGTGATTTTGTTGCAGAGTGACTGGGCGTTAACAAGCATGACTCTTGGGAGGTCAAAAGGGTTGCTTTGCTGAGTTTTAGGAGGTCGAGTTGGTATTCTGGTCTTTTGTTGCTATTGTTGCCCTTGACCTGAGGAGGCCTCCTCATTCCGGTTATGGGCAGAGCTTTTGGCTCTCTTGAGCCTTCTTTTCTCGGCCTGAGACTGGAGCTGGAGTGGGGTGAGATCAGGGCCTATGTAGATTTCGCGGCGGGTGAAGGCGTCATCAGAGGTTCTCAGGTTCTGAGCGTTTTTCAGGATGTTATTTCGTTTCACAAAGGTTGAAGTGTCTTCTCTGAGCTTGACGAGTAGTTTTCTTGGTCTGCCGTTGTCGCTTGGTCTTCCAAGGCGCCTAGTCTCCACTATATCCCCCGTTTCCAGGGTAGCTCCCAAATCGTTGGTTCGGCAAAGGCCAAGAGCTATCTGTGCGTCTGGAGTTTCAGACTCTGGGACCCCTGATATAACTAGATTGAATCGCTTTGCTTCTCGCAGCTGTTTTTCTTTTTCTGCTCGTAGGAGGGTTTCAACGGTAGTGTTTGCGGAAGGCGCTGGGCTGGGTGTATTTTGTCTAGAGTCTGTGGTTCCATGTTGTGCTACACGGGAGTACAGTGCTTGATCGCCTGGGAATGGATTTTGATTTCGCTGTTCAGGTATTCTGCAATCCGTTAGGAGTCTGACTTGCAGTTGCAGTTGAGCTACCTTTCGCTTGGAGCAGGACGAACACTCGTATCTGAAGAGGCTTAACTGTGGGTCATGGAGTTTTATCGCCAGGACAATATCGGAGTGGATCCCGCGGCAGGAGGCATGCTCCCACTCATTGCAGAAAAAACAGCAAAAGGATGTACTGGCTTCGGCCTGGGTATGACAATAGTTGCAAGTTTCGCTGTGTGACTCAGTTCCGTTAGGAGTAGCATTTGGGGCAGAGGCCGTAGGAAGGGGTGCATTGAGAGTTCCTCGAACTTGCGTGGGCCTACTTTCCCTGATAATCAGGGGTTCGTCGTTGACTGGAGGCGGGGTTTGGTCCGAAGACGGGGCGTTGCAGTTTTCTCCTCTGGCTTTTGGATTCCCTAGGTTTTGTTGTTTTTGGCTGTTCGGTGTTCCCACTGCTGCTGTTTTGGGTGTGTTGGCAGCTTCCTTGCATCGATTACATTGCCACTTTCCAGACGATTTTTCTGCTTCTTTGCTGTACGTGCCTGATACACAGGGAAAGTGAAACCATTTCGTGCAGGTACGGCATTGGAGTCCGCCCTGGGCTCGTGTTACGTTCTTTTTGCATCTGGGACAAGGGTCACCAGCCATTTACTGACAGTATTTTTGTCAGATGTACAAGGAATGAATGCTCGGAGCGTACGTCGATCACCGGGAGCAAGGGAAGCGTCGAGACCTGCTCACCTGTTCCCTGCAATTTAAGGCTAATTAACCGGCAGGTACCAATACGGCGCTTCCGGCAGGTTCTCTCCCCTCTTCTGCTTGGTCCCAAGCGATCTAAGCAGTCCACAGGACTTCACTTATTCAGAAGAAACATAAACATATACACACGCCGATTTTTACCTTTTTCCGCGCCCGAAAACCAAACTCACAAACAAGAATGGCAACGCTGCGCGGCCAAAAATCACGCAATCAGCGCGTGCGCATCCAATAGACACACCGGATTCTTAAAAATGGCTCTTCTTAACTGGAAAAAAACTATTCACTTACTTGGAAAATCACAATTATAAAACTGGTTTCAAAATTATCCCAAAAAAATACCAAAATCTTATTCAAAACTAGTGAAATGACAAAATATATTTTCCTTATTTGTTTCACCCAGGGTTGCCAGACATGATACCAAGGTTGCTAGCTACCGCTGCAACCCGGATAACATCGTTCTTTACTCAGGCAGTGCTAGCGCGCTGTCTATGATAATAAACTGATTACACACAGGAAAAGCCTACGGCTTTTTCTTCTTTGAAATAGTAAGAGACGAGTCTCAAGCAATCAAGTAGCTAGCTAATTCCAATGTATGCAATTGTTTGTTATTCCAATGATCGTCTTTTATTGTAACTAGGTTTCAGCCATCTCTACAGCCATGATACTGATCGAAATTACATAATCCCTATTTATGTTTTAGTTAACATGGGCAAGGTGTCGTTCTTTATTGTAATGTCGTCTCTCTGTCGTCTCTGTGTCCCAGAGACAACACAGAGACGACACAGAGAGTCGTCTTTGGGTCGTCTCTGTGTCTGTGTCGTCTCTGTGTCGTCTCTTTGTCGTCGTCTCTGTGTCGTCTCTGTGCCGTCTCTGTTTCGTCTCTGTTTCGTCTCTCTGTGTCGTCTCTGTGTCGACACAGAGACGACACAGAGACGACACAGAGTCGTCTCTTTTTCGTCTCTGTGTCTTTGTCGTCTCTGTGTCGTCTCTGCGTCTGTGTCGTCTCTGTGTCGTCTCTTTGTCGTCTCTGTGTCGTCTCTTTGTCGTCTCTGTGTCGCCGTCTCTGTGTCGTCTCTGTGCCGTAGCTACCGCTCCAACCCGGAAAAATATATCAGTTACTATGGGCCAGAGATCGTTCTTTACTGTAATTTAGGCAGAATGTTGTAGTAGCTGCCACTTTTCTTGATTTTCAAGCCAATATATTTCCCTTGCTGTTCAAGCCAAGGGACAGAAAGTTTCCTACTTTTCCACTTTTCTTGATTTTCAAACCAAGCTATCTGTGGAAAAGAAGAAAGAAAAAAAATATCGCTTTTAGGAATAATGTTGTAGTAGCCGCCACTTTTCTTGATTTTCAAGCCAATATATTTCCCTTGCTCTTCAAACCAAGGGACAGAAAGTTTCTTATGCAGGGGTTTCGGACAAGGTTGTTCTAATGGTGCATTTTTTATTTTGATCTGACTTTTTTTTTAGGAGTTATTGGTTTTATACGTTAGTTTTTACTATGGGGCGTCATCGTCTCTTACTAGGTTGCTAGCTACCGCTGCAACCCGGATTAAAATGAGCCATTGAACAACTCTCAACGATTTGCCAGTGCCAAGCTATCTGTGGAATTACTAACCTATACTATAATTCTCAACTAAAAAGTAAATGATCTTAGAGTTTTTTATTTTTCTATAGCATCATATCCAGTGAAAGCTTCATAGAAAGGTGGCCTGATAGCAAAACACATCGAAGAGTTTAAGTTTTATTTTAGAGTTTTAATTTAGAGTTTAATGCGTTTATAATGGCATTATAACCGCATAGTTATGCGAGGCAGCGTGGTCGAGCGGTTTAAGGTGCTGGTGTTAGCCACTCTTCAATTCGGAGGCATAGGTTTGAATCCCACCGCTGACAGTATTTTATACAAAAGCTAATTATAATATTGTTTAAGTTACTATGGACTGAAGTTCGTTCTTTACTATAATTCTAATGGTGTACTTTTTGTTTTGATCTGACTCCTTTTTTAGGAACTATGGGTTTTTATATTTCTTAACATTGGACGTGATCGTTTCTTAGTAGGTTGCTAGCTACCGCTGCAACCCAGATTCTACTATGGGGCGTGATCGTCTCTTACTAGGTTTCTAGCTACCGCTGCAACTCGGATTTAATGTAATTCGTTCTTTAATGTAAGTAATGCAACGCGGATTGACAACCCAGATTATGTAAACCCTGATTACAAACAGGAAAAAGCCTACAGCTTTTCTTCTTTGGAGTAGTAAAAGACGACTATCAAAGAATAAAGGAGCTAACTAAGTCCAATGTATGCAATGGTTTGTTCTTGTAATGATCGTTTTTTAAAATAATATTTTTAACCCCATGAATTTCCTTTAAAATGAGACATTGAACAACTCTCTACGATGTTCCGGTGCCAAGCTATCTGTGGAATTACTAACCTATACTATATTTAAGTGGCGTATAAAATTTAGTATAGACAAGAGGTCGTTCTTTATTATATTTAAGAAATAATTTATTTTAGTTACTATAGATTTTTAACCCAATTAATTTCCTTTAAAATGAGCTATTGAACAACCCTCTACGATATTCCAGTGCCAAGCTATCTGTGGAAAAGAAAAAAGAAAAGAGAAAAAAAATATCCCGTTTGGGGAGAATAACGTGGTTAAAGTCAATTTTCTTGATTTTCAAGCCAATATATTTCCCTTGCTGTTCAAGCCAAGGGACAGAAAGTTTCCTATACAGGCGTTTCGGATGCGTTTCGGACAAGGCGGTTCTAATGGTTTACTTTTTGTTCTGATCTGACTCCTTTGTTAGGAACTATGGGTTTTTATATTTCTTAACATTGGACGTGATCGTCTCTTACTAGGTTGCTAGCTACCGCTGCAACCCGGATCAGTCCCTTATGTAAACTTTACTAACCTATACTATAGTTAAGTGGTCTATAAAATTTGGCATAGGCAAGAGGTCGTTCTTTATTATATTATTATAGCTAAACATAAACTGAACCATTAACCATTAATAATAACCCAGTTACAAACAGGAAAAAGCCTACGGCTTTTTCTTCTTTCAAATAGTAAGAGACGAACCTCAAACAATCAAGTGGCTAACTAGTTCCACTTTACACAATGGTTTGATATTCCAACGATAGTCTTTTAATATCTTTTCAACAAATTGTAAATAGTAACCTTTGATTGCTGTAAGCATCATCTAAATAAGGGTTTCTTGTAACACTTCAGTTAGTATGGACTGAAGATCGTTCTTTAATATATGCTGTTCAAGCCAAATGACAGAAAGTTTCCTATGCAAGGGTTTTAGACAATGCAGTTCTAATGGTGTACTTTCTGTTTTGATCTGACTCCTTTTTTAGGAGCTATGGGTTTTTATATTTCTTAACATTGGACTTGATCGTCTCTTACTAGGTTGCTAGCTACCGCTGCAACCCGGAACTGTAGTAGCTTATACTATAGTTAAGTGGCCTATAAAATTTAGTACAGGCAACAGGTCGTTCTTTATTATAGAAAAGAAAAAGCACTGCCTATAATTAACTTGACTGATCCTTTATACAAAATTTAACATAAACATCATTAATCAGATATTCTAATATATGCTATCTGGTCTAGTGGTTAGGGTAGTTGGCTCAAATCCAGTTGACCCGAGTTCGATTTCCGGCATAGGAAATTTTTACCGATGATGAATTCTTAAGGAAAATAATTAAAATTAATTTGTGTTATACTATCAAATCTTAAGATAAATATGTGTTACATCATCCTCTATATAATGATTCCTTTTAATACTTCAGTTACTAAGGGGCACAGTTCGTTCTTTAATGTAATTACCACGAACTGCTTGATTGCTTCAAAAATTTTAACTCAATTATTAAATACTTCAGTTACTATTGGTTACAGTTAGTTCCTTATTGTAATGCTAGCTACCGCTGCCACCCGGATAATAAACTGATTACAAACAGGAAAAAGCCTACGGCTTTTTCTTCTTTTAAATAGTAAGAGACGAACCTCAAACAATCAAGTAGATAACTAATTCCAATGTATCCAATTGTTTGTTATTTCAATGATCGTCTTTTAATGTAAAATTACATAATCCATATTTATGTTTCAGTTAACATGGGCTAGGTGTCCTTCTTTATTGTAATGCAACCCGGAAAATACGATGAAATAATAATATGCATATGGTTCTTAAATCATGCTGTTTTATAGTCCCATATGGTGTAGCGGATAGGAAAGCTGGCTTTGATCTAGAAGGCCCGGGTTCGATTCCCGGTATTGTAAAATTTTTAACTCTATAATCTTCGAACATTAGAAGCTCTAAACCTTTTGTAATTTATAATGAACCACATCGATTCTTTATGTAATGTAACTACACCTGGAACCACCATATATCAGTTAGTATGGGAGAGAGATCATTCTTTATTACTGTAAATGCCCAGCTAGCTGAGGAGAAAGAAAAAGCTTTCAGTTAACATGGGCTATGTGTCGTTCTTTATTGTAAAAAAAAGAAAAAAATATCCCTTTTGGGGAGAATAACGTGGTTAAAGTCAATTTTCTTGATTTTCAAGCCAATATATTTCCCTTGCTGTTCAAGCCAAGGGACAGAAAGTTTCCTATACAGGGGTTTCGGACAAGGCGGTTCTAATGGTGTACTTTTTGTTTTGATCTGACTCCTTTTTTAGGAGCTATGGGTTTTTATATTTCTTAACATTGGACGTGATCGTCTCTCACTAGGTTGCTAGCTACCGCTGCAACCCGGATGTTAGCATTGGACGTGATCGTCTCTTATTGTGATATTCATGAATGAGACCATTTACAGTTTTGACGTTTCTTATATAGTAATTATGACGTCACTGCATCAAAAATACAGTTTTTATTGGAAAAATTTATTCTCTTTTAGAAATAATTTATTTTAGTTACAAAAGGTTTTTAACCCAATTAATTTCCTTTAAAATGAGCTATTGAACAACCCTCTACGATGTTCCAGTGCCAAGCTATCTCTGGAAAAGAAAGAAAAAAGAAAAAAATATCCCGTTTGGGGAGAATAACGTGGTAAAAGTCAATTTGCTTGATTTTCAAGCCAATATATTTCCCTTGCTGTTCAAGCCAAGGGACAGAAAGTTTTCTATACAGGGGTTTCGGACAAGGCGATTCTAATGGTGTACTTTTTGTTTTGATCTGACTCCTTTGTTAGGAACTATGGGTTTTTATATTTCTTAACATTGGACGTGATCGTCTCTTACTAGGTTGCTAGCTACCGCTGCAACCCGGATAATAACAAAATTTAATTAGAGTTCGTTCTTTATTGTTATGTTAGCATTGGACGTGATCGTCTCTTATTGTGATATTCATGAATGAGACCATTTACAGTTTTGACGTTTCTTATATAGTAATTATGACGTCACTGCATCAAAAATACAGTTTTTATTGGAAAAATTTATTCTCTTTTAGAAATAATTTATTTTAGTTACAAAAGGTTTTTAACCCAATTAATTTCCTTTAAAATGAGCTATTGAACAACCCTCTACGATGTTCCAGTGCCAAGCTATCTCTGGAAAAGAAAGAAAAAAGAAAAAAATATCCCGTTTGGGGAGAATAACGTGGTAAAAGTCAATTTGCTTGATTTTCAAGCCAATATATTTCCCTTGCTGTTCAAGCCAAGGGACAGAAAGTTTCCTATACAGGGGTTTCGGACAAGGCGATTCTAATGGTGTACTTTTTGTTTTGATCTGACTCCTTTGTTAGGAACTATGGGTTTTTATATTTCTTAACATTGGACGTGATCGTCTCTTACTAGGTTGCTAGCTACCGCTGCAACCCGGATTATATACGTTATTAATGAAACAGGACAAGACAGGAAAATGTGCAGCTAGTGCCCATAGCGAACTCAAATAGCTCTGATATCCCTCAATTGGGCTACAGTATAACGAATGCCCATGCTTTCTTGTGTCCCTGTAATTGATTTCACAACAATCCAAGCCGCCAAGGTAGAAATTAACCACTTTGTCAGTTGAAAATTTTAATCTTATATTATTTTCAAGGATATCAAAAAGAATTTGACATAATTCAATATCCGTCGGATAGAGCTTGCAGATATCAGGGTGACATTGCCAAGTAACCTGCTGCCCAATTTTTGGTTTTGAATGTTTACTCAGATTGTTATAGGTGACTTCAGCCATCCTAATTTCCTTGTCAGATCTAGATTCAGAGCATTTTTCAATAGTTGTCTCGTACTTTTCAGGATAGTTTGTTCTACTACACAGAGAATTTTTTGCCAAATATTCAGTAGAACTAAAAGAACTGTTTAAAACACAGTTAGAAATACTTTTTTCTTTAGTCGGTTTTCCAGGAATTTGTTCTAAATCATTAGTCTTACAAACACATATACTAATAACCCTAACAGGCTCGTTTTCGCCATAATTGAAAAACATTGCTTTTCCTTCGCTGCTGATAGGTATGCTTGTATATATATTTTTATTGCTGCTACATAAACTGCAATTGCTCCTTCCAAAATTCATATACGAATTTTCTAAGAAGTACGCCTCTGTATATTCACTGTGTTGTCGAACATTTTCCATTGTATCTATAAACTGTTCCGCAGTTGCCAGTCCATACCTTGGAAGCTTTTCATTGAACTGACAAGATTTCTTTTGGATATTACTATGAAGCTTTGCAAAAGCATTTCTAGCCGACTTTTCAACAGCATCCGCTCTTTCAAAGAGAATTTTAATCTGTAATTAATACTTTTCTCGATCTCGATAAAAAATGCGTAAAATGTTTCTCAATTTACAAAGATCAGCCTGCATTTTTGCCATCTTCTTGTATTTCTGAATGTAATTTTTCCCTTTGTCCTTATGCGTTCTTCGGTACAGCCTCGCAGAGAATTTAATTTTTTTCATTATAGCTTTTGTCACCCCAGTATCTACCCATTATTTTGGTAGCAACAGGAAAAACAGGAAAAAGCCTACGGCTTTTTCTTCTTTGAAATAGTAAGAGACGAACGTCAAACGATCAAGTAGCTAACTAAGTCCAATGTATGCAATAAGTTTTTATTCCAATGATCGTCTTTAATGTAATTTTATATTTCTTAACATTGGACGTGATCATCTCTTACTAGGTTGCTAGCTACCACTGCAACCCGGATTTCAGCTATATCCGATGAAACTTACATATTCCCCATTTATACTGAACTATACCGGTCCTTTATTTGTTTAATGTAATAACCAATGATCGTCTTTTATTGTATGATCTGACTCTTTTTTTAAGAACTATGGGTTGTTATATTTCTTAACATTGGACGTGATCGTCTCTTACTAGGTTGCTAGCTACCGCTGCAACCCGGATAATAACAAAATTTAATTAGAGTTCGTTCTTTATTGTTATGTTAGCATTGGACGTGATCGTCTCTTATTGTGATATTCATGAATGAGACCATTTACAGTTTTGACGTTTCTTATGTAGTAATTATGACGTCACTGCATCAAAAATACAGTTTTTATTGGAAAAATTTATTCTCTTTTAGAAATAATTTATTTTAGTTACAAAAGGTTTCTAACCCAATTAATTTCCTTTAAAATGAGCTATTGAACAACCCTCTACGATGTTCGAGTGCCAAGCTATCTCTGGAAAAGAAAGAAAAAAGAAAAAAATATCCCGTTTGGGGAGAATAACGTGGTAAAAGTCAATTTGCTTGATTTTCAAGCCAATATATTTCCCTTGCTGTTCAAGCCAAGGGACAGAAAGTTTCCTATACAGGGGTTTCGGACAAGGCGATTCTAATGGTGTACTTTTTGTTTTGATCTGACTCCTTTGTTAGGAACTATGGGTTTTTATATTTATTAACATTGGACGTGATCGTCTCTTACTAGGTTGCTAGCTACCGCTGCAACCCGGATGTTCTTTAACACAAACTTCATTAATAGGATATTTTAATATATCCTATACGGTCTAGAGGTTGGGATAGCTCTCACCAAGTTGGCTTGAGTTCAATTTCCGTATGAGAAATTTTTTCTTATGATGATTTCTTAAGGAACATAATTAAAATCTCTTAATGTAATAAAAACAATTTGTTTTAATTACAGAAAGTTTTTGACCCCAATAGTTTCCTTTAAAATGAGCCATTGAACAACTCTCTACGATGTTCCAGTGCAAAGCTATCTGTTGAATTACTAACCTATACTATAATTAAGTGGCTTAAAAAATTTAGTATAGGTAAGAGGTCGTTCTTCATTATAAATTTCAGACAAGGTAATTCTAATGATGTACTTTTGTTTTGATCTGACTCTATTTTTAGGAGTTTTGTTATATTTCTTAGCATTGGACTGATCGTCTCTTACTAGGTTGCTAGCTACTGCTGCAACCCAAATTCACATATATATTTATTTATGAGATGCAGCCTGGCCGAGTGGTCCAAGGCACTGGTGTTAGCCACCAGTCTCTTCGGAGGCGTGGGTTCAAATCTTACCGCTGGTATACGATTATGTTTGAAAGACTGGAGTGTGAAAAGACATCGAAAATGCAGTTTTTGGTGGAAAAATTTATTCTCTTTTAGAAATAATTTATTTTAGTTACAAAAATTTTTAACCCAATTAATTTCCTTTAAAATGAGCTATTGAACAACCCTCTACGATATTCCAGTGCCAAGCTATCTGTGGAAAAGAAAAAAAGAAAAAAGAAAAAAATATCTCGTTTAGCTGCCACTTTTCTTGATTTTCAAGCCAATATATTTCCCTTGCTGTTCAAGCCAAGTGACAGAAAGTTTCCTATACAGGGGTTTCGGACAAGGCGGTTCTAATGGTGTACTTTTTGTTTTGATCTGACTCCTCTGTTAGGAACTATGGGTTTTTATATTTATTAACATTGGACGTGATCGTCTCTTACTAGGTTGCTAGCTACCGCTGCAACCTGGATGCAAGATACTATCTCTGTTGTCTGTGTAGTACTGTTTTTTTTTAACTTACGTGTAGCTTGCTTTGATCTAACCATTATGTAATTCACGAATGAGACCATTTACAGCTTTGTCGTTCTTAAGTAGTAATACTGTAATCATTGTAACAGCTGGGATTGAACCTCAGTCCCGAATTTTTCTAGACGTGGCAGTACCCACTTTGCTGTTACAACTTATTCAATTTGGATATTTAAAATATATATGATGAGAGATAAGTGGCTCGTCTCTGAGAGAAAATGACATCATAGCCCAGATAGCTAACTGTCACTGCAAACATTATGTCGCCCTTTAAATTTATCATATCTTATATGTAACATATTTTGTCATAAGTCTCTGATAGTACAATGGTAAATACACCCGCTTGTGACGCGGGTAACAGTGGTTCAATTCCCAGTCGTGGTGAATTTTTATACATTGTCTTTAAATATAACTGTACAGGTATATACTGTTTTTAAGTGGCATATAAAAGTTAGTATAGGCAACAGTTTGTTCCTTATAATACTAACTATTATTTTAATCCTTCGGTTACTATGGAGTAAAATTCGTTCTTTAATGTAAAACATTGGACGTGATCGTCTCTTACTAGGTTGCTAGCTACCGCTGCAACCCGGATTTTATATTTCTTAACATTAGACGTGATCATCTCTTATTAGGTTGCTACTTACCACTGCAACCCGGTTGCCTATGCAAGTTAGTATACGCAAGAGTTCGTTCTTTATTGTAAAACAAGGCGGTTCTAATGGTGTACTTTTTGTTTTGATCTGAATCCTTTTTTAGGAGCTATGGGTTTTTATATTTCTTAACATTGGACGTGATCGTCTCTTACTAGGTTGCTAGCTACCGCTGCAACCCGGATCAAGCCAAGGGACAGAAAGTTTCCTATACAGGGGTTTCGGACAAGGAGGTTCTAATGGTGTACTTTTTGTTTTGATCTGACTCCTCCGTTAGGAACTATGGGTTTTTATATTTTTAACATTGGACGTGATCGTCTCTTACTAGGTTGCTAGTTACCGCTGCAACCCGGATATTTATTGTAAAATATAGGCGAGAAATCGTTCTTTACTGCAAAGCTAGCTACTGCTGCAACCCGGATACTGTAAATCAGTTACCACTTGGGTTTTCTTTTATGCTATATCATTACAAACAGGAAAAAGCCTACGGCTTTTTCTTCTTTGAAATAGTAAGAGACGAACCTCAAGTAACTACCCCTGGAACCACCATTTATCAGTTACTATGGATGAGAGATCGTTCTTTACTGTAAATTATTTATGTAAACTTTACTAACCTATACTATAGTTAAGTGGCCAATAAAATATAGCATAGGCAAGAGGTCGTTCTTTATTATAAAAAAATCAAGCGGAAAGAAAAAAATATCCCGTTTGTGGAGAATAACGTGGTAAAAGTCAATTTGCTTGATTTTCAAGCCAATAAATTTTCTTTGTTATTCAAGCCAAAGGGCGGTAAGTTGCCTTTATAGAGGTTTCGAACAAGGCGGTTCTAATGGTGTACTTTTTGTTTTGATCTGACTCTTTTTTTAGGAGTTGGGGGTTTTTATATTTCTTTACATTGGAGGTGATCGTCTCTTACTAGGTTGCTAGCTACCGCTGCAACCCGGATATAGCTTAGAGTCTTATAGCTTAGAGTCTTGTAGCTTACAGTCTTATGGCTTAGTCTTATAGCTTAGAATTTCATAGCTTAGAGTCTTAAAGCTTAGAGTCTTATAGCTTAGAGTTTTATAGCTTAGAGTCTTATAGCGGAAAGTCTTATAGCTTAGAGTCTTATAGCTTAGAGTCTTATAGCTTAGAGTCTTATAGCTTAGAGTCTTATAGCTTAGAGTCTTATAGCCTAGAGTCTTATAGCTTAGAGTCTTATAGCCTAGAGTCTTATAGCTTAGAGTATTATAGCTTAGAGTCTTATAGAATAAGACTCTAATTCATAAGACTCTTATAAGACTGTCTCTAAGCTATAAGACTCTAAGCTATAAGACTCTAAGCTATAAGACTCTACTATAGGAAACTAAGCTATAGGAAACTAAGCTATAAGATTCTAAGCTAAAGACTCTAAGCTATAAGATTCTAAGCTAAAGACTCTAAGCTATAAGACTCTAAGCTATAAGACTCTAAACTTGGTTTGTTTTTCCAGTGATCGTCTTTTAATGTAAATATGATGTCATCAGTTGAAACAGCTGTTCGTTTTGTGCTATATGATTGCAAACAGGAAAAAGCCTACGACTTTTTCTTCTTTGAAAAAGTAAGAGACGAACCTCAAACAATTAAACAGACTCTAATTCATAAGACTCTGATAAAACTGTCTCTAAGCTATAAGATTATAAGCTATAAGACTCTAAGCTATAAGACTAAGCTATAAGACTCTGAGCTATAAGACTCTGAGCTATAAGACTCTAAGCTATACGATTCTAAGCTAAAGACTATAAGCTATAAGACTCTAAACTTGGTTTGTTTTTCCAGTGATCGTCTTTTAATGTAAATATGATGTCATCAGTTGAAACAGCTGTTCGTTCAATGCTATATGTCGTAATGCTACTTAAATACTTAACTTAGTTAAGTAGCTAACTAAGTCTGATGTGTGCAATGTTTTGTTATTCTAATGATCGTCTTTTAATGTATTATTTAATGGTGTCAGAGTACAAGTGTCTAGTACGATCGGCTGTTAATCGAAAGGCTGGTGCTTCAAGGCCATCCGGGGTCGATTTCTTTTAGTTTGTAATTCAGCTATAAATAAAACCATGATAACGATGATGCTTAGAACATTCCAATTTACAGTATCGATCCTTTATGTAACAAGCCAATATATTTTCTTTGTTATTCAAGCCAAAGAACGGTAAGTTTGCTATATAGAAGTTTCAGCTTTTAATAAAGTCATATCATTGCTATATCATTAACTATAAATAAGTTTAGTATCTAATCTAGCATAGGCAAGAGTTCGTTCTTTATTATGTCATATTTTGATACAAACACTTTCAATTCAGCTGCTATGGCAGAAAATTCCCTAGACTTTGCCTAAACTGACCCATCAACACCAATAATAGCAGCTTTCGAAATACCTTTTAATAGCAATTGACTTTTAATATGATCAATCCAAGAATTCATCTTAAACCTCTATACAGAAGACTTACCATCACTTGGCTTGAACAACAAAGAAAAATATATTGGCTTAAAAATCAAGAAAAGTGACCGAATCCACAATATTCTCCACATGAGGCATGTAATTTCTTTCCGTTTTTTTTTCTCCTCAGCTAGCTGGTCACTGGAAAATTATAGAGAGCTGTATAATGGTTAATTTTAAACGAGATTACTATATTAGTGCCTTTTGTAATTAAAATAACATCAAGAATCATCGAATTCATCGAGTCATCAGATATAGCTATAGAAGCTATTGTTATTAACATCCTATTGCATGGGAAAATAAAAATATTATTTTTAACATTATAAAACGTATGTAGATATATTTATGTAAAATGCAGTATTTCTTTTAGGGTTGTAACACAAAATACAATTCTTTTAGGGTTTAAGAAAAAAAAGAATCTGCTTGTTTTAGGGGTTTAACAAAAAATCCGATTCGCCAACTGAAATTAGATTAATTCCTGAAAATTTTAAATAAAATAATTCTATTTAGCTGCTAACTGCAAAATTATTTATGATGTCTGAGGAATAATTTTTTATTTTTTAATTGAAACCAAAAAAAAAAATTAAAATTAGTTTTGTTTTTTGTTAGTTTTTAACTACTTAACACAAACAAAATCTAATTCGTCATTTGAAACTAAAATAATATCTAAAAAATTTAAACAAAATGATTTTATTTAACTGCAAAGTGCAAAAATATTTATGGTTTCTGAGGAATAATTTTAATTTTCTAATTCAAACCAGAAAAATACCTAAAAATTTTTAAATTAGTATACTTTTCGTTTTGCTTCAAGTTACTCGTTACGTCAATTTATGGAGTGAAAATATATTATTGAATTGAATAATTATTAAGATGAATTCTTGGATTGATCATATTAAAAGTCAATTGCTATCAAAAGGTATTTCGGAAGCTGCTATTATTGGTGTTGATGGGTCAGTTTGGGCAAAGTCTAGGGAATTTTCTGCCACAGCAGCTGAATTGAAAGCGTTTGTCTCAAAATATGATTCAGATGAGTTTTCTGAGAACGGTATTATGATGGGAGGAATGAAGTATTTTTACCTTTCAAGGGATCATGGTGTTGTACGGGCAAAAAAGGGAGAAAATGGCTTTCATGCAATGAAGCTGAAACAATTGTATATTATAGCTCTGTATGATGTGATAAACTGCCCACCACCTGAAGCTGCAATTACAGTGGAAAATTATGGTAATTATTTATCTAAAAGTGGGTATTGAAAAAGCAATTTAAGCATAGAAATCTGAAAGGAAAATGAAACAGCAAGAAACAGTTTGAAATGGAAGTTGTAAGGATTTTAAATGAGAAACCTGGGTTTTGGTGGTAGTAATATAGTGAGGGATGATCGCGTCCCCATAATAAAAACTACAATCACTTACAACCCTTGGATTGACTGTGGAGGGAGCGTCATTCTCAAACCAAATAACAGAAAGTTTACTATACAGGGGTTTCGGACAAGGCGGTTCTAATGGTGTACTTTTTGTTTTGATCTGACTTTTTTTTAGGAATTATGGGTTTTTATACTTCTTAACATTGGATGGGATCGTCTTTTACTAGGTTGCTAGCTACCGCTGCAACCCGGATAATGTAATTTCTTCGGAGGTGTAGGTTCAAATCTTACCGCTGCTTAGTGGGGACTTTGGATTCTGGAAATATAAATAACCGTGGTGTTTTAAAATGTGTTTTGTTCTTTTGTGTGAAAGCCGGTAAAATAGGCAAAAAGTGTCACCGCATATATTAAAAGTAATCCCTCTGTTTCTCTCTGCTTGTTCTGTCGATCCTGCTAGTTATTTGAAAAGACTGCAGTTTGAAAATATATCAAAAATGAAATTTTTTGACAAAATTGATTGTACTTTAAAATTTATTTTATTTTTAATTACAAAAGGCACTAGATCTAGAGATTTCCTTTAAAATGAGCCATTAAACAACTCTCTACGATGTTCCAGTGCCAAGCTATCTGTGGAAGAGAAAGAAAGAAAAAAATATCTCGTTTGTAGAGATTATAATTGGTATGATGAAATAATAATATGCACATGGTTCTTAAATCATATTTCTTTTAGGAGTTAGGGGTTTTATATTTCTTAACATTGGACGTGATCGTCTCTTACTAGGTTGCTAGCTACCGCTGCAACCCGGATTCCCTTGTTGTTCAAGCGAAATGACTTCGCTTGAAAGACAATGAATTTTTTCTATACAGGGATTTCAGACATGGCGGTTCTAATAGTGTACTTTTTGTTTTGATCTGAACTTTTCTTAGGAGTTATGGGTTTTTATATTTCTTAACATTGGACTTGATCGTCTCTTACTAGTTTGCTAGCTACTGCTGCAACTCGGATACCGCTGCAATCTGGACAGCTCGCAGCTACCCCTGGAACCACATATATCTGCTACTATGGGCAAGAGATCGTTCTTTACTGTAAATGCTAGCTACCGCTGCAACCCGGATTGACAAATCGGATTATGTAAACGCTGATTACAAACAGGAAAATGCCTACGGCTTTTTCTTCTCTGGAGCAGTAAGAGACAACTCTCAAAGAATCAGGCAGCTAACTAAGTCCAATGTATGCAATGGTTTGGTATTCCAACGATTGTCTTTTAATGTAACTACCATTGCAACCCGGAATATATTAAAGATTTGAGTTACTATTAGCGAGAGTTCGTTCTTTATTATAAAATTTTTACTTATGATGATTTCTTAAGGAACATAATTAAAATTTCTTAATATAATAAAAATAATTTGATTAATCTTAATTACAAAAGGTTTTTAACCCCATTAATTTCCTTTAAAATGAGCCATTGAACAACTCTCCACGATGTTCCAGTACCATGCTATCTGTTGAATTACTAACCTATACTACAATTAAGTGGCGTGTAAAATTTAGTATAGGCAAGAGGTCGTTCTTTATTATAATAAACTTTATTGATCCTTTATGTAAATTAAGAACTATGGGTTTTTATATTTCTTAACATTGGACGTGATCGTCTCTTACTAGATTGCTAGCTACTGCTGCAACCCAGATTCACATATATATTTATTTATGAGAGGCTGCCTGGCCGAGTGGTCCAAGGCACTGGTGTTAGCCACCAGTCTCTTCGGAGGCGTTGGTTCAAATCTTACCGCTGGTATACGATTATGTTTGAAAGACTGCAGTGTGAAAAGACATCGAAAATGCAGTTTTTGGTGGAAAAATTTATTCTCTTTTAGAAATAATTTATTTTAGTTACTATAGATTTTTAACCCAATTAATTTCCTTTAAAATGAGCTATTGAACAACCCTCTACGATGTTCCAGTGCCAAGCTATCTGTGGAAAAGAAAAAAAGAAAAAAAGAAAGAAAAAAATATCCCGTTTAGGCAGAATGTTGTTGTAGCTGCCACTTTTCTTGATTTTCAAGCCAATATATTTCCCTTGCTGTTCAAGCCAAGAGACAGAAAGTTTCCTATACAGGGGTTTCGGACAAGGCGGTTCTAATGGTGTACTTTTTGTTTTGATCTGACTCCTTTTTAGGAACTATGGGTTTTTATATTTCTTAACATTGGACGTGATCGTCTCTTACTAGGTTGCTAGCTACCGCTGCAACCCGGATTCCTTTAAAATTAGCCATTAAACAACTCTCTACGATGTTCCAGTGCCAAGCTATCTGTGGAAAACAAGAAAGAAAAAAAATATCCCGTTTAGGCAGAATGTTGTAGTAGCTGCCACTTTTCTTGATTTTCATGCCAATATATTTCCCTTGCTGTTCAAGCCAAGGGACAGAAAGTTTCCTATACAGGGGTTTCGGACAAGGCGGTTCTAATGGTGTACTTTTTGTTTTGATCTGACTTCTTTTTTAGGAACTATGGGTTTTTATATTTCTTAACATTGGACATGATCGTCTCTTACTAGGTAGCTAGCTACCGCTGCAACCCGGATGTATCAAACAGGAAAAAGCCAATGGCTTTTTCTTCTTTGAAATAGTAAGAGATGACCCTCAAAGAACCAGGTAGCTAAAAAAGTCCAATATATACAATCGTTAGTTCTTCTAATGGACTTATTTAAATATAACCTTTATTTAATCCATTTAGTATAGGCTAGAGTTCGTTCTCTATTAAAATTTTTTTGGAGTTATGGGTTTTCATATTTCTTAACATTGGAAGTGATCTTCTCTTACTAGGTTGCTAGCTATCACTGCAACCCGGATTATGATGAACTCAATCGGTCCCTTATGGAAATTAATTAAAAAAGACGCTAGATGTAGCAGATGCTAGCTACCGCTGCAACCCTGATTAGTATAGACAAGAGGTCGTTCTTTATTATACATTTTTCAATAGTTGTCTCGTACTTTTCAGGACAGTTTGTTCTACTACACAGAGAATTGTTTGCCAAATATTCAGTAGAACTAAAAGAACTGTTTAAAAACACAGTTAGAAATGCTTTTTTCTTGAGTCGGTGTTCCAGGAATTTGTTCTAAATCATTAGTCGCAAAAACACATTTACTAATAACCCTAACAGGCTCGTTTTCACCATAATTGAAAAACATTGCTTTTCCTTCGCTGTTGATAGGTATGCTTGTATATATATTTTTATTGCTTCTACATAAACTGCAATTGCTCCTTCCAAAATTAAAATACGAATTTTCTAAGAAGTACGCCTCCGTATATTCACTGTGTTGTCGAACATTTTCCATTGCATCTATAAACTGTTCCGCAGTTGCCAATCCGTACCTTAGAAGCTTTTCGTTAAACTGACAACATTTCTTTTGGATATTACTATGAAGGTTTGCCAAAGCATTTCTAGCCGACTTTTCAACAGCATCCGCTCTTTCAAAGAGAATTTTAATCTGTAATTTTGAATACTTTTCGTCATCCCGATAAAACATGCGTAAAATGTTTCTCAATTTACAAAGATCAGCCTGCATTTTTGCCATCTTCTTGTATTTCTGAATGTAATTTTTCCCTTTGTCCTTATGCGTTCTTCGGTACAACCTCGCAGAGAATTTAATTTTTTCATTATAGCTTTTGTCACCCCAGTATCTACCCATTATTCTGGTAGCAACTTTTTTCTTATGTTTGTTTCGGGAATCTATATCGTTATCATACCGTTCCTTGCTCTTTTGTTTGGCTGTCTCAATTTTCGCATGTCTATAAACTACATCATTATAATAACGCTGTTTGTCACTATCAATTTTCGCATCTCGATACGCCTGGTCGGTTGAATACCTTTGCTATTCTCTTTTCAAGATGCTATCTCTGTTTTTTTGGTAGTACTCTTTTTTTAACTTGCGTGTAGCTTGCTTGATTGAAACCATTATGTAACCATTAGTTGAATTTTTATATCCCGTATCAAGTATCAAGAACCTAACAAAAAATTAAACTAATTTTAAAATTTTCAGGTATTTTTCTAGTCTAAATTAAAGGATTAAAACTATTGTTCAGACACCATAAATATTTTTGCAGTTTATAACTTTAGCGATTCTGAACTAAAAACGAAAATAAAATAAAAATTAATTTTTTCAATTTTTACGTCACGTCGCTCATTAAGTCATAAACCTATTGTGTACTATTATTAGTACACAATAGGTTTTAGATATTACCTCATGTCACTTATCACGTCATATATGGTTATTAGTAGATAATCGGTAAAATATTCGTTCTTTATTATAATTTAATGTAAATTTACTAACTTATACTATAGTTAAGTGGCCTATATAATTTAGTATAGGCAAGAGGTCGTTCTGTATTATAATCTAATGATGTACTTTTGTTTTGATCTGACTCTATTTTTAGGAGTTTTGGGTTTTTATATTTCTTAGCATTGGACTGATCGTCTATTACTAGGTTGCTAGCTACTGCTGCAACCCAAATTCACATATATATTTATTTATGAGAGGCAGCCTGGCCGAGTGGTCCAAGGCACTGGTGTTAGCCACCAGTCTCTTCAGAGGCGTGGGTTCAATTCTTACCGCTGGTATACGATTATGTTTGAAAGACTGCAGTGTGAAAAGACATCGAAAATGCAGTTTTTGGTGGAAAAATTTATTCTCTTTTAGAAATAATTTATTTTAGTTACTATAGATTTTTAACCCAATTAATTTCCTTTAAAATGAGCTATTGAACAACCCTCTACGATGTTCCAGTGCCAAGCTATCTCTGGATACAAAAAAAGAAAAAAAAAAAGAAAAAAAGAAAAAAATATCCGTTTAGGCAGTAGCTGCAACCCGGATTCCTTTAAAATTAGCCATTAAACAACTCTCTACGATGTTCCAGTGCCAAGCTATCTGTGGAAAAACAAGAAAGAAAAAAAAATATCCTGTTTAGGCAGAATGTTGTAGTAGCTGCCACTTTTCTTGATTTTCATGCCAATATATTTCCCTTGCTGTTCAAGCCAAGGGACAAAAAGTTTCCTATACAGGGGTTTCGGACAAGGCGGTTCTAATGGTGTACTTTTGTTTTGATCTGACTTCTTTTTTAGGAACTATGGGTTTTTATATTTCTTAACATTGGACATGATCGTCTCTTACTAGGTAGCTAGCTACCGCTGCAACCCGGATGTATCAAACAGGAAAAAGCCAATGGCTTTTTCTTCTTTGAAATAGTAAGAGATGACCCTCAAAGAACCAGGTAGCTAAAAAATTCCAATATATACAATCGTTAGTTCTTCTAATGGACTTATTTAAATATAACCTTTATTTAATCCATTTAGTATAGGCTAGAGTTCGTTCTCTATTAAAATTTTTTTGGAGTTATGGGTTTTCATATTTCTTAACATTGGAAGTGATCTTCTCTTACTAGGTTGCTAGCTATCACTGCAACCCGGATTATGATGAACTCAATCGGTCCCTTATGGAAATTAATTAAAAAAGACGCTAGATGTAGCAGATGCTAGCTACCGCTGCAACCCTGATTAGTATAGACAAGAGGTCGTTCTTTATTATACATTTTTCAATAGTTGTCTCGTACTTTTCAGGACAGTTTGTTCTACTGCACAGAGAATTGTTTGCCAAATATTCAGTAGAACTAAAAGAACTGTTTAAAACACAGTTAGAAATGCTTTTTTCTTGAGTCGGTGTTCCAGGAATTTGTTCTAAATCATTAGTCGCACAAACACATTTACTAATAACCCTAACAGGCTCGTTTTCGCCATAATTGAAAAACATTGCTTTTCCTTCGCTGTTGATAGGTATGCTTGTATATATATTTTTATTGCTTCTACATAAACTGCAATTGCTCCTTCCAAAATTAAAATACGAATTTTCTAAGAAGTACGCCTCCGTATATTCACTGTGTTGTCGAACATTTTCCATTGCATCTATAAACTGTTCCGCAGTTGCCAATCCGTACCTTAGAAGCTTTTCGTTAAACTGACAACATTTCTTTTGGATATTACTATGAAGCTTTGCCAAAGCATTTCTAGCCGACTTTTCAACAGCATCCGCTCTTTCAAAGAGAATTTTAATCTGTAATTTTGAATACTTTTCGCCATCCCGATAAAACATGCGTAAAATGTTTCTCAATTTACAAAGATCAGCCTGCATTTTTGCCATCTTCTTGTATTTCTGAATGTAATTTTTCCCTTTGTCCTTATGCGTTCTTCGGTACAACCTCGCAGAGAATTTAATTTTTTCATTATAGCTTTTGTCACCCCAGTATCTACCCATTATTCTGGTAGCAACTTTTTTCTTATGTTTGTTTCGGTAATCTATATCGTTATCATACCGTTCCCTGCTCTTTTGTTTGGCTGTCTCAATTTTCGCATGTCTATAAACTACATCATTATAATAACGCTGTTTGTCACTATCAATTTTCGCATCTCGATACGCCTGGTCGGTTGAATACCTTTGCTATTCTCTTTTCAAGATGCTATCTCTGTTTTTTTGGTAGTACTCTTTTTTTAACTTGCGTGTAGCTTGCTTGATTGAAACCATTATGTAACCATTAGTTGAATTTTTATATCCCGTATCAAGTATCAAGAACCTAACAGAAAAATTAAACTAATTTTAAAATTTTCAGGTATTTTTCTAGTCTAAATTAAAGGATTAAAACTATTGTTCAGACACCATAAATATTTTTGCAGTTTATAACTTTAGCGATTCTGAACTAAAAACGAAAATAAAATAAAAATTAATTTTTTCAATTTTTACGTCACGTCGCTCATTAAGTCATAAACCTATTGTGTACTATAATTAGTACACAATAGGTTTTAGATATTACGTCATGTCACTTATCACGTCATATATGGTTATTAGTAGATAATCGGTAAAATATTCGTTCTTTATTATAATTTAATGTAAATTTACTAACCTATACTATAGTTAAGTGGCCTATATAATTTAGTATAGGCAAGAGGTCGTTCTTTATTATAATCTAATGATGTACTTTTGTTTTGATCTGACTCTATTTTTAGGAGTTTTGGGTTTTTATATTTCTTAGCATTGGACTGATCGTCTATTACTAGGTTGCTAGCTACTGCTGCAACCCAAATTCACATATATATTTATTTATGAGAGGCAGCCTGGCCGAGTGGTCCAAGGCACTGGTGTTAGCCACCAGTCTCTTCAGAGGCATGGGTTCAATTCTTACCGCTGGTATACGATTATGTTTGAAAGACTGCAGTGTGAAAAGACATCAAAATGCAGTTTTTGGTGGAAAAATTTATTCTCTTTTAGAAATAATTTATTTTAGTTACTATAGATTTTTAACCCAATTAATTTCCTTTAAAATGAGCTATTGAACAACCCTCTACGATGTTCCAGTGCCAAGCTATCTCTGGATACAAAAAAAGAAAAAAAAAAAGAAAAAAATATCCCGTTTAGGCAGAATGTTGTAGTAGCTGCCACTTTTCTTGATTTTCAAGCCAATATATTTCCCTTGCTGTTCAAGCCAAGAGACAGAAATTTTACTATGCAGGGGTTTCGGACAAGGCGGTTCTAATGGTGTACTTTTTGTTTTGATCTGACTCTTTTTTTAAGAACTATGGGTTTTTATATTTCTTAACATTGGACGTGATCGTCTCTTACTAGGTTGCTAGCTACCGCTGCAACCCGGATATAACAACCAGGATGACGTCAGTTACAACTTGGAATTCGTTTTATGCTATATCATTACAAACAGGAAAAAGCCTACGGCTTTTTCTTCTTTGAAATAGTAAGAGACGAACCACAAGTAACTACCCCTGGAACCATCATATATCAGTTACTATGCATGAGAGATCGTTCTTTACTGTAAATATGCGTTCTTCGGTACAACCTCGCAGAGAATTTAATTTTTTCATTATAGCTTTTGTCACCCCAGTATCTACCCCGTATTCTGGTAGCAACTTTTTTCTTATGTTTGTTTCGGTAATCTTTATCATTATCATACCGTTCCTTGCTCATTTGTCTAGCCTGCTCAATTGTTGCTTCTCTGTAATCTTCATCATTACCATACCGTTCCTTGATCTATTGTTTGGCTGTCTCAATTTTTGCATGTCTATAAACTACATCATTGTGATAACTCATCTTGCTGTTTTGTTTTGCTCTCTCAATTATTACTTCTCGATACGCCTGGTCGGTTGAATACCTTTGTTTTGCTCTCTCAATTATTACTTCTCGATACGCCTGGTCGGTTGAATACCTTTGTTTTGCTCTCTCAATTTTTACTTCTCGATGCACCTGGTCGGTTGAATACCTTTGCTTTTCTCTTTTTAAGATACTATCTCTGTTGTTTGTGTAGTACTGTTTTTTCAAATTTCGTATAGCTTGCTTCGATCTAACCATTATTCTAATCAAGACTGAGAGAATTTACATCTTTGTCGTTCTTAAGTAGTAATTTTGACGTCACGGCGTAATGATTTTATTGACGTCATGGCGCAATGATATTATTTCATGACGTCATCAGAAACAACAATATAATTTCGTGTTTTTCTATTCACGTCATAGCTCTAATATAAAGCTATGACGACATTCATTATTTATCTAGTAGGGTTTCAGACAAGGTAGTTCTAATGATGTACTTTTGTTTTGATCTGACTCTATTTTTAGGAGTTTTGTTATATTTCTTAGCATGGGACTGATCGTCTCTTACTAGGTTGCTGGCTACTGCTGCAACCCAAATTCACATATATATTTATTTATGAGAGGCAGCCTGGCCGAGTGGTCCAAGACACTGGTGTTAGCCACCAGTCTCTTCGGAGGCGTGGGTTCAAATCTTACCGCTGGTATACGATTATGTTTGAAAGACTGCAGTGTGAAAAGACATCAAAAATGCAGTTTTTGGTGGAAAAATTTATTCTCTTTTAGAAATAATTTATTTTAGTTACTATAGATTTTTAACCCAATTAATTTTCTTTAAAATGAGCTATTGAACAACTCTCTACGATGTTCCAGTGCCAAGGTATCTGTGGAAAAGAAAAAAAAAAGAAAAAAAGAAAAAAATATCCCGTTTGGGGAGAATAACGTGGTTAAAGTCAATTTTCTTGATTTTCTAGCCAATATAATTCCCTTGCTGTTCAAGCCAAGGGACAGAAAGTTTCCTATACAGGGGTTTCGGACAAGGCGGTTCTAATGGTGTACTTTTTGTTTTGATCTGACTCCTTTGTTAGGAACTATGGGTTTTTATATTTCTTAACATTGGGCGTGATCGTCTCTTACTAGGTTGCTAGCTACCGCTGCAACCCGGATCTCTTACTAGGTTGCCTGCTACCGCTGCAACCTGGATAAAGTTAAGTTGCCTATGAAATTTAGTGTAGGCTAAAGGTCGTTCTTTATTATACATGGCTACAACCTACGACTATGACATCATTGATCAATCTTTAACATGAAATTATAATCTTATTTTAGTTAATATGGGTTGGAAGTTTGTTCTTTACTGTAACAATGAATGGAATGGTTTGTTATTTCAGTGATCGTCTTTTAATGTAAAAATATAAATACTGTAATCTTAACCATAGTGAAGTTGCGTATGCAAGTTAGTATAGGGAAGAGTTTGATCTTTATTATAACGATCGTAAGACAAGGCATTACAAATCGAATCATTGCCATTTCAAAATTATTTAAACACTTTTTACATTCCGGTGTACAGTCTATATGAAGGTTATTTAATACTGATCGGACATTCTCCTGACTTTTCAACATTTTCCCAGCACAGTATTCACAGACAGAGAATGAATCTATGACATCCTCTTTCCAACCTGTACAATGAATTAGCTGTTCTCTGTCATCTTTGGGTATGTCCTGTTGTAGGTGTTTTAAAATCATGGCCATCATTACATCAAAACCTTTCTTATTTGAAAGGGATCTTAGACTCTTCAATTGGTATTTTGTCTTTATCTGCTCGCAACTGTCATAATGCATTGTGGGGTATACATCCCTGATGTTAGCTACCTTATCAAGGCTCTCACCAAATAATTTTATTATTGTATTTTCATCCACAGGAACTCTAAAATTGCTATCACCGTAGATAAAGTCTTGACTATTATTACGACAGAGTCTACTTGACACTTTTTCTGCATAATGACTTAGTTCCTTGTACGAACCCTCGACTTTTAGTAGATTAATATGTTGTATAATCTTATATTTTGATACTGCCTTATGTACGCTATTAATGAAACAGGTCAAGACAGGAAAATGTGGAGCTAGTGCCCTTAGAGAACGCAAATAGCTCTGACATCCCTCATTTGGGCTACAGTATAACGAATGCCCATGCTTTCTTGTGTCCCTGTAATTGATTTTACAATAATCCAAGCCGCCAAGGTAGAAATTAACCACTTTGTCAGTTGAAAATTTTCATGCTATATTATTTTCAAGGATATCAAAAAGAATTTGACATAATTCAATATCCGTCGGATATAGCTTGCAGATATCAGAGTGACATTGCCAAGTAAACTGCTGCCCAATTTTTGGTTTTAAAACGTTTACTCAGATTGTTATAGGTGACTCCAGCCATCATAATTTCCTTGTCAGATCTAGATTCAGAGCATTTTTCGATAGTTGTCTCGTACTTTTCAAGACAGTTTGTTCTACTACACAGAGCATTTTTTGCCAAATATTCAATAGAACTAAAAGAACTGTTTAAAACACAGTTAAAAATACTTTTTTCTTGAGTCGGTGTTCCAGGAATTTGTTCTAAATCATTAGTCTTACAAACACATATGCTAATAACCCTAACAGGCTCGTTTTCGCCATAATTGAAAAACATTGCTTTTCCTTCGCTGTTGATAGGTATGCTTGTATATATATTTTTATTGCTGCTACATAAACTGCAATTGCTCCTTCCAAAATTAATATACGAACTTTCTAAGAAGTACGCCTCTGTACATTCACTGTGTTGTCGAACATTTTCCATTGTATCTATAAACTGTTCCGCAGTTGCCAGTCCATACCTTGGAAGCTTTTCATTAAACTGACAACATTTCTTTTGGATATTCCTATGAAGCTTTGCCAAAGCATTTCTAGCCGACTTTTCAACAGCATCCGCTCTTTCAAAGAGAATTTTAATCTGTAATTTTGAATACTTTTCGTGATCCCGATAAAACATGCGTAAAATGTTTCTCAATTTACAAAGATCAGCCTGCATTTTTGCCATCTTCTTGTATTTCTGAATGTAATTTTTCCCTTTGTCCTTATGCGTTCTTCGGTACAACCTCACAGAGAATTTAATTTTTTCATTATAGCTTTTGTCACCCAAGTATCTACCCATTATTCTGGTAGCAACTTTTTTCTTATGTTTGTTTCGGTAATCTATATCGTTATCATACCGTTCCTTGCTCTTTTGTTTGGCTGTCTCAATTTTCCCTTCTCGATACCCCTGATCCGTAACATACCTCTGTTTTGCTCTGTCATATTTCATTTTCTTAAATTCTGGATCACAAGACATCTTAGTAGCAATCCTTACGCGTTCTCGAGCTTTATTGCGTTCGGTGGCATTTTTATCTCTTTTAAATAAACTTTTCCTATATTTCAGGATATTAGCTTTATTTTTTGTGTAGTAAAGTTTTCTGAGACACGTCAACTCTGCTGGGGTCATTTTTTCCACACCAGGTAAGTTCTTATGGACAGTCCGTAAATAGTCAATAAATTCAGCAGAGTACCACTCAGCACATGAAACTGTCAGAAACAAAGTAGGTGGACCCAATTGCTCAATCATTGACTTTACTTTATAGGAAAGAGATTGAAAATACTGCTGAGATCCTCTGATTTTTGATTGAACAGAAAACAAAGTCGCTTCCATCTCTCCATCACGGGAATGAAGCCTGTCTATAAATTGACGAGCATTTTGATTTGGGTTTCACAGTCCGCAACATATGACCGACGCTATTACACATGTAAGAGAATTCTTGCAATTGGAAGCTGTGAAAAAGAAACTGTTTGTCAAGACGAAACTTAGTATGTCTGCTAAGAAGCCTTGATTTAAAATATTCTGCATTCCTAATCCGAAAGGGTCTTGCCTTGTCACGCAAGCCATATTTGCCTTTCGGGAAAAGATTTGGAAACACTTTTAGATCAAGTTCTTCCTGAAATAAGTCTTCGCTCTCACCTTTTAGTTTCTTGATTTGAAATTGGTCAGTACCAAGATCTTTCATCTGCTTAAAATCTTCAATGAAGTCTTTTGGAACCGCTGAATTGAGAGGCTGGACAGAAAAAATGTTCAACCAATATAGATTTTGCACTTTCTGTCAGTTTCTGAAGGATTGCCGCTTCCGGTATTTCAGGTAAATTATCAACACCAATCGCTTTTTCAGCAAGACGTGCTTCAAGTATTTTATTTAAATCTTCTAGGGTGTATGCACGTATTGTTTTATAGAGACGGTTGTTCTCTCTTAACCACAACAGTGCTCCATGGACTTTTCTCAGATCTATTAGTGCAGTCCAAACATTCTTGTTGTAAGTAGGCTGACCATTGACAATGACTACAAAACTATCAATGTTAAGAAGTTTTCAGGCTGAATATCTGCATTTGCTTGCACATCAACAGGTAGATATACTATTCTCCCCTTAAGAGCGTCAACAAGTTCTGTTCTAGGTCTCTTCAATGCAGTTACCTGCCCTAATCTGACGATCGTAAGACAAGGCATTACAAATCGAATCATTGCCATTTCAAAATTATTTAAACACTTTATACATTCCGGTGTGCAGTCTATATGAAGGTTATTTAATACTGATCGGACATTCTCCTGACTTTTCAACATTTTCCCAGCACAGTAATCACAGACAGAGAATAAATCTATGACATCATCTTTCCATCCTGTACAATGAATTAGCTGTTCTCTGTCATCTTTGGGTATGTCCTGTTGTAGGTGTTCTAAAATCGTGGCAATCATTACATCAAAACCTTTCTTATTTGAAAGGGATCTTAGACTCTTCAATTGGTATTTTGTCTTTATCTGCTCACAACTGTCACAATGCATTGTGGGGTATACATCCCTGATGTTAGCTACCTTATCAAGGCTCTCACCAAATAATTTTGTTATTGTATTTTCATCCACAGAAACTCTAATATTGCTATCACCGTAAATGAAGTCTTGACTATTATTACGACAGAGTCTACTTGACACTTCTTCTATATAATGACTTAGTTCCTTGTACGAGCCCTCGACTTTTAGTAGATTAATATGTTGTATAATCTTACATTTTGATACTGCCTTATATGCGCTATTAATGAAACAGTTCAAGACAGGAAAATGTGGAGCTAGTGCCCTTAGAGAACGCAAATAGCTCTGACATCCCTCATTTGGGCTACAGTATAACGAATGCCCATGCTTTCTTGTGTCCCTGTAATTGATTTCACAATAATCCAAGCCGCCAAGGTAGAAATTAACCACTTTGTCAGTTGAAAATTTTCATGCTATATTATTTTCAAGGATATCAAAAAGAATTTGACATAATTCAATATCCGTCGGATAGAGCTTGCAGATATCAGGGTGACATTGCCAACTAACCTGCTGCCCAATTTTTGGTTTTGAATGTTTACTCAGATTGTTATAGGTGACTTCAGCCATCATAATTTCCTTGTCAGATCTAGTTTCAGAGCATTTTTCAATAGTTGTCTCGTACTCTTCAGGACAGTTTGTTCTACTACACAGAGAATTTTTTGCCAAATATTCAGAAGAACTAAAAGAACTGTTTAAAACACAGTTAGAAATGCTTTTTTCTTGAGTCGGTGTTCCAGGAATTTGTTCTAAATCATTAGTCTTACAAACACATTTACTAATAACCCTAACAGGCTCGTTTTCGCCATAATTGAAAAACATTGCTTTTCCTTCGCTGTTGATAGGTATGCTTGTATATATATTTTTATTGCTGCTACATAAACTGCAATTGCTCCTTCCAAAATTAATATACGAATTTTCAAAGAAGTACGCCTCCGTATATTCACTGTGTTGTCGAACATTTTCCATTGCATCTATAAACTGTTCCGCAGTTGCCAATCCATACCTTGGAAGCTTTTCGTTAAACTGACAACATTTCTTTTGGATATTACTATGAAGCTTTGCCAAAGAATTTCTAGCCGACTTTTCAACAGGATCCGCTCTTTCAAAGAGAATTTTAATCTGTAATTTTGAATACTTTTCGTGATCCCGATAAAACATGCGGAAAATGTTTCTCATTTTACAAAGATCAGCCTGCATTTTTGCCATCTTCTTGTATTTCTGAATGTAATTTTTCCCTTTGTCCTTATGCGTTCTTCAGTACAACCTCGCAGAGAATTTAATTTTTTCATTATAGATTTTGTCACCCCAGTAACGCTCCTTGATCTTTTGTTTGGCTATCTCAATTTTTACTTCTCGATACACCTGGACGGTTGAATACCTTTGCTTTTGGTTTTTCTTATATTTGATGCGGTAATCTTCATCATTGTGATAACTATCCTTGAACTTTTGTTTGGTTGTCTCAATTTTTGCATGTCTATAATCTTCATCATTGAGATAACACATATTGCTGTTTTGTTTTGCTCTTTCAATTATTACTTCTCGATACGCCTGGTCGGTTGAATACCTTTGCTTTTTTCTTTTCAAGTTACTATCTCTGTTGTTTGTGTAGTACTGTTTTTTCAACTTGCGTATAGCTTGCTTGATTGAAACCATTATGTAATTATGAATTAGAACATTTACAGTTCTGACGCTTCTTATATAGTAATTATGACGTCACGGCGTAATGATTTTATTGACGTCATAGCGCAATGATATTATTTCATGACGTCTTCAGAAACAACAATATATTTTCGTGTTTTTCTATTCACGTCATAGCTCTAATATAAAACTATGACGACATTCAATATTTATCTAGTAGGGTTTCAGACAAGGTAATTCTAATGATGTACTTTTGTTTTGATTTGACTCTATTTTTAGGAGTTTGGTCATATTTCTTAGCATTGGACTGATCGTCTCTTACTAGATTGCTAGCTACTGCCGCAACCCAGATTCACATATATATTTATTTATGAGAGGCAACCTGACCGAGTGGTCCAAGGCACTGGTGTTAGCTACCAGTCTCTTCGGAGGCGTGGGTTCAAATCTTACCGCTGGTATACGATTATGTTTGAAAGACTGCAGTGTGAAAAAGACATCAAAAATGCAGTTTTTGGAGGAATTTATTCTCTTTTAGAAATAATTTATTTTAGTTACTATAGATTTTTTATTAATTTCCTTTAAAATGAGCTATTGAACAACCCTCTACGATGTTCCAGTGCCAAGCTATCTCTGGATACAAAAGAAAAAAAAATATCCCGTTTAGGCAGAATGTTGTAGTAGCTGCCACTTTTATTGATTTTCAAGCCAATATATTTCCCTTGCTGTTCAAGCCAAGGGACAGAAAGTTTACTAAACAGGGGTTTCGGACAAGGCGGTTCTATTGGTGTACTTTTGAATTTGATCTGACTCCTTTTTTAGGAACTATGGGTTTTTATATTTCTTAACATTGGACGTGGTCGTCTCTTACTAGGTTGCTAGCTACCGCTGCAACCCGGATAATGGTGTACTTTTTGTTTTGATCTGACTCCTTTTTTAGGAACTGTGTTTTTTTTTATTTCTTAACATTGGACGTGATCGTCTCTTACTAGGTTGCTAGCTACGCTGCAACCCGGATAAGTGGCGTATAAAATTTAGTATAGGCAAGAGGTCGTTCTTTATTATACTCCAGCCTATATATTTCCCTTTCTGTTCAAGCCAATGGACATAAAGTTTCCTATACAGGTGTTTCGGACAAGGCGGTTCTAATGGGTGTACTTTATGTTTGATATGACTCCTTTTTTAGGAACTATGGGTTTTTATATTTCTTAACATTGGCCGTGATCGTCTCTTACTAGGTTGCTAGCTACCGCTGCAACCCGGATTATTGTAAATAATTAGAATTACTAACCTAAGCTATAATTAAGTGGCGTATAAAAATTAGTATAGGTAAGATGTTGTTCTTTATTATAATTCGGACAAGGTGGTTCTAATGGTGTACTTTTTGTTTTGATCTGACTCCTCTGTTAGGAACTATGGGTTTTTATATTTCTTAACATTGGACGTGATCGTCTCTTACTAGGTTGCTAGCTACCGCTGCAACCCGGATCAGCTAGAGATTCTTTCGCAAAACTTCATAGTAATATCCAAAAGAAATGTTGCATGTTTAGTGAAAAGCTTCCAAGGTATGGACCGGCAACTATGGAACAGCTTACAGATGTAATGGAAAATCTTATTTATCACTGTGAATATATGGAGGCATAATTGTCCTTTACTTAGTTTCAGCTTAAATTTGATGATCGAGCCTTTATGTAATTTAACCCAATTAATTTCCTTTAAAATGAGCCATTGAACAACTTTCTACGATGTTCCAGTGCCAAGCTATCTCTGGAAAGCAAGAAAAAAAAAATATTTCGTTTAGGCAGAATGTTGTAGTAGCTGCCACTTTTCTTGATTTTCAAGCCAATATATTTCCCCTGCTGTTCAAGCCAAGGGACAGAAAGTTTACTATACAGGGTTTTCGGACAAGGCGGTTCTAATGGTGTACTTTTTGTTTTGATCTGACTCCTTTTTTTAGGAGTTTTGGGTTTTTATATTTCTTAGCATTGGACGTGATCGTCTCTTACTAGGTTGCTAGCTACCGCTGCAACCCGGATTTACTAACCTATACTATAGTTAAGTGGCCTATATAATTTAGTATAGGCAAGAGGTCGTTCTTTATTATAATTTAACCTCATTCATTTCCTTCACAATGAGCCATTGAACAACTCTCTACAATGTTCCAGTGCCATGCTATCTGTTGAATTACTAACCTATACTATAATTAAGTGGCGTATAAAATTTAGCATAGGTAAGAGGTCGTTCTTTATTATATCTCTGGAAAAGAAGAAAAAAGAAAAAAAGAGAAAAAAAATATCCCGTTTAGGCAGAATGTTGTAATAGCTGCCACTTTTCTTGATTTTCAAGCCAATATATTTCCCTTGCTGTTTCAAGCCAAGGGACAGAAAGTTTCCTATCAAGGGGTTTTGGACAAGGCGGTTCTAATGGTGTACTTTTGAATTTGATCTGACTCCTTTGTTAGGAACTATGGGTTTTTACATTTCTTAACATTGGACGTGATCGTCTCTTACTAGGTTGCTAGCTACCGCTGCAACCCGGATGTACAAAAATCAAATATCTTTAAAAAACTGCAGTGTGAAAAGACATCAAAAATGCAGTTTTTGGTGGAAAAATTTATCCTGTTTTAGAAATAATTTATTTTAGTTACTATAGATTTTTAATCCAATTAATTTCCTTTAAAATGAACGATTGAACAACTCTCTACGATGTTCCAGTGCCAAGCTATCTCTGGAAAAGAAGAAAAAAAGAAAAAAAGAAAAAAATATCCAGTCTAGGCAGATTGTTGTAGTAGCTGCCACTTTTCTTGATTTTCAAGCCAATATATTCCCTTGCTGTTCAAGCCAAAGGGCGGTAAGTTTCCTTTCAAGAGGTTTTGGACAAGGTGGTTCTAATGGTGTACTTTTGAATTTGATCTGACTCCTTTTTTAGGAACTATGGGTTTTTACATTTCTTAACATTGGACGTGATCGTCTCTTACTAGGTTGCTAGCTACCGCTGCAACCCGGATGTCTAGCTACCGCGTCAACCCGGATTATGCATATACATTACTAATCTATACTATAATTAGGTGGCCTTTAAGGTTTAGTATAGGCAAGAGGTCGTTCTTTATCATAAAACCCGGATAATATGAATGAACCACAGGGTTCAGTTTCTTTATATTTGAGTTCGTTTTTTAACTATAAATACAAACAGGAAAAAGCCTACGGCTTTTTATTCTTTTAAATAGTAAGAGACGAAACTCAAACAATCAAGTAGATAACTAAGTCCAATGCATGGAATGGTTTGTTATTTCAGTGATTTACTAACCTATACTATAGTCAAGTGGCGTATATAATTTAGTATAGGCAAGAGGTCGTTCTATATTCTAACCAATTAATTTCCTTTAAAAATGAGCCATTGAACAAATCTCTACGATGTTCCAGTGCCAAGCTATCTCTGGAAAAGAAGAAAAAAGAAAAAAAGAAAAAAAAGTATCCCGTTTAGGCAGAATGTTGTAGTAGCTGCCACTTTTCTTGATTTTCAAGCCAATATATTTCCCGTGCTGTTCAAGCCAAAGGGCGGTAAGTTTCCTTTCATGGGGTTTCGGACAAGGCGGTTCTAATGGTGTACTTTTGAATTTGATCTGTCTCCTTTTTTAGGAAACTATGGGTTTTTACATTTCTTAACATTGGACGTGATCGTCTCTTACTAGGTTGCTAGCTACCGCTGCAACCCGGATTAACCCAATTAATTTCCTTTAAAATGAGCTATGGAACAACCCTCTACGATGTTCCAGTGCCAAGCTATCTGTGGAAAAGAAAAAAGAAAAAAAAAGAAAAAAATATCCTGTTTAGGCAGAATTTTGTAGTAGCTGCCACTTTTCTTGATTTTCAAGCCAATATATTTCCCTTGCTGTTCAAGCCAAGGGACAGAAAGTTTCCTATACAGGGGTTTCGGAAAAGGTGGTTCTAATGGTGTACTTTTTGTTTTGATCTGACTCCTCTGTTAGGAACTAAGGGTTTTTATATTTCTTAACATTGGACGTGATCGTCTCTTACTAGGTTGCCAGCTACCGCTGCAACCCGGATCTTACTAGGTTGCCAGCTAAAGCTGCAACCCGGATAATGGAAAATTTTCATATATTGACCTTAAATATAACTGTACTAGACTATACTATACGTAAGTGGCCTATAAAATTTTAGTACAGGCAAGAAAATGTCTTGACTTAAAATACAAATGTACAAGCCTATGCTGTAGTTAAGCTGTCTATGCAAGATAGTATAGGCAAGAGTTCGTTCCTTATTGTAATACTTTTCGTGATCCTGGTAAAACATGCGTAAAATGTTTCTCAATTTACGAAGATCAGCCTGCATTTTTGCCATCTTCTTGTATTTCTGAATGTAATTTTTCCCTTTGTCCTTATGCGTTCTTCGGTACAACCTCGCAGAGAATTTAATTTTTTCATTATAGCTTTTGTCACCCCAGTATCTACCCATTATTCTGGTAGCAACTTTTTTCTTATGTTTGTTTCGGTAATCTTCATCATTATCATACCGTTACTTGCTCTTTTGTCTAGCCTGCTCAATTGTTGCTTCTCTATAAAGTTTATCAATGTGATAACGCTCCTTGATCTTTTGTCTAGCCTGCTCAATTCTTGCTTCTCTGTAATCTTCATCATTTTGATAACACTCCTTGATCTTTTGTCTAGCCTGCTCAGTTCTTGCTTCTCTGTAATCTTCATCATTACCATACCGTTCCTTGCTCTTTTGTCTAGCCTGCTCAATTGTTGCTTCTCTATAAAGTTTATCATTGTGATAACGCTCCTTGATCTTTTGTTTGGCTCTCTCAATTTTTATTTCTCGATACGCCTGGTCAGTTGAATACCTTTGCTTTTCTCTTTTCAAGATACTATCTCTGTTGTCTGTGTAGTACTGTTTTTTTAACTTGCGTGCAGCTAGCTTTGATCTAACCATTATGTAATTCACGAATGAGACCATTTTCATCTTTGTAGTTCTTAAGTAGTAATTATGACGTCACGGCGTAATGATTTTATTTCATGATGACGTCAAGGGCGCAATGATATTATTTCATGACGTCTTCAGAAACCACAAAATAATTTCGTGTTTTTCTATTCACGTCATAGCTCTAATATAAAGCTATGACGACATTCATTATTTATCTAGTAGGGTTTCTGACAAGGTAGTTCTAATGATGTACTTTTGTTTTGATCTGACTCTATTTTTAGGAGTTTTGGGTTTTTATATTTCTTAGCATGGGACTGATCGTCTCTTACTAGGTTGTTAGCTACTGCTGCAACCCAAATTATAAGAGGCAGCCTGGCCGAGTGGTCCAAGACACTGGTGTTAGCCACCAGTCTCTTCAGAGGCGTGGGTTCAAATCTTACCGCTGGTATACGATTATGTTTGAAAGACTGCAGTGTGAAAAGACATCAAAAATGCAGTTTTTGGTGGAAAAATTTATTCTCTTTTAGAAATAATTTATTTTAGTTACTATAGATTTTTAACCCAATTAATTTCCTTTAAAACGAGCTATTGAACAACCCTCTACGATGTTCCAGTGCCAATCTATCTGTGGAAAAGAAAAAAAGAAAAAAAAAGAAAAAATATCCCGTTTAGGCAGAATGTTGTAGTAGCTGCCACTTTTCTTGATTTTCAAGCCAATATATTTTCCTTGCTGTTCAAGCCAAGGGACAGAAAGTTTCCTATACAGGGGTTCGGACAAGGCGGTTCTAATGGTGTACTTTTTGTTTGGATCCGACTCCTCTGTTAGGAACTATGGGTTTTTATATTTCTTAACATTGGACGTGATCGTCTCTTACTAGGTTGCTAGCTACCGCTGCAACCCGGATATTATAAAAAAATTCACATATATTTAGTTATGAGAGGCAGATTGGCCGAGTGGTCCAAGGCGCTGGTGTTAGCCACCAGTCTCTTCGGAGGCGTGGCTTCAAATATTACCGCTGGTATACGATTATGATTTATGTACAAAAATCAAATATCTTTGAAAGACTGCAGTATGAAAAGACATCAAAATGCAGTTTTTAATTGAAAAGTTTATTCTCTCTTAGAAATAATTTATTTTAGTTACAAAAGATTTTTAACCCAATTAATTTCCTTTAAAATGAGCCATTGAACAACTTTCTACGATGTTCCAGTGCCAAGCTCTCCCTGGAAAACAAGAAAAAAAATATCCTGTTTAGGCAGAATGTTGTAGTAGCTGCCACTTTTCTTGATTATCAAGCCAATATATTTCCCTTGCTGTTCAAGTCAAGGGACAGAAAGTTTACTATACAGGGGTTTCGGACAAGGCGGTTCTAATGGTGTACTTTTTGTATTGATCTGACTCCTTTTTAGGAGCTATGGGTTTTTATATTTCTTAGTATTGGACGTGATCGTCTCTTACTAGGTTGCTAGCTACCGCTGCAACCCGTATCTTATTACTATCTTAATTATCCTATTATAATTTTCTCGTATCAAGTACCAATAACCAAAAAAAAAAAAATAAAACTAATTTTTAAATTTTCAGGTATTTTGTTCGTTTGAATGAAAAGATTAAAATCATTGCTCATATACCATAAATATTTTTGCAGTTTACATAATAACTTTAGCGATTCTAAACTGAAAAATAAGATATATAAAAAAAATTGAATTTTACGGTCTGGAAATACATATTAAATCTCACGTCGGGTAGTTATTATGTACTAAATACATCCAACGACTATGACGTCGTTGATTAACATGGTACATAAAAAATTTAATTTTTCGTAAAAAATTGATTCTATTTAAAAAAAAATTTAAGTACAAATAAAACTAGAGCTAGATATTTACATTAAAATGAGCCATTGAACAATTCTCTACGATGTTCCAGTGCTAAGCTATCGGTGGAAAAGAAGAAGAAAAAAAATATGCCGTTCGTGGAGAATAACGTGGTTAAAGTCAATTTTCTTGATTTTCAAGCCAATATATTTTCTTTGCTAGCTACCGCTGCAACCCGGATTGAACAACTATCTACGATGTTCCAGTGCCAAGCTGTCTCTGGATACAAGGAAAAAAGAAAAAAATATCCTGTTTAGGCAGAATGTTGTAGTAGCTGCCACTTTTCTTGATTTTCAAGCCAATATATTTCCCTTGCTGTTGAAGCCAAGGGACAGAAAGTTTCCTACACAGGGGATTCGGACAAGGTGGTTCTAATGGTGTACTTTTTGTTTTGATCTGACTCTTTTCTTAGGAACTATAGGTTTTTATATTTCTTAACATTGGACATGATCGTCTCTTATTAGGTTGCTAGCTACTGCTGCAACCCAGATTTTATATTTCTTAACATTGGACGTTATCGTCTCTTACTAGGTTGCTAGCTACCACTGCAACCCGGATTTCAGCTATATCCGATGAAACTTACATATTTTTCATTTATACTGAACTGTATCGGTCCTTTATGTACAAGCCAATATATTTCCCTTGCTGTTCAAGCCAAGGGACAGAAAGTTTCCTATACTGGGGTTTCGGACAAGGCGGTTCTAATGGTGAACGTTTAGGCAGAATGTTGTAGTTGCTGCCACTTTTCTTGATTTTCAAGCCAATATATTTCCCTTGCTGTTCAAGCCAAGGGACAGAAATTTTACTATACAGGGGTTTCGGACAAGGTGGTTCTAATGGTGTACTTTTTGTTTTGATCTGACTCTTTCTTAGGAACTATAGGTTTTTATATTTCTTAACATTGGACGTGATCGTCTCTTACTAGGTTTCTAGCTACCGCTGCAACCCGGATAATAAAAAAAAATATCCCGTTTAGGCAGAATGTTGTAGTAGCTGCCACTTTTCTTGATTTTCAAGCCAATATATTTCGCTTGCTGTTCAAGCCAAAGGGCGGTAAGTTTCCTTTATAGGGGTTTCGGAAAAGGCGGTTCTAATGGTGTAGTTTTTGTTTTGTTCTGACTCTTTTTCTAGGAGTCAGGGGTTTTTATATTTCTTAACCTTGGACGTGATCTTCTCTTACTAGGTTGCTAACTACCGCTGCCACCCGGATTTTATTTCTTAGTATTGGATGCCATCGGCTTACTAAGTTGCTAGTAAGCCGAGGCAGAATGTTTAAGGATTGATTCCTCGGCTAGTAAGCCGAGGAATCAATCCTTAATATAACAAACAGGAAAAAGCCTATGGCTTTTTCTTAATTGGAATAGTAAGAGACGACCTAGAATATGACATCATTGATCAATCTTTGACATGATGAAATTATAATCTTATTTTAGTTACTATGGGCTGGAAGTTCGTTCTTTACTGTAATAAAACTTCTATTAATTAGTACTACATTAGTTTCTCTTGACTGACATTGATCCTTTACGTAATCCAATTACTTTCCTTTAAATTGAGCCATTGAACAACTCTCCACGATGTTCCAGTGCCAAGCTATCTGTGGAAAAGAAAGAAAAAAAGATGCCGTTTAGGCAGAATGCTGTAATTGCTGCCACTTTTCTTGAAGCATGGGTTCGAATCCATCATCATCCAATTTTTTTCAGGAGAGCTCATAATGAATAAATCCTTTACAGGGGTTTCAGACATGGCGGTTCTAAGGGTGTACTTTTCGTTTTGATCTGACTCTTTTTTTAGGAGTTATGGGTTTTTATATTTCTTAACATTGGACGTGGGCGTCTCTTACTAGGTTGCTAGCTATCGCTGCAACCAGGAGTTTACATATCGGTCCTTTATGTAAATTACTATGGAGCTTGATCGTCTCTTACTAGGTTACTAGCTAGCACTGCAACCGGAATTATATAAAAAAACCTAATTGACAAATACTATTTATGATGAACTATATCAGTTGTTGTTGCTAGCTACCGCTGCAACCCGGATAAAAAACAGATTACAAACGGGAAAAAACCTACGGCTTTTTCTTCTTTGAAATAGTAAGAGACGAACCTCAAACAATCAAGTAGCTAACTAATTCTAATGTATACAATTGTTCGTTATTCCAATAATCGTCTTTTAATGTAATAATTAAGTGGCGTATAAAATTTAGCATAGGGAAGAAGTCGTTCTTTATTATAAACACTGGTGTTAGCCACCAGTCTCTTCGGAGGCGTGGGTTCAAATCTTACCGGTGGTATAATGTTTGAAATACTGCAGGTGAAAAGACATCAAAAATGCAGTTTTTAGTGGAAAAATCTATTGTCTTTTAGAAATAATTTATTTTAGTTACTATAGATTTTTAACTTAATTAATTTCCTTTAAAATGAGCTATTGACCAACTCTCTACGATGTTCCAGTGCCAAGCTATCTCTGGAAAAGAAGAAAAAAGAAAAAAAGAAAAAAATATCCCGTTTAGGCAGAATGTTGTAGTAGCTGCCACTTTTCTTGATTTTCAAGCCAATATATTTCCCTTGCTGTTCAAGCCAAGGGACAAAAAAGTTTCCTATACAGGGGTTTCGGACAAGGTGGTTCTAATGGTGTACTTTTTGTTTTGATCCGACTCCTCTGTTAGGAACTATGGGTTTTTATATTTCTTAACATTGGACGTGATCGTCTCTTACTAGGTTGCTAGCTACCGCTGCAACCCGGATTGAACAACTATCTACGATGTTCCAGTGCCAAGCTATCTCTGGATACAAGGAAAAAAGAAAAAAAATATCCCGTTTAGGCAGAATGTTGTAGTAGCTGCCACTTTTCTTGATTTTCAAGCCAATATATTTCCCTTGCTGTTCAAGCCAAGGGACAGAAAGTTTCCTATACAGGGGTTTCGGACAAGGTGGTTCTAATGGTGTACTTTTTGTTTGATCTGACTCCTTTTTTAGGAACTATGGGTTTTTATATTACTTAACATTGGACATGATCGTCTCTTATTAGGTTGCTAGCTACTGCTGCAACCCAGATTTTATATTTCTTAACATTGGACGTTATCGTCTCTTACTAGGTTGCTAGCTACCACTGCAACCCGGATTTCAGCTATGTCCGATGAAACTTACATATTCCCCATTTATACTGAACTGTATCGGTCCTTTATGTACAAGCCAATATATTTCCCTTGCTGTTCAAGCCAAGGGACAGAAAGTTTCCTGTACTGGGGTTTCGGACAAGGCGGTTCTAATGGTGAACGTTTAGGCAGAATGCTGTAGTTGCTGCCACTTTTCTTGATTTTCGAGCCAATATATTTCCCTTGCTGTTCAAGCCAAGGGACAGAAAGTTTACTATACAGGGGTTTCGGACAAGGTGGTTCTAATGGTGTACTTTTTGTTTTGATCTGACTCCTTTTTTAGGAACTATGGGTTTTTATATTTCTTAACATTGGACGTGATCGTCTCTTACTAGGTTGCTAGCTACCGCTGCAACCCGGATAATAAAAAAAAATATCCCGTTTAGGCAGAATGTTGTAGTAGCTGCCACTTTTCTTGATTTTCAAGCCAATATATTTCCCTTGCTGTTCAAGCCAAGGGACAGAAAGTTTACTATACAGGGGTTTCGGACAAGGCGGTTCTAATGGTGTACTTTTGAATTTGATCTGACTCCTTTTTAGGAACTATGGGTTTTTATATTTCTTAACATTGGACGTGATTGTCTCTTACTAGGTTGCTAGCTACCGCTGCAACCCGGATTTTGGTTAGTATGGGCTGTGGTTCGTCATTTACTAGGTTGCAGATACTGCTGCAGTCATAATTTGGGTTGCGTCATCATGTATATGATGTTGTTCTTTAATATAACAAAAGAGAAAGAAAAAAATATGCCGTTTGTGAAGAATAAGTGGTTAAAGTCAATTTTCTTGACTTTCAAGCCAATATATTTCCCTTGCTGTTCAAGCCAAGGGACAGAAAGTTTACTATACAGGGGTTTCGGACAAGGCGGTTCTAATGGTGTACTTTTGTTTTGATATGACTCCTTTTTTAGGAGCTATGGGTTTTATATTTCTTAACATTGGATGTGATCGTCTCTTACTAGGTTGCGAGCTACCACTGCAACCCGGATATTATAATTTCGGTTACCATTGAGCCGGGTCACTACTTACTTACAGTTCGTTACCACGAACTGTTTGATTTTTAGGAGCTATGGGTTTTCATATTTCTTAACATTGGACGTGATCGTCTCTTACTAGGTTGCTAGCTACCGATGCAACCCGGATATAAGTGAGAGTTCCTCTTTTCTATTATAATACGGTGCAACCCCGATCTTCAGTTACTACGGGCTACAGATCGGTCTTTACTGTAATCGAACTTTATTGTAATTATATTTCTTAACATTGGAAGTGATCGTCTCTTACTACCACTGTAACCCGGATATTCAGCTATAAATAAATCAAATTTATAGTATCGATCCTTTATGTATTATATTTCTTAACATTGGACGTGATCGTCTCTTACTAGGTTGCTAGCTACCGCTGCAACCCGGAAAACAGCTGCCGCTGCAACCCGGATACCGCTACAAACTGGATATCTTGTAGCTACTCCTGGAACCACCATATATCAGTTACTATGAGCGAGAGATCGTTCTTTACAGTAATTCCAGTGCCAAGCTATCTCTGGAAAAGAAGAAAAAAGAAAAAAAGAGAAAAAAATATCCCGTTTAGGCAGAATGTTGTAGTAACTGCCACTTTTCTTGATTTCAAGCCAATATATTTCCCTTGCTGTTCAAGCCAAGGGACAGAAAGTTTACTATACAGGGGTTTCGGACAAGGCGGTTCTAATGGTGTACATTTTGTTTTGATCTGACTTCTTTTTTAGGAACTATGGGTTTTTATATTTCGTAGCATTGGACGTGATCGTCTCTTACTAGGTTGCTAGCTACCGCTGCAAGCTGAAAACAACACGGATAACATCGATCTTTTATGTATTACTAGGTTTCAGCAATCTCTACAGCCAGGATACTGATTGAAATTACATAATCCCTATTTATGTTTCAGTCAACATAGGCTACGTTTCGAAAAGAAAAAAAACAAAGGTATTCAACCGACCAGGCGTATCGAGAAGTAATAATTGAGAGAGCAAAACAAAACAGCAAGATGTGTTATCACAATGATGAAGATTATAGACATGCAAAAATTGAGACAGCCAAACAAAAGATCAAGGAACGGTATGGTAATGATGAAGATTACAGAGAAGCAAGAATTGAGCAGAATAGACAAAAAATCAAGGAGCGTTATCACAATGATAAACTTTATAGAGAAGCAACAATTGAGACAGCCAAACAAAAGAGCAAGGAACGGTATGATAACGATATAGATTACCGAAACAAACATAAGAAAAAAGTTGCTACCAGAATAATGGGTAGATACTGGGGTGACAAAAGCTATAATGAAAAAATTTACATTAAAGAACGAACTTTAGTATTAAAGGACGATCATTAGAAATTACATAAAGGACCGATATAACTTATCAAAAATGGTGTTTGTCAATTATTATTAGAGTAAAGAACATTACAGTAAAGAAAGATCTCTCGCCAATATCCGGGTTGCAGCGGTAGCTAGCAACCTAGTAAGAGACGATGACGTCCAATGTTAAGAAATATAAAAACCCATAGCTTCTAAAAAAGGAGTCAGATCAAAACAAAAAGTACACCATTAGAACCGCCTTGTCCGAAACCCCTTTATAGGAAACTTTCTGTCCCTTGGCTTGAACAGCAAGGGAAATATATTGGCTTGAAAATCAAGAAAATTGACTTTAACCACGTTATTCTCCCAAACGGAATATTTTTTTCTTTTTCTTTTTTCTTTTTTTTTTCTTTTCCACAGATAGCTTGGCACTGGAACATCGTAGAGGGTTGTTCAATAGCTCATCCTAAAGGAAATTAATTGGGTTAAAAATCTATAGCAACTAAAATAAATTATTTCTAAAAGAGAATAAATTTTTCCAATAAAAACTGTATTTTTGATGCAGTGACGTCATAATTACTATATAAGAAACGTCAAAACTGTAAATGGTCTCATTCATGAATACATAATGGTTAGATCAAAGCGAGCTACACGCAAGTTAAAAAATCAGTACTAAAAAATCAAGAAATTATAATAATCGGGTTGCAGCGGTAGCTAGCAACCTAGTATTACAATAAAGAACGACCTCTTGCCTATACTAAATTTTATACGCCACTTAATTGTAGTATAGTTACAGTAAAGAACGATCTCTCTCCCATAGTAACTGATATGTTACATTAAAAGACGATCATTGGAATAAAAAGTTATTGCATGCATTGGACTTAGTTAGCTACTTGATCGTTTGAGGTTCGTCTCTTACTATTTCAAAGAAGAAAAAGCCGTAGGCTTTTTCCTGTTTGTAATATTTTATAATAAGGATCGAACTCTTCCCTATACTAACTTGCATACGCAACTTCACTATAGTTAAGATTAAAGTATTTATATTTCCGGGTTGCAGTGGTAGCTAGCAACCTAGTAAGAGACGATCACGTCCAATGTTAAGAAATATAAAAACCCATAGTTCCTAAAAAAGGAGTCAGATCAAAACAAAAAGTACACCGTTAGAACTGCCTTGTCCGAATCTAGTAAAGAACGAACCACGACCCATAGTAACTAAAAATTAAGAAAACAAGTTTAAACAACTGACTATTGAGGAAAAATCGCTATTTGTTCCTGGTTCGGAAGTGGTAACTATTATCTTGATTAGTCTTAAAAGTAAACGTTATTTGGAAAACTGATCTAGGAGAATTTCGAAAAATAGCCTAAAACCCCTAAAAAATGGCGTCATATCGAAACATAAAATACATCATTGGAATTGCCCTTGTCGACAACCTTTTGCAGGAAGCTTACAGCTCCCTGGCTTGAACAACGAGGAAAATCAATTTTTTATGTAGATGACACTCATCTATCCTCTTTCTTTCGTCTCTGCTCTCGGTGCGTTAAAGCATCTTAGAGAGCTGTTTAAGGGCCCATTTTAAAGGGAATATCATAGGCAGCGCTAGCGCTGCCTAAGTAAAGAACGATGTGGGCGCAATGTTTTTTTTTTCATATTACATAAAGGATCGATACTGTGAATGGGAATTTTGTAAGTAACATCGATATCATGGTTCTATTGATAGTCAAACAGTTTATGGTAACAAAGTGTATAGTAAGATGAAATGGTAAGATGATTATAATAAAGAACGAATATAAAGTAATTATAATCGCATTGATAAGGTTACTGTTTACAACGTATTGAAAAGATACAAAGGTATTAATTATATCCATATATGACGTAATAAGTGAATGGATTACTATCACACGTTTATCTTTCGACAAGAATAACCATATATGACGAAATGAGTGACTTGCCGTAAAAAAAGAAAAAACTACTTTTTTTTTAGTTTTTATCAAACATTTTGTGGTAACAAACTCTAAACAAGGATTAACCCGGCTCAATAGTAACCAAAACTAAAACAACAGAATTTCAATACCAATAGATACATCAAAAGAATTAAATTTTTAAAGCTGATTTCAAATGTATAAGTTTAATCAAGTTTAGTCTTACCCATCAAAAGTTACGCGCCTGAGAAAATTTGCCTGATTGTCAAAAAAAGGGGAAAACACCCCCTAAAAGTTATAAAAACCTTAATGAAAATCACACCATCATATTCAGCGTATCAAAGAACCCTACTGTAGAGGTTTCAAGCTCCAGTTTGCAAAAATGTGGAATTTTTTTTTTGGCAGAAGAAAGATCACGGATGCGTGTTTATTTGTTTTTTTTTCAGGGTTGATCGTATGGACCCAGGGGTTTTAGAATATCGTGGGAGGGCTCATTCAAATGGAAGTTAAAAGTTCTAGTAACATATTTAAATGACCAATGAAATAGAAGGCAACAGAGCCCCCTCCAACACTCATTTTTCCACAGTAGCATTCGATGTATAATTCTCTTCCCCCAGGGGAGATTCTCTTACCCAAAAAGGGGGTAGAGTATCTCCCTCAGATACGGAATATTTTTTGTTTGTTTTAAGTTTCAGTGCTGCTCTTTGCAATCAGTTAAAAAAGAAAAACTGGTTATGTGTATTTTATGGGTAAATAATACACTTGCAAATATCGCCTGGCTATATTTTTGACTGGCTCTAAGAATTTAAAAAGTTGGGAGGATTGCAACTCTACCATAGGATAATTTTAGTTTGTTGAATTGGATAAAAACAGGTTATTGGCATAAATACTCCTCAATTTTACTTTATGCTTTCGTAGCCCCTATTTTACGAGCGTCTAACTGATAGGTGTTAAAAATTCCATTTTGTTGAACACTATATGTATTAAGACAGTCCACCAATGGGCTAACCTGATTATTGGCCGTGAAAGTTATCCTGTGCATTGAAAAAAAAAGAATTTAGAAAAAAAAAATTGAATGGAAACTTTAATTGAATTATCATATCTGAAAAATACTAAACCCTATATTATATTAGCTATATTCCTCACTTGGTACTTGTGTATAATAGCAACCGCAGTAATATTTTATATTGGCTGCACTCCTCACTTGGTACTTGTGTACTATACCGACCACAGCCAAGAAGTGAAGCTAGATCAATCAAATCAATCGACTTGTGAAGGATGAATATAAGCTAATCCTATTCTGACATTTACATGATGTGACGTGGGATTCATCATTCCCTCAGGCTTACCTCTAGTTGGTAAGCTATTTAAACCCAGTACCTGTTTCATTCAATCCAAATAAAAAAAATATTCTTATTATATTCATCTGGTTTTATCTGAATATTCAACTCATGAGTTAAGAGCCTTTAATGCTTAGCAATTACAGGTTTAAAATTTATAATAATAACTGGACTGTGTCGCGATTTCGTTATACGAAGTGCCATCCGTATTGCCTACAACTATTAGCCCGAATATAACTGGTTCTGATTGCTATATACGATGTATCTTCCGTATTGTATACCAATTTGGTACAAATATAACCGGCTCCGATTGCTTTATGCGTTGTATCTTTTGTATTGTATACCAATTTGGTACGAATATAACTTGTTCTGATTGCTTTATACGTCTACTGATTATCTTTCTCGTCTACTGATGCTATACTACTCATGTCAAACTTATATTGAAAAATTGAAAATTTTCATGCATGGAAAAGTTTACATTAAATTGTTTAAAGAGCAAAAACTGAAAATTGTAAAAATATTTGTATTTATTTTGAGAAGGGATTACAACAAATTAAAAACATTAAAAAAGAAAACCAATTTCTGGAATTTAGTAGAAATGGTTGTTTGAAATCAGATATGATTTAATAATCAAATTTCTTTAAACTTTGAAAAGACATTAAATTGTGTAAAGAGCAAAAAACTTGCAATCGCAAAAATATTTATATATATTTTAACTACATTATAACTTTTCAAAAACCTTTAAAAAGAAAACCAAAAATTTGAAGCATAGTAGGAATTGTTGTTAAAAAAGAAATCTTTACCGAATTTCTTTTCTTTTAAAATAAGCAAAGCCTTTTTAGGACATAAAAAAGTTCATTTTTTAAGTTCAGTTTAGAATCGCTGAAGTTGTAACATAAACTGCAAAATATTTACGGTGCCTGAGCAGTTAGTTTGATGTTTTACAATAAACTAAAAAAATACCTGAAAAGTTTAAGATTAGTTTGTTTTTTGTTAGATAAAATCAACTCGCTACGTTATTAAACTTACAGGTTTGAACGCAACCAGCTATATAATGTCAATAGCAAGGTCCGAAAAATAAAAATTTGCAATTATTACATATGATGATTCTCTAGTTTGACAAGAGATTACTACAATTCAAAAACCTCACAAAAGAAAATAAAAATTCTCTAGTTTAGTACATATCGTTGTTAGAAATTGGATTATCTTCAATAATCAAATATCTTAAAAAAAACAGAAGTATGAAAAGACATTAAATTACGCACAGAGTAAAAAATTGGTAATCGCAAAAACATTTGTATATATTTTAACAAGGGATTACGAAAATTCAAAAACATTAAAATAGAAAATTTTTTGGAATATAACCAGTTATATGATGTCAGTTGGGAGGCCCAAAAACAAAATTTGTAATTATTACAAATGATTATTCTCTATTTTGACATGAGATTACAACAATTAAAAACCTTAAAAAGTAAAACCAAAAGTTTGAAGCTTAGTAGAAATCGTTGTTTGAAATCAGACACGACTCAATAATCAAATATATTTAAAAGACACAGTATGAAAAGAAATTAAGTTGTGGAAAAAGTTTACAATAAAGAACGAACTTCAGCCCATACTAAATAAAATAAGATTATAATTTATGCCTGAAACAAGTGATTTGTTTGCTTTTGTCTAATCCGGGTTGCAGTGGTAGCTAGCAACCTAGTAAGAGACGATCACGTCCAATGTTATCCGGGTTGCAGCGGTAGCTAGCAACCTAGTAAGAGACGATCACGTCCAATGTTATCCGGGTTGCAGCGGTAGCTAGCAACCTAGTAAGAGACGATCACGTCCAATGTTAAGAAATAAAAAAACTCCTAACTCCTAAAAAAAAGTCAGATCAAAACAAAAATTACACCATTAGAACCGCGTTTTCCGAAACCCCTGTATAGGAAACTTTCTGTCATTTTTATTTATATAATAAGGAACGAACTGAACCCATAGTAATTTAAGTATTAAATCAAACAGTTTGTGGTCATAATAAAGAGCTGTGTAATGGCTCGATTTAAAGAAAACTGCTGTATATAGAAACCTTTTGTAATTAACAAACTTAATTATTATTATAAAACAAATTGTTACGACATGGTAAAGAACTAACTCGTGGCGATAGTAACTAATTTAATTTTGAACCGAAAGAATTACGGCGGAAACCTAAATGGTAGCATAAGTAAGCTACATTTCTTAAGAACTGCCCACCGGAATTTGAACTCAGATCGCCAGATTCAAAGTCTTATGTTTTAAACACTACACCAAGAAACGTTCTTTTAAGAAAGAATTTTAACGGTATATGATAAATTAAATACCGAACTAAGTGCTAACCACTACACCAAGAAACATTCATATAAAAAAGAATTTTAACAGAATATGATAACTTGAAGACCGAACTCTAATCATCAGTATTGTCAATCAGTTTGTTACATAAAGGATCGATACTGTACATGGGTTTTCTGTAAGTCCGGGTTGCAGCGGTAGCTAGCAACCTAGTAAGAGACGATCACGTCCAATGTTAAGAAACGTTTACATTAAAGAACAAACTATAGTCCATACTGAAGTATTATAGCACTTGGCATAAGTATTCCAAAATCCGGGTTACAGCGGTAGCTAGCAACCTAGTAAGAGAAGATCACTTCCCATAGTAAAAACTGAAGTAACCCATAACTCCTGAAAAAAAATATCAGATCAAAACAAGAAGTACACTATTAGAACCGCCTTGTCTAAAACGTATATATAGCAAACTTACCGTCCTTCGGCTTGAATAACAAAGAAAATATATTGGCTTGAAAATCAAGAAAATTGACTTTAACCACGATATTCTCAACAAACGGCATCTTTTTTTCTTTCCGCTTTTTTTTCTCCTCACCTAGCTGGGCACTGGAAAATCATAGAGAGCTGTATAATAACTCATTTTATTACAGTAAAGAACTAACTTCCAGCCCATAGTAACTAAAAGCAGATTATAATTTAAGACTCAAACAAGTAATTTGTTTGCTTTGGTATTATCTACCTAGTCTAATTAATCATAATTACATTAAAAGAAAAATCTTGAAATAATAAAACCTTGCATACATTTGAGTTAGTTAGTTACTTGATTGTTTTCGGTTTGCCTCTTACTATTTCAAAGAAGAAAAAACCATTTGCTTTTCCTGTTTATAATCAGGTTATTATCCGGGTCTCAGCGGGAGCTAGTAACTTAGTAAGAGACAATCACATCCAATGTTACATTAAAAGACGATCATTTGAATAACAAACCATTGCATACATTCGACTTAGTTAGCTACTTGGTTGTTTTCGGTTCGTCTCTTACTAATTTCAAAGAAGAAAAAGCTGTGGGATTTTTCCTGTTTGTTATCAGGTTATTATTAATGGTTAACGGTTCAGGCTATTAAAGTATCTGGGTGTCAGATGTAGCTGGACAGCTAGTAAGAGACGATCACACCGTAAAGTAAAAAATATATATTTAAAAAATAAAGAGCCCATAACTCCTAAAACTATAATCAAATCAAACAATAAAGTATACTATTAGAACCGCACTGTCCAATACCCCTATATAGGAAACTAACTGGCTTAAAAAACAAGGAAAATATATTTTGGTTTGAAAATAAAAAAAAGTGAAGATAATTTCTTAAACCACATTGGCCTGACATCACATTAAGACAGAAAAATGAGCAAAATGGGGTTTTTATAGGCCAAATGAAAATACTGAAAAAACAAAGCGAATTATTTCGTTTCGCGCTGAAGAAGAGAGGCGTTTGTCCTCTCGAAATATTCGCTTTGTTTTTTCAGTATTTTCATTTGGCCTATAAAAACTCCATTTTTGCTTGTTTTTCTTTCTTTATGAAAAAAAGTGGCTCCAACCAGGATATTCTGCATCGACAACAGGTTTGTTTTTTCCGTTGTTTTTTCTGTGCACCTGGCGGGGCACTAGAAAATCATAGCGAGCTGTTTAATGACTCATTTGAAAGAAAAATGATGTATTTAAAAACCTTTCATAAGTAACAAAAATAAGTTTTAAAACAAAATCATTTTCTTACAAAAACAGCATTTTTCCATAGATCTGTAGTAAAATTTTATTATTATCATCTTGCATACGAAAATCAAAAACAGGATTTTTACTATTATAAAAAACATGTAGATGTAATTAAAAAAAATACAGTAATTTTTGGGGGATACTAACAAAAATTTGATTTGTCAACTGAAACTAGAATAATTCCTGAAAATTTTAAATAAAATAATTTTATTTGACCGCAAACTGCAAAAATATTTATGATGTCTGAGCAATACTTTTAATTTTTTGATTCAAACTAGGGAAATACCTGAAAATTTTAACATTAGTGTTTTTTTTAATTAGGTTGTAACTACTTGAAGCGTTATTTCATCTACCAGTTCAAGATTATAATCGTCTCCTGGAACAAGAAATTTTTTGCTTAATTTCTAAAGTTTGCATATCTATAACACTGTGTTATTTCAAATAAAATTGGAAAATTACAAACAAAATGACAATTTAAAATAAATTTTGCTTTATTTCAGTTCTCAGTTCAGAAGCACTAAAGTTATTATTTAAACTGCATTAATATTTTCGGTGTCAGAGCAATAGCTTTAGTGTTTCAATTCAAACTAGAAAAAATACCTAAAAATTTAAAAATTAGTTTTAATTTTTAGTTTGCTAAAAGAGATTTGATACGAAAGGAAGACTCTAGAAGAATTGAATAAGATAAAACGGATTTTCTGTTGTAATTATCAAAATTTTGACAAAATTGAGGATCGTAACGTAGAATCACCTATAGACAATTTGTCTAATAATATTAACTCAACTGCTGGGAAAACAAGTGAGCCAAATACCAGCATGACTGCAAATCTTAACACACTGGAAAGTTAGAACAGGAGTCTTGTTGATACAAACGGACCAGTACCTGTCGAGGCAGAATGTATTTCCACAATATTAAATGCAAGAAATAGTTATTTCGAGAAAGGGAGTAACGAAGGTCCTAGGAGGACTGTAAATCTGAAAAAAAAATTCATGACCTGGGCTGTGAAAGTTTGAGCACATTAGTACCTTTACAGCCTGAATATCCTTCAACCCGATTAAAAGAAGAACTTACTAAAGACTTTGCAAAAATTAAACCATCAAGAAATATCATTTTGAACAAATAACTGACCCAGGTCCTAGCAAGGCTGCAAAATCTGAACTGAAAAGTCATGATTTGAAGTTTTGGAATTCAAGAATACCTGAAAACGAAGATTCCATTTCCTCCCGATTAAATGATGAACTGGGAACAAACATTTCTAAGTTTGAACCATCACGAAAAAGGCCTTTTGAAGAAATGAGTGACCCAGGTAGCAAGGCTGTGAATAAAAAAAAAAGAAAAACTCGTGTCTTAAGCTTCGAATATTCGAGTGCGTCAACATCAGTGAAGGCTGAAAACATTTTCATCCGATTCTTACCTACTGAAAAAAAAGAAGATCGAAAAAAAGATAGAAAAACGACGATTTTGGAAAAAAAAGAAGATCTGCCAATATGGCCTTATCAAAGTGAACTTATGAATTTATAATAAATGAACTCCCGAATTTATGAGACTAATAAAAATATTTTTCAAAAGCTATATACAGGTTTTCACCGACGGAGCAAAGAACCCTCGAGGCGTCGGGTCAGCCTGTATTATACCATATTTAAATTTGAGTAAAAAATTCAGTCTGATTCCCAACGTGACACGTTTTCAAGCAGAGTGTTATGCAATTCACTCTGATATCAAATTAATCAGAGCTTCATGCCTAAAGCATGAATATTTTATTATACTCAGCGATTTCCAAAGTGCAATAAATTTAATTTTGAATTATCATAATCTGGGTTGCAGCGGTAGCTAGCAACCTAGTAACAGACGATCACGTCCAATGTTAAGAAATATAAAAACCCGTAGCTCCTAAGAAAGGAGTCAGATAAAAAAGTACACCATTAGAACCGCCTTGTCCGAAACCCCTGTATTGGAAACTTCCTGTTCCTTGGCTTGAACAGCAAGGGAAATATATTGGCTTGAAAATCAAGAAACATGGCAGCTACTAAAACATTCTGCCTAAACGGCATATTTTTTTCTTTCTTTTTTCTTTTTTTTCTTTTCCACAGATAACTTGGCACTAGAACATCGTAGAGAGTTGTTCAATGACTCATTTTAAAGTAAATTCATTGGGTTAAAAATCTTTTGTAACTAAACTAAATTATTTCAAAAAGAGAAAAAGTTTTTCCACTAAAAACTACATTTTTGATGTCTTTTCATACTGAAATAAAGATATCTGGGCCACGCTGCCTCTCATAACTATATCTGTGAATCCGGGTTGCAGCAGTAGCTAGTAACCTAGTTCTCTATAACATAGTAATAGACGATCAGTCCAATGCTAACAAATATAAGAACCCAGAACTCATAGTTTTAAATTAGAGCTATGACGTGAATAGAAAAACACGACATTATGTTGTTGTTTCTGAAGACGTCATGAAATAATAAATAGACGATCATTCGAATAAAAACCATTGCATACATTGGACTTCGTTAGCTACTTGATTGTTTGAGGATCGTCTCTTACTATTTCAAGTAAGATTTCAAGTAGTTTGTTCTTTACTGTAATCTCTTACTAGGTTGCTAGCTACCGCTGCAACCCGGATATTCCAATGATCGTCTTTTAATGTAATATCCTATACTATAATTAAGTGGCGTATAAAATTTAGTATAGTCAAGAGGTCGTTATTTATTATAATACTAGGTTGCTAGCTACTGCTGCAACCCAAATTCACATATATATTTATTTATGAGAGGCAGCCTGGCCGAGTGGTCCAAGGCACTGGTGTTAGCCACCAGTCTCTTCGGAGGCGTGGGTTCAAATCTTACCGCTGGTATACGATTATGCTTGAAAGACTGCAGTGTGAAAAGACATCCAAAATGAAGTTTTTGGTGGAAAAATTTATTCTCTTTTAGAAATAATTTATTTTAGTTATTATAGATTTTTAACCCAATTAATTTCCTTTAAAATGAGCTATTGAACAACCCTCTACGATGTTCCCGTGCCAAGCTATCTCTGGATACAAAAAAAGAAAAAAAAATATCCCGTTTAGGCAGAATGTTGTAGTAGCTGCCACTTTTCTTGATTTTCAAGCCAATATATTTCCCTTGCTGTTCAAGCCAAGGGACAGAAATTTTACTATACAGGGGTTTCGGACAAGACGGTTCTAATGGTGTACTTTTTGTTTTGATCTGACTCTTTTCTAGGAACTATGGGTTTTTATATTTCTTAACATTGGACGTGATCGTCTCTTACTAGGTTGCTAGCTACCCCTGCAACCCGGATGTAACTACGTAACTCATTTTAAAGGTGGAACTCTTTCTAATTGATTACAAACAGGAAAAAGCCTACGGCTTTTTCTTCTTTGAAATAGTAAGAGACTAGCCTCAAACAATCAAGTAGCTAACTAAATCAAATGTATGTATTGGGTTTTTATTCCAATGACCGTCTTTTAGTGGAAAATTTTAATATATTGACCTTAAATATAATAACTGTTCTAGCCTATACTATAGTTAAGTGACCTATAAAATTTAGTATAGGAAAGAGGTCGTTCTTTATTATAATTGTCACCCCAGTATCTACCCATTATTCAGGTAGCAACTTTTTTCTTATGTTTGTTTCGGTAATCTTTATCATTATCATACCGTTCTTTGCTCTTTTGTCTAGCCTGCTCAATTGTTGCTTCTCTGTAACCTTTATCATTACCATACCGTTCCTTGATCTTTTGTTTGGCTGTCTCAATTTTCGCACGTCTATAAACTACATCATTGTGATAACACATCTTGCTGTTTTGTTTTGCTCTCTCAATTATTACTTCTCGATACACCTGGTCGGTTGAATACCTTTGTTTTGCTCTCTCAATTATTACTTCTCGATACGCCTGGTCGGTTGAATACCTTTGTTTTGCTCTCTCGATAATTACTTCTCGATAAGCCTGGTCGGTTGAATACCTTTGCTTTTTTCTTTTCAAGTTACTATCTCTGTTGTTTGTGTAGTACTATTTTTTCAACTTGCGTATACCTTGCTTTGATCTAACCATTATCTAATCCAGAATGAGAGAATTTACTGTTTTGACTTTTCTTATATACTAATTATGACGTCACGGCGTAATGATTTTACTTCATGATGTCATGGCGCAATAGTATTATTTCATGACGTCTTTAGAAACCACCACATAATTTCGTGTTTTACTATTCACGTCATAGCTCTAATATAAAACTATGATGACATTCATTATTTATCTAGTAGGGTTTCAGACAAGGTAATTCTAATGATGTACTTTTGTTTTGATCTGACTCTATTTTTAGGAGTTTTGGGTTTTTATATTTCTTAGCATTGGACAGATCGTCTCTTAGTAGGTTGCTAGCTACTGCTGCAACCCAAATTCACATATATATTTATTTATGAGAGGCAGCCTGGCCGAGTGGTCCAAGGCACTGGTGTTAGCCACCAGTCTCTTCGGAGGCATGGGTTCAAATCTTACCGCTGGTATAATAATAACTTTGAACTGAGATGAAAAAAAATTTTCTTCCAGGAGACAAAAAGTAAAACTAATTATAAAATTTTCTTGTATTTTTGTTGTTTAAATGAAGAAATTACTATTACTGATTAGGCATCATAGATATTTTTGCAGTTTACATAATAATTTTAGCGATTAAGCCAAAAAAGAAAATTTTGGTTCCAGGAGTTTCGGTTACTATTGAGACAAGTAGCTATTATTACTATAGAGTTCATTACCATGAACTGTTTGAATGCTTCAAAATTCAAATATCTTTGGAAAGACTGCAGCATGAAAATACATCAAAAATGCAATTTTTTTGACAAAATTGATTCTACTTTAAAAAGTATTTTATTTTTAATTACAAAAGGCACTAGATGTTGCAATTTCCTTTAAAATGAGCTATTATACAGCTCTCTATGATTTTCCAGTGCCCAGCTAGCTGAGAAGGAAAATCAAGCGGAAAGAAAAAAATATCCCGTTTGTGGAGAATAACGTGGTAAAAGTCAATTTGCTTGATTTTCAAGCCAATATATTTTCTTTGTTATTCAAGCCAAAGGGTGGTAAGTTTCCTTTATAGAGGTTTCGGACAAGGCGGTTCTAATGGTGTAATTTTTGTTTTGATCTGACTCTTTTTTTAGGAGTTGGGGGGTTTTATATTTCTTTACATTGGAGGTGATCGTCTCTTACTAGGTTGCTAGCTACCGCTGCAACCCGGATAATAATAATTACAAACAGGAAAAAGCCTACGGCTTTTTCTTCTTTGGAATAGTAAGAGACGAACCTCAAAGAATCAGGCAGCTAACTAAGTCCAATATAAGCAATTGTTTGTTCTTCTAATGATCATCTTTTAATTTGGCGTTTCTTACTAGGTTGCTAGCTACCACTTAAACCCGGATTATGTAATAGGTTGCTAGCTACCGCTGCAACCTAAATATTCTTATTTCTGCTACTATGGGCTAAGTTTCGTTGTTTCATGTGAAACTAGCAAAACATTTTTTAAGCCTGATTAAGATTTAACTAATGTGTCAAAAGTAAGGTTGCAAGTCGACGATTTTGTTTTGACCTTATTATAATTGGTATGGTGAAATAATAATATGCATATGGCTCTTAAATCAAACTTTTTATGTTTCCATATGGTCTAGTGGCTAGGATAGTTAACTTTCACTTAACAGGCTCGGGTTCGATTCCCGGTGTGGGAAAATTTTTAACTCTATAATCTTAGAACATTTGAACCTTTTATAATTTATAATGATGTATAATATAAATACTGTAATCTTAACTATAGTGAAGTTGCGTATGCAAGTTAGTAGAGGGAGGAGTTCGATCTTTATTATAAAACCTCAAACAATCAAGTAGCTAACTAATTCCAATGTATACAATTGTCGTCTTTTAATGTACCTACCTTGGAAGCTTTTCATTAAACTGACAACATTTCTTTTGGATATTACTATGAAGCTTTGCCAAAGAATTTCTAGCCGACTTTTCAACAGCATCCGCTCTTTCAAAGAGAATTTTAATCTGTAATTTTGAATACTTTTCGTGATCCTGGTAAAACATGCGTAAAATGTTTCTCAATTTACGAAGATCAGCCTGCATTTTTGCCATCTTCTTGTATTTCTGAATGTAATTTTTCCCTTTGTTTTTATGCGTTCTTCGGTACAACCTCGCAGAGAATTTAATTTTTTCATTATAGCTTTTGTCACCCCAGTATCTACCCATTATTCTGGTAGCAACTTTTTTCTTATGTTTGTTTCGGTAATCTTCATCATTATCATACCGTTCCTTGCTCTTTTGTCTAGCCTGCTCAATTGTTGCTTCTCTATAAAGTTTATCATTGTGATAACGCTCCTTGATCTTTTGTCTAGCCTGCTCAATTCTTGCTTCTCTGTAATATTCATCATTATCATACCGTTCCTTGCTCTTTTGTCTAGCCTGCTCAATTGTTGCTTCTCTGTAATCTTCATCATTACCATACCGTTCCTTGATCTTTTGTTTGGCTGTCTCAATTTTTGCATGTCTATAATCTTCATCATTGTGATAATACATCTTCCTGTTTTGTTTTGCTCTCTCAATTATTACTTCTCGATACGCCTGGTCGGTTGAATACCTTTGCTTTTTTCTTTTCAAGTTACTATCTCTGTTGTTTGTGTAGTACTGTTTTTTCAACTTGCGTGCAGCTTGCTTGATTGAAACCATTATGTAATTATGAATGAGAACATTTACAGTTCTGACGCTTCTTATATACTAATTATGACGTCACTGCGTAATGATTTTATTTCATGATGACGTCATGGCACAATGATATTATTTCATGACGTCTTCAGAAACCACAACATAATATCGTGTTTTTCTATTCACGTCATAGCTCTAATATAAAGCTATGAAGATATTCATTATTTATCTAGTAGGGTTTCAGACAAGGTAATTCTAATGATGTACTTTTGTTTTGATCTGACTCTATTTTTAGGAGTTTTGTTATATTTATTAGCATTGGACTGATCGTCTCTTACTAGGTTGCTAGCTACTGCTGCAACCCAGATTCACATATATATTATTTATGAGAGGCAGCCTGGCCGAGTGGTCCAAGGCACTGGTGTTAGCCACCAGTCTCTTCGGAGGCGTGGGTTCAAATCTTACCGCTGGTATACGATTATGTTTGAAATACTGCAGTGTGAAAAGACATCAAAAATGCAGTTTTTGGTGGAAAAATTTATTCACTTTTAGAAATAATTTATTTTAGTTACAAAAGGTTTTTAACCCAATTAATTTCCTTTAAAATGAGCCATTGAACAACTCTCTACGATGTTCCAGTGCCAAGCTATCTCTGGATACAAAAGAAAAAAAGAAAAAAAGAAAAAAATATCCCGTTTAGGCAGAATGTTGTAGTAGCTGCCACTTTTCTTGATTTTCAAGCCAATATATTTCCCTTGCTGTTCAAGCCAAGGGACAGAAAGTTTCCTATACAGGGGTTTCGGACAAGGCGGTTCTAATGGTGTACTTTTTGTTTTGATCTGACTCCTCTGTTAGAAACTATGGGTTTTTATATTTCTTAACATTGGACGTGATCGTCTCTTACTAGGTTGCTAGCTACCGCTGCAACCCGGATCTTAGCATGGGACTGATCGTCTCTTACTAGGTTGCTAGCTACTGCTGCAACCCAAATTATAAGAGGCAGCCTGGCCAAGTGGTCCAAGGCACTGGTGTTAGCCACCAGTCTCTTCGGAGGCGTGGGTTCAAATCTTACCGCTGGTATAATGTTTGAAATACTGCAGTGTGAAAAGACATCAAAAATGCAGTTTTTGGTGGAAAAATTTATTCTCTTTTAGAAATAATTTATTTTAGTTACAAAAGATTTTTAACCCAATTAATTTCCTTAAAAATGAGCCATTGAACAACTTTCTACGATGTTCCAGTGCCAAGCTGTCTCTGGATACAAAGAAAAAAGAAAAAAAAAGAAAAAATATCCCGTTTAGGCAGAATGTTGTAGTAGCTGCCAATTTTCTTGATTTTCAAGCCAATATATTTCCCTTGCTGTTTCAAGCCAAGGGACAGAAAGTTTCCTATACAGAGGTTTCGGACAAGGCAGTTCTAATGGTGTACTTTTGAATTTGATCTGACTCCTCTGTTAGGAACTATGGGTTTTTATATTTCTCAACATTGGACGTGATCGTCTCTTACTAGGTTGCTAGCTACCGCTGCAACCCGGATAAACATTGCACCATCATCATTGAGCTGTCTTTGATATTTCAGTTAATATGAGCAAGTGTTAATTCTTTGTTATAAAAACACAGGAAAAATCCTACTGGCTTTTTCTTAATTGGAATAGTAAGAGATGATCAGGATACAGCCTACGATTAAAACATCTTTGATCAATCTTTAACCTGAAATTATAATCTTATTTTAGTTACTATGAGCTTGAAGTTCGTTCTTTACTGTAATTTTTCTATTCACGTCATAGCTCTAATATAAAGCTATGACGACATTCATTATTTATCTAGTAGGGTTTCAGACAAGGTAGTTCTAATGATGTACTTTTGTTTTGATCTTACTCTATTTTTAGGAGTTTTTGGTTTTTATATTTCTTAGCATGGGACTGATCGTCTCTTACTAGGTTTTTAGCTACTGCTGCAACCCAAATTATAAGAGGCAGCCTGGCCGAGTGGTCCAAGACACTGGTGTTAGCCACCAGTCTCTTCGGAGGCGTGGGTTCAAATCTTACCGCTGGTATACGATTATGATTTATGTACAAAAATCAAATATCTTTGAAAAGACTGCAGCATGAAAAAACGTCAAAAATGCAGTTTTTGGTTGAAAAATTTATTCTCTTTTAGAAATAATTTATTTTAGTCACAATAGATTTGTAACCAAATTAATTTCCTTTAAAATGAGCTATTGAACAACTCTCTACGATGTTCTAGTGCCAAGCTATCTCTGGAAAAGAAAGAAAAAAAATATCCCGTTTAGGCAGAATGTTGTAGTAGCTGCCACTTTTCTTGATTTTCAAGCCAATATATTTCCCTTGCTGTTCAGGCCAAGGGACAGAAAGTTTACTATACAGGGGTTTCGGATAAGGCGGTTCTTATGGTGTACTTTTCGGATAAGGCGGTTCTAATGGTGCGGTTCTAATGGTGTATTCTCTGGAAAAGAAAGAAAAAAAATATCTCGTTTAGGCAGAATGTTGTAGTAGCTGCCACTTTTCTTGATTTTCAAGCCAATATATTTCCCTTGCTGTTCAGGCCAAGGGACAGAAAGTTTACTATACAGGGGTTTCGGATAAGGCGGTTCTAATGGTGTACTTTTTGTTTTGATCTGACTCCTTTTTTAGGAGCTATGGGTTTTTATATTTCTTAACATTGGACGTGATCGTCTCTTACTAGGTTGCTAGCTACCGCTGCAACCCGGAACTGTAAACCCACTAAACCCTCTGGAAACTTCCTTGAATGATAATGTGGAATTTAATTAAGTGGCGTATAAAATTTAGTAAAGGCAAGAGGTCGTTCTTTATTATAATATCTACCCATTATTCTGGTTGCAACTTTTTTCTTATATATTTTTCGGTAATCTTCATCATTGTGATAACGCTCCTTGATCTTTTGTCTAGCCAGGCTCAATTCTTGCTTCTCTGTAATCTTTATCATTATCCTACCGTTCCTTGCTCTTTTTTCTAGCCTGCTCAATTGTTGCTTCTCTATAAATTTTATCATTTTGATAACGCTCCTTGATCTTTTGTTTGGTTGTCTCAATTTTTACTTCTCGATACACCTGGACGGTTGAATAACTTTGCTATTCTTTTTTCTTATATTCGATTCGGTAATCTTCATCATTATCATACCGTTCCTTGATCTTTTGTTTGGCTGTCTCAATTTTTGCATGTCTATAAACTACATCATTATAATAACGCTGTTTGTCACTATAAATTTTCGCATCTCGATAGCGTGGTCGGTTGAATACCTTTGCTTTTCTCTTTTCAAGATACTATCTCTGTTGTTTGTGTAGTACTATTTTTTTAACTTGCGTATAGCTTGCTTTGATCTAACCATTATCTAATTATGAATGAGAACATTTACAGTTCTGACGCTTCTTATATAGTAATTATGACGTCACGATGTAATGATTTTATTTCATGACGTCATGGCGCAATGGTATTATTTCATGACGTCTTCAGAAACCACAATATAATGTCGTGTTTTTCTATTCACGTCATAGCTCTAACATAAAACTATGACGACATTCATTATTTATCTAGTAGGGTTTCAGACAAGGTGGTTCTAATGATGTACTTTTGTTTTGATCTGACTCTATTTTAAGGAGTTTTGGGTTTTTATATTTCTTAGCATTGGACTGATCGTCTCTTACTAGGCTGCTAGCTACTGCTGCAACCCAGATTCACATATATATTATTTATGAGAGGCAGCCTGGCCGAGTGGTCCAAGGCACTGGTGTTAGCCACCAGTCTCTTCGGAGGCGTGGGTTCAAATCTTACCGCTGGTATAATGTTTGAAATACTGCAGTGTGAAAAGACATAAAAAATGCAGTTTTTGGTGGAAAAATTTATTCTCTTTTAGAAATAATTTATTTTAGTTACTATAGATTTTTAACCCAATTAATTTTCTTTAAAATGAGTCATTGAACAACTCTCTACGATGTTCCAGTGCCAAGCTATCTCTGGAAAAGAAGAAAAAAGAAAAAAGAAAAAAAATATCCCGTTTAGGCAGAATGTTGTAATAGCTGCCACTTTTCTTGATTTTCAAGCCAATATATTTCCCTTGCTGTTTCAAGCCAAGGGACAGAAAGTTTCCTATACAGGGGTTTCGGACAAGGCGGTTCTAATGGTGTACTTTTGAATTTGATCTGACTCCTCTGTTAGGAACTATGGGTTTTTATATTTCTTAACATTGGACGTGATCGTCTCTTACTAGGTTGCTAGCTTCCGCTGCAACCCGGATTATACTACCATTTAGGTTTTTGCCGTAATTCTTTATTGTCAAAATTAAATTGCTTACTATGGCCTAGAGTTAGTTGTTTACTATATTGTAACATTTTATTTTATGATAATAATTATTTTTGTTAATTACAAAAGGTTTCTATATACAGCAATTTCCATTAAAATGAGCCATTAGACAGCTCTTTATTATGACCAAGAACTGTTTGATTTAATAATTCAATTACTATGGGTTACAATTCATTCCTTATTGTAATTACCATAATAAACTATATCAGTCCTTTATGAAAACCTTACTAACCTATACTATAGTTAAGTGGCCTATAAAATTTAGTATAGGCAAGAGGTCGTTCCTTATTATATAACCATTGCAGCCCGGAATATATTAAAGATTTGAGTTAGTATAAGCGAGGGTTCGTTCTTTATTATATTTTCAATTTAAAATTTAAAAAAAACTTGTTTATTTACATTCTAGCTAAAATAATGAAAATAATATGGATGAACCACAGGGTTCAGTTTCTTTGGACTTGAGTTCGTTTTTTAACTATAAATACAAACAGGAAAAAGCCTACAGCTTTTTCTTCTTTTAAATAGTAAGAGACGAAACTCAAACAATCAAGTAGCTAACTATATCTAATGTATGGAATGGTTTGTTATTTCAGTGATCGTCTTTTAATGTAAAAATATAAATACTGTAATCTTAACTATAGTGAAGTTGCGTATGCAAGTTAGTATAGGGAAGAGTTCGATCTTTATTATAAATATTACTAACTATAATTAAGTAGAGTATCTAATATATTATAGGCAAGAGTTCGCTCTTTATTATAAAAATTCGATAATCGAGCCCTTATGTAACCCGGATTAAAAAATTATTATCATATCTTATATGTAACTTTTATTTTATAAGTCTTCGATAGTCTAATGGTAAGTATGCCCACTTGTTACCTGGGAGAAGGGGGTTCGATTCCCCGTCTGGAAGAACTTTTAATATGTTGAATTAAAAGCACTATCTTTTCAATTTAAAATTTAAAAAAGAAACTTGTTTATTTACATTCTAGCTAAAATAATGAAGATAATATGAATGAACCACAGTGTTCAGTTTCTTTGGACTTGAGTTCGTTTTTTAACTATAAATACAAACAGGAAAAAGCTTACGGCTTTTTCTTCTTTTAAATAGTAAGAGACGAAACTCAAACAATCAAGTAGCTAACTAAGTCCAATGTATGGAATGGCTTGTTATTTCAGTGATCGTCTTTTAATGTAAAAATGCACCACTCATTTTTCTCTACTAATATCTTCTCAAATAAACTATTCTCTTTGAATTCAATTCTCTTACTAATACGAGTTGTAAAGAAAACTATTCCTTTTATTCAAATCCCGATCATCAATCAAGTTATCGTATATGGAGTAAACTCCGCTCTCTGATTGGCTCATAAAAAACGGATGTTACCTTGAAAAACCAGTTCGGTTGAGTTATATAATTTCGTGCATGCCCCCAAAACATGTTTGACTACTTTATATCATATCAGTTTTTTTAAGAATGTACACGTGATCTCATGACGTACATTCATTGTGCAATTGACAACAAAAACAGAAAAAAACCTGTTTGAGGATATTATATTATTACGACCAAACTCTCAAAACATGTTTGACCACATTATACACTGCCAAATAATCAATCTGGTAATCTGCCAAGGAAAAGTGCCATGGAACATAAAGTGGGACAAATAACACAGGATGGAACATAATCTACCCAAAATGGTAGATTACCCAAAAATTTATTCTCTTTTAGAAATAATTTATTTTAGTTACTATAGATTTTTAACCCAATTAATTTGCTTTAAAATGAGCCATTGAACAACTCTCTACGATGTTCCAGTGCCAAGCTGTCTCTGGAAAAGAAGAAAAAAGAAAAAAAAAAATCCCGTTTAGGCAGAATGTTGTAATAGCTGCCACTTTTCTTGATTTTCAAGCCAATATATTTCCCTTGCTGTTTCAAGCCAAGGGACAGAAAGTTTCCTATACAGGGGTTTTGGACAAGGCGGTTCTAATGGTGTACTTTTGAATTTGATCTGACTCCTTTGTTAGGAACTATGGGTTTTTATATTTCTTAACATTGGACGTGATCGTCTCTTACTAGGTTGCTAGCTAACGCTGCAACCCGGATACTATAATTAAGTGGCGTATAAAATTTAGTACAGGCAAGAAGTCGTTCTTTATTATAACTTTTAATGTAAAAATATAAATACTGTAATCTTAACTATAGTGAAGTTGCGTATGCAAGTTAGTATAGGGAAGAGTTCGATCTTTATTATAAAATTCAAATATCTTTGAAAATACTGCAGTATGAAAATACATCAAAAATGCAATTTTTTTGACAAAATTGATTCTACTTTAAAAAGTATTTTATTTTTAATTACAAAAGTAACTAGATGTTGCAATTTCCTTTAAAATGAGCTATTATACAGCTCTCTATGATTTTCCAGTGCCCAGCTAGTTGAGGAGGAAAATCAAGCAGAAAGAAAAAAATACCCCGTTTGTGGAGAATAACTTCGTTAAAGTCAATTTTCTTGATTTTCAAGCCAATATATTTTCTTTGTTATTCAAGCCAAAGAGTGATAAGTTTCCTTAATAGGGGTTTTGGACAAGGTGGTTCTAATGGTGTAATTTTTGTTTTGATCTGACTCTTTTCTCAGGGGTTAGGGGTTTTTATATTTCTTAACATTGGACGTGATCGTCTCTTACTAGGTTGCTAGTTACCGCTGCAACCCGGATATACATTACAAACCTATACTATAATTAAGTGGCCTATAAAATTTAGTATAGACAAGAGGTCGTTCTTTATTATTATTGGACGTGATCGTCTCTTACTAGGTTGCTAGCTACCGCTGCAACCCGGATGTAACCTTTTATGACGTCATATATACCACAGACCTCTTTTCTTTTTCCCGTTGCATTAGTTACTATGAGATAGACTTCGGTCCTTACTGTATAACTGATGTGTCAAAAGTAAGGTTGCAAGTCGACGATTTTGTTTTGGCCTTATTATAATTGGTATGATAAAATAATAATATACATATGGTTCTTAAATCATACTGTTTTATAGTCCCATATTGTCTAGCGGGTAGGATAGGTGGCTTTCATGTAGCAGGTCCGGTTTCGATTTACTTTATGTAATCTTTATTATAATTTTTAATATATTGACTTTAAATATAACTGTACTAGCCTATACTATAGTTAAGTGGCCTATAAAATTTAGCATAGACAAGAGGTCGTTCTTTACTATAATTACATTCTAGTTAAAATAATGAAGATAATATGAATGAACCACAGTGTTCAGTTTCTTTGGACTTGAGTTCGTTTTTTAACTATAAATACAAACAGGAAAAAGCCTACGGCTTTTTCTTCTTTTAAATAGTAAGAGACGAAACTCAAACAATCAAGTAGCTAACTAAGTCCAATGTATGGAATGGTTTGTTATTTCAGTGATCGTCTTTTAATGTAAAAATATAAATACTGTAATCTTAACTATAGTGAAGTTGCGTATGCAAGTTAGTATAGGGAAGAGTTTGATCTTTATTATATCTGTATGGGAAATTTTTACTTATGATGATTTCTTAAAGAACATATAAAATTTCTTAATGTAATAAAAATAATTTGTTTTAATTACAAAAGGTTTTTAACCCCATTAATTTCCTTCAAAATGAGCCATTGAACAACTCTCTACAATGTTGCAGTGCCATGCTATCTGTTGAATTACTAACCTATTCTATAATTAAGTTGCGTATAAAATTTAGTATAGGTAAGAGGTCGTTCTTTATTATAATTAGAAATAATTTTTTTTAGTTACTAAAGATTTTTAACCCAATTAATTTCCTTTAAAATGAGCTATTGAACAACTCTCTACGATGTTCCAGTGCCAAGCTATCTGTGGAAAAGAAAGAAAAAAGAAAAAAAGAAAGAAAAAATATCCCGTTTAGGCAGAATGTTGTAGTAGCTGCCACTCTTCCTGATTTTCAAGCCAATATATTCCCCTTGCTGTTCAAGCCAAGGGACAGACAGTTTCCTATACAGGGGTTTCGGACAAGGCGGTTCTAATGGTGTACTTTTTGTTTTGATCTGACTCCTGTTTTAGGAACTATGGGTTTTTATATTTCTTAACATTGGACGTGATTGTCTCTTACTAGGTTGCTAGCTACCGCTACAACCCGGAAATTGCTATTTAAGCCAAAGGGCGGTAAGTTTCCTTTATAGAGGTTTCGGACAAGGCGGTTCTAATGGTGTACTTTGATCTGACTCTTTTTTTAGGAGTTGGGGGGTTTTATATTTCTTTACATTGGAGGTGATCGTCTCTTACTAGGTTGCTAGCTACCGCTGCAACCCGAAAAAAATGGTACGATGATATAATAATATGCATATGGTTCTTAAATGATGCTGTTTTATAGTCCCATATGGTTTAGCGGGTAGCAGAGCTGGCTTTTATCTAGAAGGCCCGGGTTCGACTCCCGGTATTGGAAAATTGGAGGTGATCGTCTCTTACTAGGTTGCTAGCTACTGCTGCAACCCCGATGATTTTCAAGTCAATATGTTTCCCCTGCTGTTAAAGCCAAATGACAGAAAGTTTCCTATACAGGAGTTTCGGACAAGGCGGTTCTAATGGTGTACTTTTTGTTTTGATCTGACTCCTTGTTTATGAGCTATGGGTTTTTTTATTTTTTAACATTGGGCGTGACCGTCTCTTACTAGGTTGCTAGCTACCACTTCAACCCGGATTTAGTTCGTTCTTTACTATAAAATGAGTGGCTTATAAAATTTAGTATAGGCAAGGGTCGTTCTTTATTATAAAAAATTCTGCTAATGATCGTCCTTTTATATAAAATATAGGCTAGAGGTCGTTCTTTATTGAACCTTACTATATTACAAACAAGAAAAATCCTATGGCTTTATCTTAGTTGGAATAGTATGAGACGACCTGACTCCAACCTACGATTATGACAGCATTGATCAATCTTTAATATTAATTATAATCTTATTTTAGTTATTATGGGCTGGAACTTTGTTCTTTACTGTAATCCCATGAACTGTTTGATTAAATAATTAACTGATTGATTTAATACTTAAATTACTATGGGTTACAGTTCGTTCCTTATTGTAAAAATAATGAAAATAATATGAATGAGCCACAGTGTTCAGTTTCTTTGGACTTGAGTTCGTTTTTTAACTATAAATACAAACAAGAAAAAGCCTACGGCTTTTTCTTCTTTTAAATAGTAAGAGACGAAACTCAAACAATCAAGCAGCTAACTAAGTCTAATGTATGGAATGGTTTGTTATTTCAGTGATCGTCTTTTAATGTAAAAATATAAATACTGTAATCTTAACTATAGTGAAGTTGCGTATGCAAGTTAGTATAGGGAAGAGTTCGATCTTTATTATAAATTATAATATTGAGACGAGTCACTCTTACTATACGACATACAGTTCGTTATCACGAACTGTTTACTTTTATGTATCTATTGGTATCAAAATTTCGTTCTTTAGAGTTTCGGTTACTATTGAGACAAGTAGCTATTACTACTATAGAGTTCATTACCATGAACTGTTTGATCGCTTCAAAATTCAAATATCTTTGAAAAGACTGCAGTATGAAAATACATCAAAAATGTAATTTTTTGACAAAATTTGATTCTACTTTAAAAAGTATTTTATTTTTAATTAAAAAAGTGACTAGATGTAGCAATTTCCTTTAAAATGAGCTATTATACAGCTCTCTATGATTTTCCGGTGCCCAGCTAGCCGAGGAGGAAAAAAAGCGGAAAGAAAAAAATATCCCGTTTGTGAAGAATACCATGGTTAAATTCAATTTTCTTGATTTTCAAGCCAATATATTTTCTTTGTTATTCAAGCCAAAGGGCGGTTAGTTTCCTTTATAGGAGTTTAAGACAAGGCAGTTCAAATGGTGTAATTTTTGTTTTGATCTGACTCTTTTTTTAGGAGTTAGGGTTTTTTATATTTCTTAACATTGGACGTGATCGTCTCTTATTAGGTTGCTAGCTACCGCTGCAACCCGAAACCGGATCCTTATTATAAGTAATATAAACTAACCAGACCGATTCCTTATATAATTTTTTTTGTGTATTAGCGAATTTGTTACCATGTCTTATATGTAACTTATTTTTCATAAGTCTCCGATGGTACAATGGTAAGCTTATACTTGAAGACAAAACAATGACAGGTACACTCCCTATGGGCCTGATTTGAGTATTGCATAGGGCCGGAAAAAATACAGCTGCAACCCTGATAACAAACAGGAAAATATTACAAACAGGAAAAAGCCTTCGGCTTTTTCTTCTTTGAAATAATAAGAGACGAGCAAACTGGATTGACAACCCAGATTTAGGAGTTATGGGTTTTTATATTTCTTAACATTAGACATGATCGTCTCTTACTAGGTTGCTAGCTACCGCTGCAATCCGGTCGCCTATGCAAGTTAGTATAGGCAAGAGTTAGTTCTTTATTGTATACCGCTGCAACCCGGATACAGGGGTACTGTACAATGTGGTTCTAATAGTGTACATTGATCTGATTCTATTTTTAGGAGTTACGGGTTCTTTATTTTTTACTATAGGGCCTTATCTTCTCTTACTAGGTGTCGTCTTTTAATGTAAAAATAGTTAGAGACGAACCTCAAGCAATCAAGTAGCTAACTTAAGTCAATTTATGCAGTGTTATGTTATTCCAATGATCGTCTTTTAATGTAATTTTGATATATTGACTTGAAATATAACTGTACAAGTCTATACCATAGTTAAGTGGCCTATAAAAGTTTATATAGGCAAAAGGTCGTTCTTTATTATAATAAATTTTCTTCTCCTTGGATTTAGTCAGCGTTGCCAGTCAACTTTTTGAATTTAGTGCAAGGTTTGATGATGACAGGTTAGGTTAGATTGGGTTCGGCTATTTCAGGGTTTAAACCCATTTCTGATAGTTATTTTAGGAGCTTTTTTTAGGAGCTAGGGGTTTTTATATTTCTTAACATTGGACGTGATCGTCTCTTACTAGGTTGTTAGCTATCGCTGCAACCCGGATTATACTATATCATTACAAACAGGAAAAAGCCTACGGCTTTTTCTTCTTTGAAATAGTAAGAGACGAACCTCAAGTAACTACCCCTGGAACCACCATATATCAGTTACTATGGATGAGAGATCGTTCTTTACTGTAAAAAAATTTTTAACTCTATAATCTTCGAACATTTGAACCTTTTATAATCTATAATGATGTATAATATAAATACTGTAATCTTAACTATAGTGAAGTTGCGTATGCAAGTTAGTATAGGGAAGAGTTCGATCTTTATTATAATAATAACAAAATTTAATTAGAGTTCGTTCTTTATTGTTATGTTAGCGTTGGACGTGATCGTCTCTTATTGTGATATTCATGAATGAGACCATTTACAGTTTTGACGTTTCTTATATAGTAATTATGACGTCACTCCATCAAAAATACAGTTTTTATTGGAAAAATTTATTCTCTTTTAGAAATAATTTATTTTAGTTACAAAAGGTTTTCAACCCAATTAATTTCCTTTAAAATGAGCTATTGAACAACCCTCTACGATGTTCCAGTGCCAAGCTATCTCTGGAAAAGAAAGAAAAAAAAAAAGAAAAAAATATCCCGTTTGGGGAGAATAACGTGGTAAAAGTCAATTTTCTTGATTTTCAAGCCAATATATTTCCCTTGCTGTTCAAGCCAAAGGGCGGTAAGTTTCCTTTATAGAGGTTTCGGACAAGGCGGTTCTAATGGTGAAGTTTTTGTTTTGATCTGACTCTTTTTTTTAGGAACTATGGGTTTTTATATTTCTTAACATTGGACGTGATCGTCTCTTACTAGGTTGCTAGCTACCGCTGCAACCCGGATCATAGTTCTAATAAAGTTATGACGACATTCGTTGTTTATCCGGTAGGGTTTCAGCCAAGGTGGTTCTAATGAGGGGCTTTTGTTTTGACCTATTTTTAGGAGTTCTGGGTTTTTATATTTCTTAACAATGGGCGTGATCGTCTCTTACTAGGTTGCTAGCTACTGCTGCAACCCGTATTCACATAGATAGTTACGAGAGGCAAAGTGGTCGAGTGGTCCAAGGCGTTGGTGTTATCCAACAGTCTCTTCAGAGGCCAGGGTTCAAATCCCACCGCTGGTATACGATTATGACGTCATTGATCAATCTTTAATATGAAATCTTTTAATGTAATAACCTATACCATAATTAAGTGGCGTATAAAATTTAGTATAGGCAAGAGGTCGTTCTTTATTATAATCATTATTTAGGGTATCTAGTAGGGTTTCAGACAAGGTAGTTCTAATGATATACTTTTGTTTTGATCTGACTCTATTTTTAGGAGTTTTGGGTTTTTATATTTCTTAGCATTGGACTGATCGTCTCTTACTAGGTTGCTAGCTACTGCTGCAACCCAAATTTACATATATATTTATTTATGAGAGGCAGCCTGGCCGAGTGGTCCATGGCACTGGTGTTAGCCACCAGTCTCTTCGGAGGCGTGGGATCAAATCTTACCGCTGGTATACGATTATGTCTGAAATTCTGCAGTGTGAAAAGACATCGAAAATGCAGTTTTTGGTGGAAAAATTTATTCTCTTTTAGAAATAATTTATTTTAGTTACTATAGATTTTTAACCCAATTAATTTCCTTTAAAATGAGCTATTGAACAACCCTCTACGATGTTCCAGTGGCAAGCTATCTCTGGATACAAAAGAAAAGAGAAAAAAATATCCTGTTTAGGCAGAATGTTGTAATAGCTGCCACTTTTCTTGATTTTCAAGCCAATATTTTTCCCTTGCTGTTCAAGCCAAGGGACTGAAAGTTTCCTATACAGGGGTTTCGGACAAGGCGGTTCTAATGGTGTACTTTTTGTTTTGATCTGACTCCTTTTTTAGGAACTATGGGTTTTTATATTTCTTAACATTGGACGTAACTGTCTCTTACTAGGTTGCTAGCTACCACTGCAACCCGGATTTTAACCCCATTAATTTTCTTTAAAATGAGCCATTGAACAACTCTCTACTATGTTCCAGTGCCTATCTGTGGAATTACTAACCTATACTATAATAAAGCGGCGCATAAAATTTAGTATAGGCAAGAGGTTGTTCCTTATTATAATATTCTCTCTTAAAAATAATTTATTTTAGTTACATAAGATTTTTAACCCAATTATTTTCCTTTAAAATGAGCCATTGAACAACTTTCTACGACGTTCCAGTGCCAAGCTATCTCTAGAAAACAAGAAAGAAAAACAAATATCCCGTTTAGGCAGAATGTTTTAGTAGCTGCCACTTCTCTTGATTTTCAAGTCAATATATTTCCCTTGCTGTTCAAGCCAAGGGACAGAAAGTTTCCTCTACAGGGGTTTTCTACAAGGTGGTTCTAATGGTGTACTTTTTGTTTTGATCTGGATCCTTTTCTAGGAATTATGGGTTCTTATATTTCTAAACATTGGACATGATTCTTTCTTACTAGGTTGCTACCTACCGCTGGAACTCGGATCAAGTTCCTAACAAAGTTCAATGCATGCAATGGTGTGTAATCCCAATGATGGTCTTTTAATGTAAAACTTTATTATAATTCTTAACATTGGACGTGACGTCTCTTACTAGGTTGCTAGCTACCGCTGCAACCCAGATTATTATAAAATAAATTACAAACAGGAAAAAGCCTACGGCTTTTTCTTCTTTGGAATAGTAAGAGACAATCCTCAAATATTCAGGCAGCTAACTAGGCTTATAATTTGTTCTTTAAAATAAACTTCATTAATCGGATATTTTAATATATCCTACATGGTCTAGAGGTTGGGATAGCTCTCACCCAGTAGGCTTGAGTTCAATTTCTGTATGGGAAATTTTTACTTTAGATGATTTCTTAAGGAACATAATTAAAATGTCTTAATGTAATAAAAAAATTTGTTTTAATTACAAAAGGTTTTTAACCCCATTAATTTCCTTTAAAATGAGCCATTGAACAGCTCTCTACGATGTTCCAGTGCCATGCTATCTGTTGAATTACTAACCTATACTATAATTAAGTGGCGTATAAAATTTAGTAGAGGCAAGAGGTCGTTCTTTATTATACCATTGAACAACTCTCCACTATGTTCCAGTGCCAAGCTATCTGTGGAATTACTAACCTATATTATAATAAAGCGGCGTATAAAATTTAGTATAGGCAAGAGGTTGTTCCTTATTATAATATTCTCTCTTAGAAATAATTTATTTTAGTTACATAAGATTTTTAACCCAATTAATTTCCTAATTTCCAATTAATTTCCTAAACAACAATATAATTTCGTGTTTTTCTATTCACTTCATAGCTCTAATATAAAAGTATGATGACATTCATTATTTATCTAGTAGTGTTTCAGACAAGGTAATTCTAATGATGTACTTTTGTTTTGATCTGACTCTATTTTTAGGAGTTTTGGGTTTTTATATTTCTTAGAATTGGACTGATCGTCTCTTACTAGGTTGCTAGCTACTGCTGCAACCCAAATTCTCAAATATAGTTATTTATGAGAGGCAGCCTGGCCGAGTGTTCCAAGGCACTGGTGTTAGCCACCAGTCTCATCGGAGGAGTGGGTTCAAATCTTACCACTGGTATACGATTATGTTTGAAAGACTGCAGTGTGAAAGACATCAAAAATGCAGTTTCTGGTGGAAAAATTTATTCTCTTTTAGAAATAATTTATTTTAGTTACTATAGATTTTTAACCCAATCAATTTACTTTAAAATGAGCTATTGAACAACCCTCTACGATGTTCCAGTGCCAAGCTATCTCTGGATACAAAAAAAAAGAAAAAAAGAAAAAAATATCCCGTTTTTGGAGAATAACGTGGTTAAAGTCAATTTTCTTGATTTTCAAGCCAATATATTTCCCTTGCTGTTCAAGCCAAGGGACAGAAAGTTTCCTATACAGGGGTTTCGGACAAGGCGGTTCTAATGGTGCACTTTTTGTTTTGATCTGACTCCTTTGTTAGGAACTATGGGTTTTTATATTTCTTAACATTGGACATGATCGTCTCTTACTAGGTTGCTAGCTACCGCTGCAACCCGGATATTCTTTATAACACTTCAGTTACTATGGACTACAGTTCGCTCTTTAATATAATAAAAAACAAAAACTATAATAAATATTGATTTTAAATTATAAATATAATTGATTTTTCAATTTTTACGTCACGTCACTCATTACGTCACATATGGTTATTAGTACACAATATTTGTTAGATGTTACGTCATGCCACTTATTACGGCATATATAGTTATTAGTAGACAATCGGTAGAATACTCGTTCTTTATTATATAAATTTCCGCTCGAATTAGCCCTCTCCCGGTCTTTTAGGACCATTTGTTGTAACATGACCTCTATTTTAGCCAGCTGTTATAAAGTGGTTTATGTTGCCAGTAGCTGTAGTGAAGTTAGTTGATTATTGGTAATCATGGGTGGCGCCATAGTGCCTGGCAAGGCCGACTAGAACAGTTATAAGCAGGCAAATAACCTGTTGATTCTTACATAGAGAAAGAAGATTTGTTATTGATTATATTAATTGGTTCTAAGAATACAAGGCGAAGACGTCCAAATCGACCTTAAATTAGAAGTGGTGCCTTTGTCGAATCATCTTTTTTTTTTTACTGGACCTTTCATCATCGCTATCTTTTTCAATTTGTTTGCTTCGTAACACCTCGGCTTATCTTTCGTCATTATGAAATACATATCATTGAAACTTTTTTACAAGGTTATGGTAGGCATTGATGACCTTATCTATGTCAAAATCACAAACCCAATCATCATCGCTATCATTTTCAATTTTGACCTGTTTTGATTCTCGCTATCCAGGTTGATTTTCTATATAAATTACTATGCGCCGTGGTTTGTTCTTTACTGGATTTCAGGTATATCCGACGAAACTTATATAGTCCTCATTTACCTGCTCGTCTTTTACTAGGTTGCCACTACCGTAGCAATCACGATTTATTTTTCATTTACTATGGACTAGAGTTCGTTCTTTACTATAAAATTTCCTTTAAAATGAGCTATTATACAGCTCTCTATGATTTTCCAGTGCCCAGCTAGCTGAGCAGAAAGAAAAAGCGGAAAGAAAAAAATATCCCGTTTGTGGAGAATAACGTGGTAAAAGTCAATTTTCTTGATTTTCAAGCCAATATATTTTCTTTGTTATTCAAGCCAAAGGGAGGTAAGTTTCCTTTATAGAGGATTCGGACAAGGCGGTTCTAATGGTGTACTTTTTGTTTTGATCTGACTCTTTTTTTAGGAGTTGGGGGGTTTTATATTTCTTGACATTGGAGGTGATCGTCTCTTACTAGGTTGCTAGCTACCGCTGCAACCCGGATGGAGGCATAATGGTCCTTTACTTAGTTTCAGCTTAAATTCGATGATCGAGCCTTTATGTAATTTATGTAATACTAACTACATCCAACGACTATGACGTCATTCATCAATATTGTACATAAAAAATTAAGTTTTCGTAAAAAATAATTAATTTAAAAAAATTAAGCGCAAAAAGGCGCTAGATCTTGAGATTTGCTTTAAAATGAGCCATTGAACAACTCTCTAAGATGATCCAGTGCCAAGCTATCTGTGGAAAAGAAGAAAGAAAAAAAAAATATCCCTTTAGGCAGAATGTTGTAGTAGCTGCCACTTTTCTTGATTTTCAAGCCAATATATTTCCCTTGCTGTTCAAGCCAAGGGACAGAAAGTTTCCTATACAGGGGTTTTGGGACAAGGCGGTTCTAATGGTGTACTTTTGTTTTGATCTGACTCCTGTTTTAGAAACTATGGGTTTTTATATTTCTTAACATTTGACGTGATCGTTTCTTACTATGTCGCTAGCTACCGCTGCAACCGGATACGACTTTGAATCCTGGGATCCGAGTTCAAATCTCGGTGAACGTTTCTTAAGAAATAAAGCTTACTTATGCTACCATTTAGGTTTCTGTCGCAATTCTTTCTTTTCAAAATTAAATTAGTTACTTGCGCCTACAGTTAGTTTTTTACCATATCGTATCAATTTTTTTTATAGTAATAATTAATTTAGTTAATTACAAAAGGTGTCTATATACAGCAGTTTCCTTTAAAATGAGCCATTACACAGCTCTTTATTATGAACACGTACTTTTTGATTTAATACTTAAATTACTATGGGTTCAGTTCGTTCCTTATTGTAATTAACCCAATTAATTTCCTTTAGAATGGGCCATTGAACAACTCTCTACGATGTTCCAGTGCCAATCTATCTGTGGAAAAGAAAAAAGAAGGAAAAAAATATCCCGATTAGGCCGAATAATGTAGTAGCTGCCACTTTTCTTGATTTTCAAGCAAATATATATCCCTTGCTGTTCAAGCAAAGGGACAGAAAGATTCCCATATAGGAATTCCGGACAAGGCGGTTCTAATCGTGTACTATTTGTTTTGATCTGACTTTTTTTTTAGGAGCCATGGGTTTTTATATGTCTTAACATTGGAAGTATTCGTCTCTTACTAGGTTGCTATCTACCGCTGCAACCCGGATTAGTTACTATGAGCTTGAAGCTTGTTCTTTACTGTAATACTTTTGAATTCAGCTATCAATAAAACCATGATACCGACGATACTTGCAAAATTCCAATTTACAGTACCTATCCCTTATGTATGATCTCCTAATGATCATCTTTTAATATAACTTCAGTTGCTATGGACTAAAGTTCGTTCTTTAATGTAACTAGCTACTGCTGCAACCCGGATTGCTAGCTACCGCTGCAACCCAGATTGCTGCTACCCCTGGAACCACCATATATCAGTTACTATGGGCGAGAGATAGTTCTTTACTGTAATATTTCTGAATGTAATTTTCCCTTTGTCCTATGAGTTCTTCGGTACAACCTCGCAGAGAATTTAATTTTTTCATTATAGCTTTTGTCACCCCAGTATCTACCCATTATTCTGGTAGCAACTTTTTTCTTATGTTTGTTTCGGTAATCTATATCGTTATCATACCGTTCCTTGCTGTTTTGTTTCGCTGTCTCAATTTTCCCTTCTCGATACCTGATCCGTAAGATACCTCTGTTTTGCTCTGTCATATTTCATTTTCTTAAATCCTGGATCACAAGACATCTTAGTAGCAATCCTTACGCCTGCTCGAGCTTTATTGCGTTCGGTGGCATTTTTATCTCTTTAAATAAACTTTTCTGATATTTCAGGATGTTAGCTTTATTTTTTGTGTAGTAAGTTTTCTATTAGTAGAAATTTGGATTGTTCTATTTTGATATTGTTTTTGGTTATTCTTTCTTTTTTTCCACTCGCGTGAGACCATATTTTTCAAGGTTTAAATTATTAAGCACACAAAATCCGTGTCGAGTATCTAAAACCTAGCATAAAACAAAAACTAATTTAAAATTTTCAGGTATTTATCTTGTTTGAATTACAAAATTAGTATTATTGGTTAGACACCATAAATATTTTTGCAGTTTACATAATAAGTTTAGTGATTCTGGACTGAAAACTAAAATAATTGCAATTATGAGACAATAATATGGAATGTACTTTACGGGTTACAAACCAAAAAAAGTTTGTTCCAGGATACAATAATAAATTTGAACTGAGATGAAAAAAAAATTTCTTCCAGGAGACAAAAAGCAAAAACTAATTTAGAATTTTCATGTATTTTTGTTGTTTAAATTAAAAAATTACTATTACTGATTAGGCATCATAAATATTTTTGCAGTTTACATAATAATTTTAGCGATTAAGCCAAAAAAGAAAATTTTGGTTCCAGGAGTTTCGGTTACTATTGAGACAAGTAGCTATTATTACTATAGAGTTCATTACATGGACTGTTTTATTGCTTCAAAATTCAATATCTTGAAAAGACTGCAGTATGAAAATACATCAAAAATGCAATTTTTTTGACAAAATTGATTCTAGCTTTAAAAAGTATTTTATTTTTAAATACAAAAGTGACTAGATGTTGCAATTTCCTTTAAAATGAGCTATTATACAGCTCTCTATGATTTTCCAGTGCCCAGCTAGCTGAGCAGAAAAAAAAGCGGAAAGAAAAAAAATATCCCGTTTGTGGAGAATAACGTGGTAAAAGTCAATTTTCTTGATTTTCAAGCCAATATATTTTCTTTGTTATTCAAGCCAAAGGGCGGTAAGTTTCCTTATAGAGGATTCGGACAAGGCGTGTTCTAATGGTGTACTTTTTGTTTTGATCTGACTCTGTTTTTTAGGAGTTGGGGGGTTTTATATTTCTTGACATTGGAGGTGATCGTCTCTTACTAGGTTGCTAGCTACGCGCTGCAACCCGGAAGACCCACTAAGGACAACAAGGTAAATAGCGGAGTAATTTATAAGAGAAAGAAAGACACAAGCTACGAAAAAAAATATTCACTCGAGACAACGAAAAAAAATGTACACTCAATAGACAAAAAGAAAGAGAAATAAAAACACACAAACTACGAAAAATATATACACTCCAGACCGTGAAACGGTGGTAGTTGGTTCTTATTTATAATCTGATAGCTTTCTGCTCAACACAGCAACTTTGTCGAAAACATCATTCAATCCGAATCTTGACATTATCTTCCCAGTGCGGTACCAAGAAGGGAGAATAAGAAGGAATTTAAAAAATCGAAAGTACTGGACACGCAAAGAAGAGATATCTTTTTTTTTAAAAGAAAAAAATGGAAACCCAAAAAAGATGCCGTTTAAGCAGAATATCGTAGTAGCTTCCACATTTCTTGATTTTCAAGCCAATATATTTTCCTTGTTGTTCAAGCCAAGGACGGTAAGTTTCCTATATAGGGTTTTCGGACAAGGCGGTTCTAACAGTGTAATTCGTTTTTTTATCTGATTCTAGTTTTATGAGTTATTGACTATTTCATTTTTTACTATGGAGTGTGATCGTCATCGTCTCTTACGCTAGTTACCGCTGCAACCCGGATATCCGATGGACCTTAAATAGTCCGCATTTAGAATGAACTGTATCGATCTTTTATGTATACAATGTATGCAAAGCAGTGGTATTTTAATGATCGTCTTATAATGTAACTTTAATATCAAATATGCAGTTTTTCGCAAAAAACTGATTCTATTTTAAAATAATTTGTTTTCATTACAAAATATTTTTTAACCCCGTTAATTTGCTTTAAAATGACCCATTGAACAACTCTATACCATGTTCCAGTGCCAAGCTATCTGTGGAATTACTAACCTATACTATAATTAAGTGGAATATAAAATTTCGTATAGGCAAGAGGTTGTTCTTTATTATAACCCCAAAAATATCTGCATTTTACATAATAATGGATAATTATATAAAAAAACCTAATTGACAAATACCATTTATGATGAACTATATCGGTCCTTTATGTAACTTTAAAATGAGCCATTGAACAACTATCTACGATGTTCCAGTGCCAAAGCTATCTGTTGAATTACTAACCTATACTATAATTAAGTGGCGTATAAATTTAGTACAGTCATGAGCTCGTTTCTTTATTATAAAAAAAAAGGAAAAAAAGAAAAAAAATATCCCGTTTAGGCAGAATGTTGTAGTAGCTGCCACTTTTCTTGATTTTCAAGCCAATATATTTCCCTTGCTGTTCAAGCAAGGGACAGAAATTTTACTATGCAGGGTTTCGGACAAGGCGGTTCTAATGGTGTACTTTTTGTTTTGATACTGAACTCCTTTGTTAGGAACTATGGGTTTTTATATTTCTTAACATTGGACGTGATCGTCTCTTACTAGGTTGCTAGCTACCGCTGCAACCCGGATTTATATCCCGTATCAAGCATCAAGAACCTAACAAAAATTAAACTAATTTTTAAATTTTCAGGTATTTTTCTAGTCTAAATTAAAAGATTAAAACTATTGTTCAGACACCATAAACATTTTTGCAGTTTATAACTTTAGCGATTCTGAACTAAAAACGAAAATAAAATAAAAATTAATTTTTTCAATTTTTACGTCACGTTGCTCATTAAGTCATAACCCTATTGTGTACTATTATTAGTACACAATAGGTTCTAGATATTACGTCATGTCACTTATTACGTCATATATGGTTATTAGTGGATAATCGGTTAAAATATTCGTTCTATATGGTTATTAGTGGATAATCGGTAAATTATTCGTTCTTTATTATAATTATACTGGAAACAAAGAAAGAGAAAAAAAAATATCCCGTTTAGGCAGAATGTTGCAGTAGCTGCCACTTTTCTTGATTTTTTAGTACTGATTTTTTAACTTGCGTGCAGCTTGCTTTGATCTAACCATTATGTATTCATGAATGAGACCTTTTGCAGTTTTGACGTTTCTTATATAGTAATTATGACGTCACTGCATCAAAAAATACAGTTTTTTATTGAAAAAATTTATTCTCTTTTAAAAATAATTATTTTAGTTACTATAGATTTTTAACCCAATTAATTTCCTTTAAAATGAGCTATTGAACAACCCTCTACGATGTTTCCAGTGCCAAGCTATCTCTGGATACAAAAGAAAAAAAAAAGAAAAAAAGAAAAAAAATATCCGTTTGGGGAGAATAACGTGGTAAAAGTCTATTTTCTTGATTTTCAAGCCAATATATTTTCTTTGTTATTCAAGCCAAAGGGCGGTAAGTTTCCTTTATGGAGGATTTGGACAAGGCGGTTCTAATGGTGTACTTTTTGTTTTGATCTGACTCTTTTTTTAGGAGCTACGGGTTTTTATATTTCTTAACATTGGAGGTGATCGTCTCTTACTAGGTTGCTAGCTACCGCTGCAACCCGGAAAAACTGTCAAGCCAAGGACAGAAAGTTTCCTATACAGGGTTTCGGACAAGGCGGTTCTAATGGTGTACTTTTTGTTTGATCTGACTCCTTTGTTAGGAACTATGGGTTTTTATATTTCTTAACATTGGACGTGATCGTCTCTTACTAGGTTGCTAGCTACCGCTGCAACCCGGATTGCTAGCTACCGCTGCAACCCGGATTCTTTGAATAGTAAGAGACGAACCTCAAACAATCAAGTAGCAACTAATTCCAATGTATGCAATTGTTTGTTATTCCAATGATCGTCTTTTAATGTAATTAGCCACCAGTCTCTTCGGAGGCGTGGGTTCAAATCTTACCGCTGGTATACGATTATGTTTGAAAGACTGCAGTGTGAAAAGACATCAAAAAATGCAGTTTTTGGTGGAAAAATTTATTCTCTTTTAGAAATAATTTATTTTAGTTACTATAGATTTTTAACCCAATTAATTTCCTTTAAAATGAGCTATTGAACAACCCTCTACGATGTTCCAGTGCCAAGCTATCTGTGGAAAGAAAAAGAAAAAAGAAAAAAATATCCCGTTTGTGGAGAATAACGTGGTAAAAGTCTATTTTCTTGATTTCAAGCCAATATATTTTCTTTGTTATTCAAGCCAAGGGCGGTAAGTTTTCTTTATAGAGGATTCGGACAAGGTGGTTCTAATGGTGTACTTTTTGTTTTGATCTGACTCTTTTTTTAGGAGTTGGGGGGTTTTATATTCTTAACATTGGAGGTGATTCGTCTCTTACTAGGTTGCTAGCTACCGCTGCAACCCGGATTGCTAGCTACCGCTGCAACCCGGATACCTTTTCACTGTCATAATATAAATACTGTAATCTTAACTATAGTGAAGTTGCCTATGCAAGTTAGTCATAGGGAAGAGTTCGATCTTTATTATAATCTTGTATTAAAAGCACTGTCCTTTTCAATTTAAAATTTAAAAAAGAAACTTGTTTATTTACATTCTATCTAAAATAATGAAGATAATATGAATGAACCACAGTGTTCAGTTTCTTTGGACTTGAGTTCGTTTTTAACTATAAATAGGCTGGAAGTGTGTTCTTTACTGTCCTTTATGTAAACTTTACTAACCTATACAATAGTTAAGTGGTCTATAAAATTTAGCATAGGCAAGAGGTCGCTCTTTATTATAAAACTGGAAACCTCACTGTATTACAAACAGGAAAAAGCCTTTTGGCTTTTTCTTAATTGGAATAGTAAGAGGACGTTCTGGCTACAACCTACGATTATGACATCATTGATCAATCTTTAACCTGAAATTATAATCTTGGTTTAGTTACTATGGGCTGGAAGTTCTTTCTTTACTGTAACTTCAATATTCGTTCTTTATCATACTAATTAAGTCCAATGTATACAATGGTTTGTTATTTCAATGATCGTTCTTTAATGTAACAGCAACCCGGATCAATTAACATGGGTTAAGGATCGTTTCTTTACTATAAACACCAATGACTAACACCATTTATGATCGATCCTTATGTCCCACTATACAAGTTTGTATAGGCAAGAGTTCGTTCTTATTGTAATAAACCTTCAATAAATCCTATTTATAGTAACGATCCTTTATGTAACTAGCTACCGCTGCAACCCGGATGATGAAGATTTAACTGATGTGTCAAAAGTAAGGTTGCAAGTCGACAATTTTGTTTTGGCCTTATTATAATTGGTATGATAAATAATAATATGCATATGGTTCTTAAATCATACTGTTTTATAGTCCCATATGGTCTAGCGGGGTAGGATAGGTGGCTTTCATGTAGCAGGTCCGGGTTCGATTCCCGGTATATAATTTGTAATGAACACATCGATACTTCAATGTAGTCTTTATTATAATTTTTAATATATTGACTTTAAATATAACTGTACTAGACTTATACTATAGTTAAGTGGCCTATAAAAATTTAGGATAGACAAGAGGTCGTTCTTTACTATAATTATTTGAAAAAAACTACGTTTTCTAAAGAGTTAAAGAGGCTGAGTTACAAGGTCGAACCTTAAAACGTACAGGGATTAGGAGGCACAGTTGGGGGGCTGCCGCCCCCCAAACCCCCGCTTTCGCAGCCTTTAAATAAAAAAAAAAATTTAAACTGAAAGTAAGGAGCGACATTAAATCTTAAAACGAACAGAAATTATTCCGTATATGAAAGAGGCTGTGCCCTCCTCAAACGCCTCGCTCTTTACGCTAAAGTTTTTATTGTTTAAAAAAGAGTTGTGAGAAAGTCAAACTTTAGCGTAAAGAGCGAGGCGTTGAGGAGGGCACAGCCTCTTTCATATACGGAATAATTTCTGTTCGTTTAAGATTTAATGTCGCTCCTTACTTTCAGTTTAAAAATTTTTTTTTTTATTTAAAGGCTGCGAAAAGCGGGGGGTTTGGGGGGCGGCAGCCCCCCAACTGTGCCTCCTAATCCCTGTACGTTTTAAGGTTCGACCTTGTAACTCAGCCTCTTTAACTCTTTAGAAAAACGTAGTTTTTTTCAAATAATTTCTGCACGTTTTTTGTACAGTTTATTACTTATTATTGCTTGACTAACTGTTAGCTGATCGTGTCAGGAGTTAAAGTTGGGGGGCTGCCGCCCCCAAACCCCCCGCTCTTGAACATTCTTGTGTTAAGGCTTTTAATTCCTGAATACTCAAATCACGTCGTACAGGGTGCCTCCTAATCCCTGTACGTTTTAAGGTTCGAACTTGTGACTCAGCCTCTTTAACAGCCCCCCAACTGTGCCTCCTAATCCCTGTACGTTTTAAGGGTCGACCTTGTAACTCAGCCTCTTTAACTCTTTAGAAAACGTAATTTTTTTCAAATAATTTAAAAAAGAAACTGAGTTTCTTTCAAAGTATATAAAAAAGTTGCTCTGATGGTGAATCTCGAACCCGAGTTTTCCGAATGAAAGTCTGAAGTCTCAGCCGCTGGACTATACAAACACAATAGTAATTGTTGTTTAGCAAATAGAAGGTATTTTCGACGCAAGCAAATTCCCAAAAATCTTGATATGTGGTTTTTGGAAAACAGGGAAGGAGTGATCAGATTGAGCTGAAATTTCGACGATAAGCTCCAGGCCCCAGGAAAGCTTATCCTCTAAATTTCAGCCTGATCAGACAACGTTAAAGGGGGGGTTGTGGAGGGAAAAATTAACATGGGCTAATATAGGAAAACGAGGTTTTTCGTAAATGTAAATTCGGGGGATAATTTTTTCGGTCTGAAAGTATCAAAAGGCCCTAACAGGTCGAATTCTGCTTCGAATGAGTCCTCATTCAACCGGATCCGTTGCCAACTGTGGCCTGTAGGCGTGGCTAAGAAAAAAGAAAAGAGATGAATTTTAAGTGGCTATATTTGGTTTTTGAAAACAGGGAAGGAGTGATCGGATTGAGCTGAAATTTCGAGGATAAGCTCCCGGGCCCTAGGAAAGCTTAACCTCTAAATTTCAGCCCAATCGGGACAACGTTAAAGGGGGGCTGTGGTGGGAGGGTCCAAACTTCCGGCCCAGTTTACCCCATGAAGATAAAGTCGGAGGAGGATGAAATTTGCAAGTTTCTTAGTTTGAGCTTGGGCTACAAAATGCAATTACCGCCGTCTCTCTGCGACCTCTAGGACCTGAAATCGCTTAACTCATGTAATCGGTAATGTAATACGGTAATTTAGAGCCCAAATGGCCAATATATTGAACATCAATGTTTGCTTGATTAGCAATAAAGTAACGCAGGAGAATAGTCATTTATATAACGCTCGTCATCTCTTCGAAGCAGATGATATATTCTTTTTCTTGGCTTTTTACGGTTTGTACCATGAGCCAAGCAGTCAAGGATGTCATATAATTCTGTTCGTTCCTTTGTAGGACGAGGAAAGCCAAACTTACAATACGTAACCCATCTTCCTCTTTTTCTCTTATACTTTCTTTGACAGTATGTATTACAGCGGTGCACTTGATGGTCTTTGACCAGTTTGTGAGAGTTGGACTAGTCAATCTATTTGTATTTCACAAGTTATAACTACTATTGATATACTGAATCACTTCAGACGCTGTTGATTTCCCAATAATAGGAGCATCTTCAATCCACAACACACAGTGTACATGAGGCGCACCTCGTTTCTGATACTCGATACGCCAGAAATGATCCTTATTTTACCAAACAAAGGATTTGTCTTTGAACAAATTAGCTCATTAAATATAGGTGTCCATTTTTGGTCAAAGTGCATGGAAACTGCAATTGGATCTAGACACGTCAACTCTGCTGGGTCATTTTTGCCACACCAGGTAAGTTCTTATGGACAGTCCCGTAAATAGTCAATAAATTCAGGAGAGTACACTCAGCACATGAAAACTGTCAGAAACAAAGTCGGTGGGACCCAATTGCTCAATCATTGACTTTACTTTATAGGAAAGAGATTGAAAATACTGCTGAGATCCTCTGATTTTTGATTGAACAGAAAACAAAGTCGCTTCCATCTCTCATCACGGGAATGAAGCCTGTCTATAAATTGACGAGCATTTTGATTTGGTTTCACAGTCCGCAACATATGACCAACGCTATTACACATGTAAGGAGAATTCTTGCAATTGGAAGCCTGTGAAAAAGAAACTGTTTGTCAAGACGAAACTTAGTATGTCTGCTAAGAAGCCTTGATTTAAAATATTCTGCATTCCTAATCCGAAATGGTCTTGCCTTGTTCACGCAAGCCATATTTGCCTTTCGGGAAAAGATTTGGGGAAACACTTTTAGATCAAGTTCTTCCTGAAATAAGTCTTCGCTCTCACCTTTTAGTTTCTTGATTTGAAATTGGTCAGTACCAAGATCTTTCATTTGCTTAAAATCTTCAATGAAGTTCTTTTGGAACCGCTGAATTGAGAGGCTGGACAGAAAAATGTTCAACCAAGGTAGATTTTGCGCTTTCTGTCAGTTTCTGAAGGATTGCAGCTTCCGGTATTTCAGGTAAATTATCAACACCCAACCGCTTTTTCAGCAAGACGGGCTTCAAGTATTTTTTTTAAATCTTCTAGGGTGTATGCATGTATTGTTTTATAGAGACTGTTGTTCTCTCTTAGCCACAACAGTGCTTCATGGACTTTTCTCAGATCTATTAGTGCAGTCCAACATTCTTGTTGTAAGTAGGCTGACCATTGACAATGACTACAAACTATCAATGTTAAGAAGTTTTTCCAGGCTGAATATCTGCATTTGCTTGCACATCAACAGGTAGACTATACTATTCTCCCCTTAAGAGCGTCAACAAGTTCTGTTCTAGGTCTCTTCAATGCAGTTACTTGCCCTAATCTGACGATCGTAAGACAAGGCATTACAAAGCGCATCATTGCCATTTCAAAATTATTTAAACACTTTATACATTCCGGTGTACAGTCTATTATGAAGGTTATTTAATACTGATCGGACATTCTCCTGACTTTTCAACATTTTCCCAGCACAGTAATCACAGACAAAGAATGAATCTATGACATCCTCTTTCCAACCTGTACATTGAATAGTTGTTCTCTGTCATCTTTGGGTATGTCCTGTTGTAGTGTGTCTAAAATCGTGGCCATCATTACATCAAACCTTTCTTATTTGAAAGGGATCTTAGACTCTTCAATTGGTATTTTGTCTTTATCTGCTCACAACTGTCACAATGCATTGTGGGTATACATCCCTAATGTTCGCTACCTTATCAAGGCTCTCACCAAATAATTTTATTATTGTATTTTCCTCCACAGAAACTCTAATATTGCTATCACCGTAAATGAAGTCTTGACTATTATTACGACAGAGTCTACTTGACACTTCTTCTATGTAATGACTTAGTTCCTTGTACGAGCCCTCGACTTTTAGTAGATTAATATGTTGTATAATCTTACATTTTGATACTGCCTTATATACGCTATTAATGAAACAGTTCAAGACAGGAAAACTGTGGAGCTAGTGCCCTTAGAGAACGCAAATAGCTCTGACATCCCTCAATTTGGGCTACAGTTATAACGAATGCCCATGCTTTCTTGTGTCCCTGTAATTGATTCTCACAATAATCCAAGCCGCAAGGTAGAAATTAACCACTTTGTCAGTTGAAAATTTTAATGCTATATTATTTTCAAGGATATCAAAAAGAATTTGACATAATTCAATATCCGTCGGATAGAGCTTGCAGATATCAGGGTGACATTGCCAAGTAACCTGCTGCCCAATTTTTGGTTTTTGAATGTTTACTCAGATTGTTATAGGTGACTTCAGCCATCATAATTTCCTTGTCAGATCTAGATTCAGAGCATTCTTCAATAGTTGTCTCGTACTTTTCAGGACAGTTTGTTCTACTACACAGAGAATTTTTTGCCAATATTCAGTAGAACTAAAAGAACTGTTTAAAACACAGTTAGAAATGCTTTTTCTTGAGTCGGTGTTCCAGGAATTTGTTCTAAATCATTAGTCTTACAAACACATTTACTAATAACCCTAACAGGCTCGTTTTTCGCCATAATTGAAAAACATTGCTTTTCCTTCGCTGTTGATAGGTATGCTTGTATATATGTTTTTATTGCTGCTACATAAACTGCAATTGCTCCTTCCAAAATTAATATACGAATTTTCAAAGAAGTACGCCTCCGTATATTCACTGTGTTGTCGAACATTTTCCATTGCATCTGTAAACTGTTCCGCAGTTGCCAATCCATACCTTGGAAGCTTTTCATTAAACTGACAACATTTCTTTTGGATATTACTATGAAGCTTTGCCAAGGAATTTCTAGCCGACTTTTCAACAGCATCCGCTCTTTCAAAGAGAATTTTAATCTGTAATTTTGAATACTTTTCGTGATCCTGGTAAAACATGCGTAAAATGTTTCTCAATTTACGAAGATCAGCCTGCATTTTTGCCATCTTCTTATATTTCTGAATGTAATTTTTTCCCTTTGTCCTTATGCGTTCTTCGGTACAACCTCGCAGAGAATTTAATTTTTTCATTATAGCTTTTGTCACCCCAGTATCTACCCATTATTCTGGTAGCAACTTTTTTTCTTATGTTTGTTTCGGTAATCTTTCATCATTTACCATACCGTTCCTTGATCTTTTGTTTGGCTGTCTCAATTTTTGCATGTCTATAATCTTCATCATTGTGATAACACATCTTGCTGTTTCTTTTGCTCTCTCAATTATTACTTCTCGATACCCTGGTCGGTTGAATACCTTTGTTTTGCTCTCTCAATTATTACTTCTCGATATGCCTGGTCGGTTGAATACCTTTGTTTTTTTCTTTTCAAGATACTATCTCTTGTTGTTTGTGTAGTACTGTTTTTCAATATCCGTGCAGCTTGCTTGATTGAAACCATTATGTAATTATGAATGTGAACTTTTACAGTTCTGAAGCTTCTTATATAGTAATTATACTATATATCACTGCAACCCGAATATAAATATTCGATTCTTTGGTGTATCTATTGGTATCAAAATTTTGTTTTAAGAGTCTTGGTTACTATGGAGCCGGGTCGCATCTTACTTAGAGTTCGTTAGCACGAAAGGTATGGAAGCTGTGCGGATTGATTTAAAACCAAATGTAACCTCGAATGACGTCATATATACCACATACCTCTTTTTCTTTTCCATGTTGTATCAGTACTACGATATAGACTTCGTCCCATACTGTATTGTAGCTGATTCAGGAATGGTATTTATTTTCTAAATTAGTCTTAATAGTAAAACGACCTGATTACAAATTATGATTATGGCATCATTGATCAATCTTAAACATGAAATGTTCTTTACTGTAATGGTTTGTTCTTTACTAGGTTTCAGCCATCTCTACAGCCATGCTACTGATGGAAATTAAATAATCCCAATTTATGTTTCAGTTAACATGGGCTAGGTGTCGTTCTTTGTTGTACATTTTTGTTTTGATCTGACTCTTTTTTTAGGAGTTGGGGGGCTTTATATTTCTTAACATTGGAGGTGATCGTCTCTTACTAGGTTGCTAGCTACCGCTGCAACCCGGATTTTGAATTACTAAACTATACTATAATTAAGTGGCGTATAAAATTTAGTATAGGCAAGAGGTCGTTATTTATTATAATTAGAAAAGGTTTTTAACCCAATTAATTTCCTTTAAAATGAGCTATTGAACAACCCTCTAGGATGTTCCAGTGCCAAGCTATCTGTGGAAAAGAAAGAAAAAAGAAAAAAAATATCCCGTTTAGGCAGAATGTTGTAGTAGCTGCCACTTTTCTTGATTTTCAAGCCAATATACACATCTTGTTACGCCTGGTAAGTTGAATACCTTTGCTTTTCTCTTTTCAAGATGCTACCTCTGTTTTTTTGGTAGTACTGTTTTTTTAACTTGCGTGTAGCTTGCTTGATTGAAACCATTATGTAACCATTAGCTGAATGTTTAAGTCACGTATCAAGTATCAAGAACCTAACAAAAAATTAATCTAATTTTGAAATTTTCAGGTATTTTTCTAGTCTAAATTAGAAGATTAAAACTATTCAGACACCATAAATATTTTTGCAGTTTATAACTTTAGCGATTCTGAACTAAAAACGAAAATAAAATAAAAATTAATTTTTTTCAATTTTTACGTCACGTCGCTCATTAAGTCATATATGGTTATTAGTACACAATAAGTTTTAGATATTACGTCATTTCACTTATTACGTCATATGTGGTTGTTTTCGTTCTTTATTATAATTTAAAATGATCCATTGAACAACTCTCTACGATGTTCCAGTGCTAAGCTATCTATGGAATAAAAGTTTAAAATACAACCTTACCACGAACTGTTTGATTTCTTCAAAAATCAAATGTCTTTGAAAAGACAGCAGTATGGAAAGACATCAAAAATACAGTTTTTAGTGGAAAAATTTATCCTGTTTTAAAATAATTTGTTTTAGTTACAAAAGGTTTTTAACCCAATTAATTCCCTTGAAAATGAGCCATTGAACAACTCTCTACGATTTTCCAGTGCAAAGCTATCTCTGGAAAAGAAGAAAAAAGAAAAAAATATCCCGTTTGTGGAGAATAACGTGGTTAAAGTCAATTTTCTTGATTTTCAAGCCAATATATATCCCTTGCTGTTCAAGCCAAAGGGCGGTAAGTTTCCTTTCAAGGGGTTTCGGACAAGGCGGTTCTAATGGTGTACTTTTTGTTTTGATCTGACTCCTTTTTTAGGAACTATGGGTTTTTACATTTCTTAACATTGGACGTGATGTCTCTTACTAGGTTGCTAGCTACCGCTGCAACCCGGATCAACAATAAAGCTCTCTGATACGCTGAATATGATGGTGTGATTTTCATTAAGATTCTATGACTTTTAGGGTGTTTTTCCCTTTTTTCGAAAATAAGGCATATTTTCTCAGGCTCGTAACTTTTGAATGGTATAACTAAACTTAATGAAATATAAATATTTAAAATTAGCATTAACATCCAGTTCTTTTGATGTATCTATTGGTATCAAAATTCCGTTTGTTAGAGTTTCGGTTACTTTTGAGACGGGTTGCTCTTACTGTACAGTTCATTACCACGAACTTTTTGATGGTACCATTTATTATGAACTATATGAAGAGAATGAATAGCACCTGTCCACATTAAATAAGATTCATAAAACCGAACGATAGTAAGGAGGCAATTAATTTTGATCCCCATAAGTGTGTTCAGCACCTACGAACATTTGGTATTATTGAGACAGTGCGTGTTTCTGCAGCTAAATTCCCTTCTCGAATGTCCTATGATCAGTTTGTAAATCGATATTATCAGCTTGCTATAGGTCTTCAGAAGAATGAGCCACGTAAAAGAAGTGAAATTGTTTTACTTAATCTCAGAGACGTTTCTGATGCGTATAAGTTTGGACAGACGAAAGTATTTTGTCGTGCGAAAAGATTGTGCAATTTGGAAAGATTGCAAAAGGATCTCTTGTGGAAAAGTAGTTTTATTATCTAAAAAAGTTGGTGAGGTTATCGTCAAAAATACCTTTACAGTCAACTTAAAAACGACCATTTTAATCCAAGCTTGGGTCCGTGGACATTTTGCCCGTGCTAAGGTACTAGCTCTTCGACAAAATTAAGCTGCAATAAAAATCCATTGCCACATTCATGGTTAGCTCTCTCGAAGAAAGTACAGTCGAATCCGCTCAAAGATTGTACGTTTGCAAGTCTATAGTCGTAGCTTTTTAGTCACACAGGCATTTTTGAGAAGAAAACAGGCTGAAAAAGTAACAGTGATTCAGACAAATTAAAGAATGTGGCTAGCTGTTAAAAATTACAGAAACACCAAAAAAAGTGAGCTGTGAACAAAAAATCTCTAGGATGAGAACAAATTGGATAGGTTCATAGCTTTGCAACACAGCAGCAGCAATTGAAAGATTTAATTAATTTTTCCATGAATTTAATTTAATATGCTTTCAAGTATAAGTGGACATTTTTCATGTATCGCAAGACAAATATTGTTATGAGCTCACCTTTCTTGGCATGTCTTGTTCAAACTATGAAGTAAACTTTAAATCTTTATTATTGGTCAACCTTAAATATTTTTTTTTATATTCACAGCCATGTCTATACCAAATGTGTAGCGCATGATAACTCTTGTCATTAAAACTGCGCTTGCATATTTTACACTTGAATGTATTTTCACCGGTGTGGATTGTCATTTGTAGGGCAAGAGTATTCTTTTGAGTAAAATTGTGCTTGCATACCTTATACTTGAATGGCTTTTCACCGATATGGGTTCTCAAGTGATGGGTGAGAATATTTTTCTGATTAAAACTTTGCTTGTATACGTTACACTTGAATGGCTACTTACCAGTGTGGATTTTCACATGTCTAATGAGATTACTAGTATCGGAAAAACTCTTTTTACATGTATTACACTTATAGAACTTTTCACTCGTGTGGGTTCTCATGTCTATGGTAAGAGTACACTTGCGACTAAAACTTTGCTTGTATAAGTCAGAATTAAATGGCGTTTCACCGGTTCGGTTTCTCATGTGTATGGCAAGATTATACTTGCGACTAAAACTTTGCTTGCATACATCACACTTGAAGGACTTCTCACCGGTGTGGATCCTAACAAGGCGAATGAGATGAATATTTCGAGAAAAGCTCTTATGACTTTTCATTGGTGTGGGCTCTCATGTGTATTCTTTCAAAGTCTGGCTAGCAGCATGGGGTTTCCTGAATGCACTTTCCAGTTAAAGGAACATCAAACCAGCCACAAAATTAGTTTTCTTTGTTCCAAGAACTTTCGACATGCCTAATCATGCCTCAACTAATTTTGAAATTTCCTAGTATTTTTTCTAGTTCAAATTAAAATATTAAAATTGTTGCTTATACACATAAATATTTTTGCAGTTTGCATACTAACTTTAGAAATCCTGAACTAAGAACTAAAGTAAAATAAAATTATCTTGTCGACAGATAAAACAATATATTACGTTCACTAATTACTTCATAAATGACGTAATAAGTGAAACTAATTAAAACATTTTCAGGTATTTTCTAGTTTTAATTAGAAATTAAAGTTATTGTTCTGACACCATAAATATTTTTGCGGTTGGTATTATAATTTTAGCGACCCTGAAGTGAGTACTGAAATTAAAAATGATAAAAAAATACTCCAAAAAATAAAATATAGAGATACGCACTTTTTGAGTTTAGCCAAAAAAAATTTGGTTCCAGGTGGCAAGCAGATTTTAATAACGTTTTCTACGATAAAGCAATAGAATAGTTCAGTTTTTCTTAAAAAATTATTTCTTGTTTGAAAATATTTGTTTTAATTATGAATATCTTTTCAAATGAGCCATTAAACAGCTCTCTATCATTTTCCAGTGCCTAGCAGGCTGAGGAGAAAAAACGCAAACGAGTAGTTAGAACTTAGCAAAAAAGCAAAACTAATTTTAAAATTTTCAGGCATTTTTCAAGTTTTAATTAAAACATTAAAAGTATTGCTCAGACGCCATAAGTATTTTTACAGTTTTCATAAAAACCTGAGCAATACTGAACTGAGAACTAAATAAAATTAAATTATCTTGTCCAAAGATAACATGTATAAATTTTGGCAGAATACAAAAATGAAGATACAAGAGAATTCCAATTGAAAATAAAACGAACTGGATTTTGACCAATAGAAAAACAGCATTTTTACTGAATTTAATTTTTCATCAATATGCTTTCAATATAAGTGGACATTTTTCGTGCATTGCAAGATAATATTTGATATATACTCATCTCTATCATTCGATTGTTGCCGCTTTGTGTACACCATGGTCATTAGGACCTTCCTTAATCAGCTCAGGCATCTTCAAAATTATGACCCTCCTTTGTTATTTTATCTCTTTTGTTATTATCCTGGAGATTTTTTATTCTTAGCTCACGTTTTTCGGTGTTTCCGTAATTTTTAACATCTAGTCTCATTCTATCATTTGTCTGATTCACTGTTACTTTTTCAGCCTATTTTCTTCTCAAGAATTCCTGTGTGACAAAAAAAAAACCACAAATATAGGGTTGCAAACGTATAATCTTTGAACTTATTCGACTGTACTTTCGTCGAGAGAGCCAACCATGAATATGGCACTGGATTTTTATTGCAGCTTAATTTTGTCGAAGAGCTAGTGCCTTAGCACGGGCAAATGTCCACAGACCTAAGCTTGGATTAAAATGGTCGTTTTTTTTAAGCTGACTATAAAGTTTTTTTTTTTTACGATAACCTCACCAACTTTTTTGAATAATAACACTACTTTTCTACAAGAGATCCTTTCGTAATTTTTTCCAATTGGGTAATCTTTTGGGCACGACACAATATTTTCGTCTGTCCAAACTTACACACATCAGAACCGTCACTGAGATTGAATAAAAAAGTTTCACTTATTTTACGTGGCTCAGCCTTCCGAAGACTTATATGAAGCTGATAATATCGATTTATAAAATGATCTTAGGACATTTGGGAAGGAAATTTAGATGCTACATGCTCGTAGCTGCTGCAAAACTCAATGGAGATCAAAATTAAATGCCTCCTTACTATCGTTCGGTTTCATGCACCTTATTTAATATGAGCAGGTGCTACTCAGGTTCTCCATTAATTGAGTTATGAAATTTTAAATTGTGACCCAACAGTTTTTTTTGTTCATAGGAGGGTTGATTTTTCTGCAATTTTTATTTCTTCAAAAACTAATGGTCCAAGTTAACGTGGAAAAGTACCATTAATTTTTTGAGGCTCAGTATTGGTAGAAACACCTTCTTGCTTTTTGAAAACGTAGTAAACCCAATTGAATTTGTTCTGATTTGAAGCACACCCTTGGTATACCTTGGTATTTGTTGTTTCAATTTGTTTTGAAGATTCATTGTATATTCAATTCTGTTCGGTTATTACTTACGTCACGGGTTGAGTATTGAGAAACTAACAAAACTTAAAACTAATTTTAAATTTTAAGGTAATTTTCTGGTTTTAATTATTAGATTAAAATTATTTCTAAGATACAATAAATATTTTTGCAGATTACATAATAAATTTAGCAATTTTGAACTGAAAACTAAAATAAAATAAAAATTGAGTTTGGTAGTTAGAACCAAACCAAAAATGAAACTAATTTTTAAATTTTAAGGTATTTTTCTATTTTGAATTAAATGATTCAAATTATTGCTCGGATACCATAAATATTTTTGCATTTTCATTATTCTATATTATATTGAACTATAGAATAAAATAGAATAGAACTTATTTACACAAAAGCCCAAAGGGCTGTGGTCACAAGAACAAAGACACTTTCATACAAGCATAAATTGGCATAAAACTATAATCTAAGCTAGTGAAATATCACCCTCATACCTAATCTTCAAAAAAAATAAACCTTTCTCTATGTTCTATACCCATCGTCAGGATTATTCCGAATCTCTTTATACCTCTCATATCTTTCCTTGCAAATAAATGTATTATCTCATCTCTCTCCCAAGCCTCAACCCCAAACAATTCTTTTCTTAAATCTTTTAATTCACTACACTTCCCCACAAAATGAACCAAATCTTCCTCTTTCCCACACATGGGACAGAAGTAAGGACCAGAAGCTTGCCTAACCCCTCCCAGATACTTCCTTCTATCTCCTAGTGGTAACCCATCTGACCTAACACAAATAATCAACTTTTATTGCCTCTTTTGAAGCTCCGCCTTAAAATACATTTCTTCTCCCCACTGCTCCTTAGCCTTTGCATATAACTCCAGTGATCGGGTCTCATTCACTCGCGCATGCCGCACCTGGATCTCCTGGCCCCTTAACCTCTCCCTGACCCTATTCGCAACTGCTCCTTCTTTTAATCCAATCCCTACCCTACCATTTTATAGCTCTGAAAATCCAGAATCTTCCAATATATACTTAATTTAGATAGCCACGTATCACTCTTTGGGATCCTCAGAGCTTCTAAATATGCTGCTTTTGTTATCCTTACTCTGGGCATAGTCAGGATTTTCTGCCATAGTCTTATCATCCCTACTAGCCTATCAATTCTTAAAGAAAATAAACCTAGATCTCCTCTCAATACTAACCTATTCGTTTAAAAATGTAGACCTAAAACTCTCTTAAAATACTGAAGCTGAATCTTCTCCATTGTCTCACCAGCTATGTATCCCCAAACTTCAGATCCATAATACACAGCCAATTTAATCTTTACCTGAAATATCTACTTATGTATCTTCAGGTTCTGTATGTTTGCCAGTTGGCTAGCAGTCACAGCATAGGCGCAGGACTTTCCTTTAGCAAGACTTAGCTCAGCTGCTTTCCAAACTTACCATTTGACGAAAACTTACATCCTAAATACGTAAACTCATCCCTACAATCTAAATCTATTCCCTCCCATTTTACTCTATCCCTACTTGTAATTTTACCCCTTTTTCTAAAAACCATAACTACCGACTTCCTTACATTCAAGCTTAGTTGTTTCCTATCTATATAATACTTAGTTCTATCCAACAAGAACTGTAAATCATCTCTAAACTTCGCCACTAGTGCCAGGTCATCAGCAAACATCAGCATGCATAGTTCACAGACATCTAATGACACCATTGGGGCTCCTTGCTTCCTAAGAAGATCCGGCAAATCATTAATAAACAACGAAAACAGCCTCGGAGACAGGGGGCAACCTTGTTTAACCCCCTTTCTAGAACAAATTACATATGAAAATTTTCCTGCAACCCTAATAAAAAACTTTGTAGCTTCATACATACTTATTAAAATCCTTACAAGTGGGTATGGCAGGTCAATATTTATACAATCCTTCATTAACAGTTCCCTCTTTACTTTATCAAATGCCCCTTTTAAATCCAAAAAGCTACATACAATTCCCCTCCCTTCTTATTTATAAACTTATCAACTAAACACTTTAATGTAAAAATCTGATCAATCGTACTGTCCTTCTCTGAATCCTGACTGCTCCGTGGCTAGCCTTTCAGTTTTCTGGAGCCAACTTCTAAGTCTGTTATCTAATACCTTTGCCATTAGCTTTCCTAGTATGTCACCTAAATTTATACATCTATAATTTTAATGTAGATTCCTATTCCCTTTTTCAAAAATTGGCGCTTGTACTGCCAGGTTCCACTCACTAGGCCAAATTCCAGATCGAAAAACTGCTGTAAATATCAAAGAAATAATATACAATGTTACGCTTCTACTATACTTCCATAGAACTGCTTCAATAACATCAGGACCAGGTGCTGAACATCCCTTAATCTCTTTTAAACTTTTCCGTACTTCTTCTACCCTAACTGGCTCGATTAAGGCATCATCTTCTTCCTTCATAGGGCCTTAAACTTGATATGATTATGCATAAGCTTCATCGGCTATTATGGAGCATAAGCTCCGTAATAGATTCATTACAAGCAGGTAAAAGCCTACGGCAATTAGGGTGCCAATTATGGTATAATTGGCATAATAGTCATTTAAGCTTGTCCCCATGTGCTCCTCCTTCATATAGCTTTCGTTAGCCTGAACTGCTTCCATAGTTCTCATCGAAAATGCCAGCAAAAAACACAAAATGAAATTCTTATTACAGCAAAACATGTTTTGACTCATTTCGTGAAGAAACATAAATTCCGCTATCGTATCAAGTTACAATTCGGACTGTTGATTTTAATAATCTGCAAACTTTTGATTTTTCCTTTAATTTTCTTTGAGTTGTTTAATGCCATATCAAAACATTTGAAAATATTTTTGCAATTACCAGTTTTTTGGTTAGTGAGCTTTTTGAACTTAAATTCTCTATCCACTTTTTCAAATAATTGTAAAACTAAGTTTAACATGTAGGATCTTGCTACTAAGTTCCATTTAAAAACTAAAATTATTGTTTTGCAAGATATTTATATAGTAACTTTGAAATAATAAGTCAAATATGGCATAATACCCTAGGAAAGTTTACCGATGATAATACTACTACTAAAGCTAAGGCTACGACTATTATTTAATATTTCAGTTACTATCCACTATCGTTCGGTCTATTCTATATCATGTAACACAAATCTAAAAAAAATAAAACTAGTTTAAAAATTTTCGGGTATTTTTCTAGTTTAAATTAAAATATCAAAATTATTGCTCAAATACCGTAAATAATTTTGCAGTTTATAACTTTAGCAATTCTGAACTGAAAACTAAAATAAAATAAAAATTGATTTTTTCAATTTTTATGTCACTTCACTCATTACGTCATATATGGTTATTAGTACATAATCGGTGTTAGATATAACGTCATGTCACATATTACGTCATATATGGTTGTTTGTAGACAATCGGTAGAATATTTATTCTTTACTATAAATCTTTGAAAAGACTGCAGTATGAAAAGACATCAAAAATGCAGTTTTTAGTGGAAAAATTTATTCTCTTTTAGAAATAATTTATTTTAGTTACAAAAGATTTTAACCCAATTAATTTCCTTTAAAATGAGCCATTGAACAACTTTCTACGATGTTCCAGTGCCAAGCTATCTGTGGAAAAGAAGAAAGAAAAAAAAATATACCGTTTAGGCAGAATGTTGTAGTAGCCACCACTTTTCTTGATTTTCAAGCCAATATATTTCCCTTGCTGTTAAAGCCAAGAGAAAGAAGGTTTCCTGTACATGTGTTTCAGACAAGGCGGTTCTAATGGTGTAGTTTTTGTTTTGATCTGACTTTTCTTAGGAATTATGGGTTTTTATATTTCTTAACACTGAACCTGATCGTCTCTTACTAGGTTGCTAGCTACCACTGCAACCCAGATTATGATTAACTATATCGGTATTTTCTGTAATTCAGGAGTTATGGGTTACTTTAGTTTTTACTAATGGGCGTGATCGTCTCATACTAGGTTGCTAGCTACCGCTGCAACCCCGATATCCGTTGGAACTTACAAATTCCCCAGTTACAAAGAAATGTTATTCTAATGATCGTCTTTTAATGTAAAAAATTTTTTAACCCAATTAATTTCCTTTAAAATGAGCCATTGAAAAACTCTCTACTCTGTTCCAGTGCCAAGCTATCTGTGGAAAAGAAGAAAGAAAAAAAAATATGCGGTTTAGGCAGAATATTGTAGTAGCCACCACTTTTCTTGATTTTCAATCCAATATATTTCCCTTGCTGTTAAAGCCAAAGGACAGAAAGTTTCCTATTAAGGGGTTTCGGAAAGGCGGTTCTAATGGTGTACTTTTTGTTTTGATCTGACTTTTCTTAGGAATTATGGGTTTTTATATTTCTTAACACTGAACCTGATCGTCTCTTACTAGGTTGCTAGCTACAAATGCAACCCGGATAGCATTGGACTGATCATCTCTTACTAGGTTGCTAGCTATTGCTGCAACCCGGATTCAAATATATATATAGTTATGAGAGGCAGCGTGGCCGAGTGGTCCAAGGCACTGGTGTTAGCAACAGTCTCTTCGGAGGCGTGGGTTCAAATCTTACCGCTGGTATAAGAATATCATTTATGTACAAAAATCAAATATCTTTGAAAATACTGCAGTAGGAAAAGACATCAAAAATGCAGTTTTTAGTAGGAAAATTAATTCTTTTTTAGAAATAATTTATTTTAGTTACAAAATATTTTTAACCCAATGAATTTCCTTTAAAATGAGCCATTGAAGAATTCTCTACGATGTTCCAGTGCCAAGCTATCTGTGGAAAAAAAAGAAGAAAAAAAATATAACGTTTATGCAGAATGTTGTAGTAGCCACCACTTTTCTCGATTTTCAAGCCAATATATTTCCCTTGCTGTTCAAGCCAAGGGACAGAAAGTTTCTTATATAGGGGTTTCAGACAAGGCGGCTCTAATGGTGTACTTTTTGTTTTGATATGACTCTTTTTTTTAGGAGTTATGGGTTTTTAAATTTATTAACATTGGACGTGATCGTGTCTTACTAGGTTGCTAGCAACTGCTGCAACCCGGATCCAGTGCCAAGTTAACTGTGGAAAAAAAAGATGCCGTTTAGGCAGAATGCTTTAGTAGCTGCCACTTTTCTTCATATTTAAGCCCACATATTTCCCTCACTGTTAAAGTCAAATGACAGAAAGTTTCCTATATAAGGGTTTTGGACAAGGCAGTTCTAATGGTATAATTTTTGTTTTGATCTGACTTTTTTTTAGGAGTTATGGGTTTTTGTATTTGTTAACATTGGACGTGATCGTCTCTTACTAGGTTGCTAGCTAACGCTGCAACCCAGATTGCTAGCTACCGCTGCAACCCGGATCTTTATTATGACCACGAACTGTTTGATTTAATATTTCAGTTACTATGGGTTACATTTCGTTTCTTATTGTAACAATGAAAATTTTTTTCCTTGATTCTCTTGTCCTTTAGAATTTACTTCATTTATTATACATAATTTTTTATGTATAACGTTAAAATCGGCGTCTTTTTCTGTATCTTCTATTTTTACTTTTCTTTTGTTCTCTTTTTCTATGAATCCATGCACAACACTACTCTCCCTTTTCTTTCCTGTTGGAGAAATTTCGGTTAATAAGGGTACTTCATCTGGTGTACCTCTGAGTTGCCTTTCTAGGAACTCAAACAATGGAATATCTGTTCTATAAATTTTTCTCAAACGGTTGTACTCAATTAAAGCATCAACATCGCAATAAATCTTTGTCTTATCAAATTCTACTAGATGTAAACCTGCACTAGTGGTCACACGGGAAAGAGCAACATACATCATACCTGGACCAAAGCAACGATTACCTGCGTCAACAATTGCACACTGTAAACTTAGTCCTTGGGACTTGTGTATTGTAATGGCAAAGGCCAGTTGAAGAGGAAACTGTCTTCGCGTGTAAAAGACTTGCTTCAAAACTTCAAAGCGCACGGTTTCTCTGCCAATTTCAACCGGAAGTTCCAGTCCGTCAAATTTTACAAGAACTCCAATTATTTCTCCGTTTGGTAGCAACTTGAAGCTCGTTACTGTACCCATTGATCCATATACTAGCCCCTTAGCAACACAAATATTTCTTTGGAGCACTACACGTGCACTTACTGGAAGTAACAAGCTCATGAAAGAACCGGCTGTTCTTTTTCTGTCGTTGCCAAAGTTTAAAACAGTGTTTGCTGCTTTCTGTTCGATTCGTTTGTCATCAATAACTGAAGAGAGTCGATCAACTGCAGAAAGTTTAACGTAGTCTGAGCAGCTTTTTGTAAGAAGCAACTCGTCAACTACCATACAATTTTCATTGGTGGGCATAAGAATGACAGGTCTATTTCCCTCTTCATACAATTTTGAGTAAAGATCTATAATTTCGTCATTTGAAGCTCTGTAGGAGTTCCCAATTTTTCTCTTGTAAAGACTATTCAAATTTTCACCAGTGCAAAACCCCTGTCTAATTTCAGCAAGTGTATTAGCATAACTCTTATCCATCTTTTGTCTCACATTTATGCTTAGTTCCTCATACTCAAATAGATGCCAGAGGTTGAAAGTACCGACTGATCCGATTCTATTTTTTACTTCTAGTCGTGTGAGAGGTATATAAGGAGGATTACCACTTACTGGTCTTAATTGAAGAAAATCTCCCAAAAATACGCAGTTAGCATTACCCATTAGCAAATCAACTGCCATTATTTCTGATAGTCTTAAGTGAATGTAGGTTAAAAGAAGAGACGAAACCATACTAATTTCATGAATAATAAAAAGTCTTGTCTCCTTAAGTGTCTTTCTCAAAGTAAGAAGTTTTTCAGTGGAGAGAGGTGTGTATTTTGTGGTGTTTTCCTGATCAATAGCTAAACTTAAACAACTATGTATTGTTAAACCATTTATGCTATGTGCAGCAATACCAGTAGGTGCCATAACCACAACGGGACAATCTTCATTCTTGAACTTGCTTGCAAAGTAGTCTTTTCACGACACTGATAACCATAGATTTTCCTGTACCCCCACATCCAGATACAATCAACTTCAAAGATGTTGCACCATTGCGCTTGGTAACTGAGTCTAAAATTTTGTCAACAACTCTCTTTTGATCAATATTGAGCGACTCATAATCATTTTTCAACCTGTCTTCGGTGTCACCATTTAAAATCTGTTTGTTTGCGTCTAACAAATCCTCCATAGCATCTGCTGCTCTGTCAATGACTCCTCCCTGAATTGAATTTTCTGGGTCATCTTCAATGTTTTCATCAATATTTTCTGCCTTCAGAATTTCTTTTGCACGTTCTCGGACCGTTTCTTCAAATTCAATATCGCTTTTCCTCTTAACAACAAATTTTTCGTGGTAAGCTACCATGTCGGGATAGTTTACACTTTCAACACAGTAGGTTTCGTAGTTGCTATTTCCACCGACTACTAGTTCATTTTCATTTCGCCAAGGTTTAAACAATTTTAAAAGATCTCCATAGTAAGCATTTTGCTTCTCGTCAGTTTCAAATGGGTTTACCTTTCTGTGCTGCATGATATACGGTTTAAAAAGCCTTTTTCTGAGGTAGAAGGACCCGTCAGTTAACATCATATTATCATCAGAACCATTACGCTCCCGTTCGTACCAAGACAATAACTGAAAAAGACTAATATTTTCCATATGTTCCGGTCTTTTAGGGTAGATATCAATAACCCAGTGGGCAATGAACAAATCACAACTCTATGGATCGTTTTTAGCAAGCTTTTCAAGCTCCTCATACCTTCTCAGTGTCCTCTTCACCTCGCTCTTTTTCGCAAGGTCAATATAGCTAAATTGCCTAGAAATACTATACATTTTAGTACCAAGAAGCCTATCAGGAGCTTCAACTGCTCCAACTTGACGGGTTTTTATGGACTTCAACAAGTAGGACATAGTTCGTTGACCAAGACTTTTGCATGCATTATTTGCTTCCTCCCACATTGCTTCTATTTCGACACTCTCTGCTTTAGTCATGTAATCGGTAATGTAATACGGTAATTTAGAGCCCAAATGGCCAATATATTGAACATCAATGTTTGCTTGATTAGCAATAAGTAACACAGGAGAATAGTCATTTATATAACACTCGTCATCTCTTCGAAGCAGATGATATATTCTTTTTCTTGGCTTTTTACGGACTGTACCATGAGCCAAGCAGTCAAGGATGTCATATAATTCTGTTCATTCCTTTGTAGGACGAGGAAAGCCAAACTTACAATACGTAACCCATCTTCCTCTTTTTCTCTTATATTTTCCTTGACAGTATTTATTACAGTGGTGCACTTGATGGTCTTTGACCAGTTTGTGAAGAGTTGGACTAGTCAATCTATTTGGTATTTCACAAGTTATAATACTATCGATATACTGAATCACTTCAGACGCTGTTGATTTCCCAATAATAGGAGCATCTTCAATCCACAATACACAATGTACATGAGGCGCACCTCGTTTCTGATACTCGATACGCCAGAAATGATCCTTAATTTTACCAAACAAAGGATTTGTCTTTGAACAAATTAGCTCATTAAATATAGGTGTCCATTTTTTGTCAAAGTGCATGGAAACTGCAACTGGATCTAGACACGTCAACTCTGCTGGGGTCATTTTTGCTACACCAGGTAAGTTCTTATGGACAGTCCGTAAATAGTCAATAAATTCAGGAGAGTACCACTCAGCACATGAAACTGTCAGAAACAAAGTCGGTGGACCCAATTGCTCAATCATTGACTTTACTTTATAGGAAAGAGATTGAAAATACTGCTGAGATCCTCTGATTTTTGATTGAACAGAAAACAAAGTCGCTTCCATCTCTCCATCACGGGAATGAAGCCTGTCTATAAATTGACGAGCATTTTGATTTGGTTTCACAGTCCGCAACATATGACCGACGCTATTACACATGTAAGAGAATTCTTGCAATTGGAAGCTGTGAAAAAGAAACTGTTTGTCAAGACGAAACTTAGTATGTCTGCTAAGAAGCCTTGATTTAAAATAATCTGCATTCCTAATCCGAAATGGTCTTGCCTTGTCACGCAAGCCATATTTGCCTTTCGGGAAAAGATTTGGAAACACTTTTAGATCAAGTTCTTCCTGAAATAAGTCTTCGCTCTCACCTTTTAGTTTCTTGATTTGAAATTGGTCAGTACCAAGATCTATCATCTGCTTAAAATCGTCTATGAAGTCTTTTGGAACCGCTGAATTGAGAGGCTGGACAGAAAAATGTTCAACCAATGTAGATTTTGCGCTTTCTGTCAGTTTCTGAAGGATTGCAGCTTCCGGTATTTCAGGTAAATTATCAACACCAACCGCTTTTTCAGCAAGACGTGCTTCAAGTATTTTATTTAAATCTTCTAGGGTGTATGCACGTATTGTTTTATAGAGACTGTTGTTCTCTCTTAACCACAACAGTGCTTCGTGGACTTTTCTCAGATCTATTAGTGCAGTCCAAACATTCTTGTTGTAAGTTGGCTGACCATTGATAATGACTACAAAACTATCAATGTTAAGAAGTTTTTCAGGCTGAATATCTGCATTTGCTTGCACATCAACAGGTAGATATACTATTCTCCCCTTAAGAGCAATTTTCTTGATTTTCAAGCCAATATATTTTCTTTGTTATTCAAGCCAAAGGGCGGTAAGTTTCCTGAATAGGGGTTTCGGACAAGGTGGTTCTAATGGTATACTTTTTGTTTTGATCTGACTCTTTTTTTTAGGAGTTAGGGGTTTTATATTTCTTTACATTGGAGGTGATCGTCTCTTACTAGGTTGCTAGCTACCGCTGCAACCCAGATTACAATGCGTAAGTCAAACGACACTGCATATTCTTGTGCATGCTAGAGATAAGACAAATTATGCAAGCACGGTTCAAAAGTACTGTTCAAAAGTACCGTTCAAAAGTACTGTTCAAATATATAGATAGATTACTACTCACATTTTCCCTCCTTAAACTCCTTAAAAAATTTAAATGCCCTAAATCGCACTGATTGAGGATTTTCCTGTCATTTGTACGCCCAACCCTTGAGTACACCTGTCCTGTTTGGCATCCTGGCATTCCCATTGAATTGTCGGACAGAATAGAGGCAGTCCGAAAAAGGTGCCTAAGAATTATCTTCAATGAGGGTAAAGTACCTTATATTTCCCTTCTTAGGAGAGCTTATCTTGTCACCCTTAAGGAAAGGAGAGCAAAAATTACCTTGCGTTTAGCTAACAATGCCCTTCATAACCCTCAAACAACCCCTTTTCCCTGGTCAATATTCACCCCTTCGACCCCGCCTCCCACGTTCTGTGTCAACAAAAATCCCCCTTCTTGCCCCAATAAGAGTTTCCACCTAAAGATATAAAGGAACTTTTATCTCTTACACAGTTGACATTTTCAACCAGTGAATCTCCGCTGCCTTCTCCCTCCCCCCTCACTCACTCTTTACCTCATAGTTATTAATTTTATTGCCCATTTTGCAAATTTGGATGTTTTATATTTATGTTTGTTAGTCACCAACTAACTTAATTTTACGTTTTAATTTTACTTTATCCCCTTGTTAATTTTACGAGTTTTCGTTTTTTTGTCAATTTTGCTGACTTGACATTGGCCTTTTAATTTTATGAGCTTTTGTGGTTTTTGTTTTTAACATTTTTACGTATTTGACCCCTTAACCCTTAACCCTTTTATAAAAGGGTTTGTTGTTTTTGATTGCTTGTTTTTGTTGTTCTTTTTCGCTTTATTTGACGCTAAATTAAGAATTCGGCCCTTTTGGGCTTGTGATAGCCATTTTTCAGCAATAAATCTCATCTTATCTTATATTTGCTTCGTGATTCGTTCTTTACTATAATTCTTTATTATAATATACAAATATCTTCTAATACATAACACTGCTGTCCCCATTTATATTCCTTTACATAACCATAGGCTAGTTATCGCTCTTTACTATAACACGAACTGTTTGACAACCCAGATTATGTAAGGCCTGATTACAAACAGGAAAAAGCCTACGGCTTTTTCTTCTTTGGAGTAGTGAGAGACAATTTTCAAAAAATCAGGCAGCGAACTAAGTTCAATGTATCCAATTGTTTGTTCTCCTAATGATCGCCTTTTAATATAAACCCGTATTGCTACGAACTGTATGATTTGATACTGGGTAATCATTTTTGTCACTATACGTGATATACACATAGTTATCCAAGGCAGCTTGGCCGAGAGGTCTAAAGCGTTGGTTTTAGCCACCCGTATCTTTCGAAGTGTGGGTTCAAATCCCAACGCTGCCAGTATTTCATACCAAAGCAAACAAAGTACTTGTTTTAGTTTTAAATTTATAATCTTACTTTAGTTGCTATGGGCTGAAGTTCGTTCTATACTGTAAATATAATGAATTTAAAGTAGTATCTCTTAAATTCAAAGTTTAAAAAAGAGGCTCAGTTTAGCTACCTCCTAGCTTAATATAATAAGTTTAATATAAATTAATATAGGCAAGAGGTTGTTCTTTATTATAAAATTTTAATATATTGACCTTAAATATAACTGTACTAGCCTATACTGTAGTTAAGTGGCCTATAAAATTTAGTATAGGCAAGAGGTCGTTCTTTATTATAAAAAAAGCCTACGGCTTTTTCTTCTTTGAAATAGTAAGAGACGAACCTCAAACAATCAAGTGGCTAACTAATTACAATGTATGCAATGGTTTAATATTTCAATGATCGTCTTTAAATGTAGATCATTTATAATTCACCAGACAGATTAACTATATAATTTTTTAGTGTATTAACAAATTTTTTATCATGTCTTATATGTAACTTATTTTTCATAAGTCTTCGATGGTACAACGGGAAGCATAGCTAATTGTTACGCATGTAATTGGGGTTCAATTCCCTGTTGGAGGGAATTTTTAACATATTAACTTTAAATAAAACTGTACAAGCCTATAATATAGTTGGCTATGCAAGTTAGTATAGGCAAGAGTTCGTTCTTTATTGTAAAATCCCTGTAATTGATTTCACAATAATCCAAGCCGCCAAGGTAGAAATTAACCACTTTGTCAGTTGAAAATTTTAATGCTATATTATTTTCAAGGATATCAAAAAGAATTTGACATAATTCAATATCCGTCGGATAGAGCTTGCAGATATCAGGATGACATTGCCAAGTAACCTGCTGCCCAATTTTTGGTTTTGAATATTTACTCAGATTGTAATAGGTGACTTCAGCCATCATAATTTCCTCGTCAGATCTAGATTCAGAGCATTTTTCAATAGTTGTCTCGTACTTTTCAGGACAGTTTGTTCTACTACACAGAGAATTTTTTGCCTAATATAGTAGAAAGGGGGGTAAAGGTCCCATCCCTCACCCCTGCTGCCACCTACAACTTCTTTACATAATTTATTCAAGGATTATCGATCTGTTGTTGTTTGGCCACGTGTAATGACATGAGGGGTGTAATATTGATCTAGGACTCGAGGGGGAAGTGAATTTCCGAGAACTTGATTGCGTAATCGAAGGGAAAATTATTGGTTCACGAAGGGGGAATTAAGAAACATTATGGTTTTCTTTGAACTTTAGGTGAACCTAGCCTGTGAACTTGATTTACATAATCGCTAGGGGAAATTATTGATTCACGAAGGGGGAATTAAGAAACAAACATGGCTTCATTGTTGTTTGGCTAGCCTGGCCTGAGAACTTGATTTACATAATCGCTAGGGGAAATTATTGATTCACGAAGGGGGAATTAAGAAACATTATGGTTTCTTTGATCTTTAGGTCTGAGGGATAAACGTTCTTTAGGTCAGAGAGAAAAATTAATATTCTATTTTTAAATAGGGCTTCATTGATCTATAGTGTCAGGAATTATAAATGACATCACTTGTTATCTTGGAATTATGCAGGGGTCTAAAGAAATAGAAATTCTATTTTTAAATACGGCTTCACGGAGCTTTAAGTCGGAGAGATAAATTGATATTCTAACGAAACCATAATAGTTTAGCTAGGAACATTTATGAGATGAAGAGATTAACGTAGGAAAGGGTTTCCTAGAAATTTGAAATGTGAAAGCACAGAGATGCCGAAAAACAAAAGGAACACACAGAAATTACTTCTAGGGGATTATTTGGGCGAAACGGTTTTAGACAGCTTATGGAATTATTTCGGCGAAACCGTTAGAGACGATGATTTAAAAGATGATTTAAAAGAAGATTTTAGAAGAGGTTTTGAGTGTGGTCGTTATAATACACAAGTTCCATTTGAACAGTGTTGTGAGGTCCCCTACCACAACCCCAAAGGGCCCCGATCATCCTACCCCGATCCAAAGGGTTTCAATCCCCATACCCCAATCCAGAAGGAACCCCCTGTGCCCCCAAAGACCCCCCGAGCCCCCAAAGACCTCCCCAAACCCCCGAATGCCATCCCCGGGCCCCCAAAGGCCCATCGAGCTCCCAAAAGACCACCGGGGTCCCAAAGGCCTTCATCCCGGTCTCCAAATGTCCCCCAGGCTCCCAACTGGCCCCCCAGGACCCCCAAAGGCCCTCCACCAGTCCCCAAAGGTCCCCCAGGCTCCCAAAGGGCCCCCTCCCCTCCCTCTCCCTCCCTCTCCTCCCCCCTCCTCACCGTCCCCTCCCCCCTCCCCCAATCCCCTCCCCTCCCCTCCCCTCCTCCCCTCCTCTCCTCCTCTCCACCTCCCCTCCTCCCCTCCCCATTTTTTTAATATTTTTTGTGCATTGAGACACAGAAGGGCACCCCCCCCCCCCCCCCAAAGGGCCCCCGGCACCCCAAAGGCCTGATTTTTCAAAGTTCATTTTTGAATTTCTTTCGTTGAAATGCAAGGGTTGGAATATTTCAGTAGTGTTTGGTTGTGGTTTACCTTGTCACAGTTACATTTTCTTGATTTTTCAAAGTTCATTTTGAATTTCTATCGTTGAAATACAAGAGTTGGAATATTTCAGTAGTGTTTGGTTGTGGTTTACCTTGTCACAGTTACATTTTCTTGATTTTTCAAAGTTCATTTTTAATTTCTTTCGTTGAAATGCAAGAGTTGGAATATTTCAGTAGTGTTTGGGTGTGGTTTACCTTGTCACAGTTACATTTTCTTGATTTTTCAAAGTTCATTTTGAATTTCTTTGTTGAAATGCAAGAGTTGGAATATTTCAGTAGTGTTTGGTTGTGGTTTACCTTGTCACAGTTACATTTTCTTGATTTTTCAAAGTTCATTTTGAATTTCTTTCGTTGAAATGCAAGAGTTGGAATATTTCAGTAGTGTTTGGTTGTGGTTTACCTTGTCACAGTTACAATTTCTTGATTTTTCAAAGTTCATTTTGAATTTCTTTCGTTGAAATGCAAGAGTTGGAATATTTCAGTAGTGTTTGGGTGTGGTTTACCTTGTCACAGTTACATTTTCTTGATTTTTCAAAGTTCATTTTGAATTTCTTTCGTTGAAATGCAAGATTTGGAATATTTCAGTAGTGTTTGGTTGTGGTTTACCTTGTCACAGTTACATTTTCAGGATTTTTCAAAGTTCATTTTGAATTTCTTTCGTTGAAATGCAAGAGTTGGAATATTTCAGTAGTGTTTGGTTGTGGTTTACCTTGTCACAGTTACATTTTCTTGATTTTTCTAAGTTCATTTTGAATTTCTTTCGTTGAAATGCAAGAGTTGGAATATTTCAGTAGTGTTTGGTTGTGGTTTACCTTGTCACAGTTACATTTTCTTGATTTTTCAAAGTTCATTTTGAATTTCTTTCGTTGAAATGCAAGAGTTGGAATATTTCAGTAGTGTTTGGTTGTGGTTTACCTTGTCACAGATACATTTTCTTGATTTTTCAAAGTTGATTTTGAATTTTTTTCGTTGAAATGCAAGAGTTGGAATATTTCAGAAGTGTTTGGTTGTGGTTTACCTTGTCAGAGTTACATTTTCTTGATTTTTCAAAGTTCATTTTGAATTTCTTTCGTTGAAATGCAAGAGTTGGAATATTTCAGTAGTGTTTGGTTGTGGTTTACCTTGTCACAGTTACATTTTCTTGATTTTTCAAAGTTCATTTTGAATTTCTTTCGTTGAAATGTAAGAGTTGGAATATTTCAGTAGTGTTTGGTCGTGGTTTACCTTGTCACAGTTACATTTTCTTGGTTTTTCAAAGTTCATTTTGAATTTCTTTCGTTGAAATGCAAGAGTTGGAATATTTCAGTAGTGTTTGGTTGTGGTTTACCTTGTCACAGTTACATTTTCTTGATTTTTCAAAGTTCATTTTGAATTTCTTTCGTTGAAATGCAAGAGTTGGAATATTTCAGTAGTGTTTGGTTTACCTTGTCACAGTTACATTTTCTTGATTTTTCAAAGTTCATTTTGAATTTCTTTCGTTGAAATGCAAGAGTTGGAATATTTCAGTAGTGTTTGGTTGTGGTTTACCTTGTCACAGTTACATTTTCAGGATTTTCAAAGTTCATTTGAATTTCTTTCGTTGAAATGCAAGAGTTGGAATATTTCAGTAGTGTTTGGTTGTGGTTTACCTTGTCACAATTACATTTTCTTGATTTTTCAAAGTTCATTTTGAATTTCTTTCGTTGAAATGCAAGAGTTGGAATATTTCAGTAGTGTTTCGTTGTGGTTTACCTTGTCACAGTTACATTTTCTTGATTTTTAAAAGTTCATTTTGAATTTCTTTCGTTGAAATGCAAGAGTTGGAATATTTCAGTAGTGTTTGGTTGTGGTTTACCTTGTCACAGTTACATTTTCTTGATTTTTCAAAGTTCATTTTGAATTTCTTTCGTTGAAATGCAAGAGTTGGAATATTTCAGTAGTGTTTGGTTGTGGTTTACCTTGTCACAGTTACATTTTCTAGGTTTTTCAAAGTTCATTTTGAATTTATTTCGTTGAAATGCAAGAGTTGGAATATTTCAGTAGTGTTTGGTTGTGGTTTACCTTGTCACAACTACATTTTCTTGATTTTTCAAAGTTTATTTGAATTTCTTTCGTTAAAATGCAACAGTTGGAATATTTCAGTAGTGTTTGGTTGTGGTTTACCTTGTCACAGTTACATTTTCTTGATTTTTCAAAGTTCATTTTGAATTTCTTTCGTTGAAATGCAAGAGTTGGAATATTTCAGTAGTGTTTGGTTGTGGTTTACCTTGTCACAGTTTCATTTTCTTGGTTTTTCAAAGTTCATTTTGAATTTCTTTCGTTGAAATGCAAGAGTTGGAATATTTCAGTAGTGTTTGGTTGTGGTTTACCTTGTCACAGTTACATTTTCTTGATTTTTCAAAGTTCATTTGAATTTCTTTCGTTGAAATGCAAGAGTTGGAATATTTCAGTAGTGTTTGGTTGTGGTTTACCTTGTCACAGTTACATTTTCTTGATTTTTCAAAGTTCATTTTGAATTTCTTCGTTGAAATACAAGAGTTGGAATATTTCAGTAGTGTTTGACTGTGGTTTACCTTGTCACAGTTACATTTTCTTGATTTTTCAAAGTTCATTTGAATTTCTTTCGTTGAAATGCAACAGTTGGAATATTTCAGTAGTGTTTGGTTGTGGTTTACCTTGTCACAACTACATTTTCTTGATTTTTCAAAGTTCATTTTGAATTTCTTTCGTTGAAATGCAAGAGTTGGAATATTTCAGTAGTGTTTGACTGTGGTTTACCTTGTCACAGTTACATTTTCTTGATTTTCAAAGTTCATTTGAATTTCTTTCGTTGAAATGCAACAGTTGGAATATTTCAGTAGTGTTTGGTTGTGGTTTACCTTGTCACAGTTACATTTTCTTGATTTTTCAAAGTTCATTTTGAATTTCTTTCGTTGAAATGCAAGTGTTGGAATATTTCAGTAGTGTTTGACTGTGGTTTACCTTGTCACAGTTACATTTTCTTGATTTTTCAAAGTTCATTTTGAATTTCTTTCGTTGAAATGCAAGAGTTGGAATATTTCAGTAGTGTTTGGTTGTGGTTTACCTTGTCACAGTTACATTTTCTTGATTTTTCAAAGTTCATTTTGAATTTCTTTCGTTGAAATGCAAGAGTTGGAATATTTCAGTAGTGTTTGGTTGTGGTTTACCTTGTCACAGTTACATTTTCTTGATTTTTCAAAGTTCATTTTGAATTTCATTCGTTGAAATGCAAGAGTTGGAATATTTCAGTAGTGTTTGGTTGTGGTTTACCTTGTCACAGTTACATTTTCTTGATTTTTCAAAGTTCATTTTGAATTTCTTCGTTGAAATGTAAGAGTTGGAATATTTTAGTAGTGTTTGGTTGTGGTTTACCTTGTCACATTTACATTTTCTTGATTTTTCAAAGTTCATTTTGAATTTCTTTCGTTGATATGCAAGAGTTGGAATATTTCAGAAGTGTTTGGTTGTGGTTTACCTTGTCACAGTTACATTTTCTTTATTTTTCAAAGTTCACTTTGAATTTCTTTCGTTGAAATGCAAGAGTTGGAATATTTCAGTAGTGTTTGGTTGTGGTTTACCTTGTCACAGTTACATTTTCTTGATTTTTCAAAGTTCATTTGAATTTCTTTCGTTGAAATGCAAGAGTTGGAATATTTCAGAAGCTTTTGGTTGTGGTTTACCTTGTCACAGTTACATTTTCTTGATTTTTCAAAGTTCATTTTTAATTTCTTTCGTTGAAATGCAAGAGTTGGAATATTTCAGTAGTGTTTGGTTGTGGTTTACCTTGTCTCAGTTACATTTTCTTGATTTTTCAAAGTTCATTTTTGGATTTCTTTCGTTGAAATGCAAGAGTTGGAATATTTCAGTAGTGTTTGGTTGAGGTTTACCTTGTCACAGTTACATTTTCTTGATTTTTCAAAGTTCATTTTGAATTTCTTACGTTGAAATGCAAGAGTTGGAATATTTCAGTAGTGTTTGGTTGTGGTTTACCTTGTCGCAGTTACATTTTCTTGATTTTTCAAAGTTCATTTTGAATTTCTTTCGTTGAAATGCAAGAGTTGGAATATTTCAGTAGTGTTTGGTTGTGGTTTACTTTGTCACAGTTACATTTTCTTGATTTTTCAAAGTTCATTTTGAATTTCTTTCGTTGATTTGCAAGAGTTGGAATATTTCAATAGTGTTTGGTTGTGGTTTACCTTGTCACAGTTACATTTTCTTGATTTTTCAAAGTTCATTTTGAATTTTTTTCGTTGAAATGCAAGAGTTGGAATATTTCAGTAGTGTTTGGTTGTGGTTTACCTTGTCACAGTTACATTTTCTTGATTTTTCAAAGTTCATTTTGAATTTCTTTCGTTGAAATGCAAGAGTTGGAATATTTCAGTAGTGTTTGGTTGTGGTTTACCTTGTCACAGTTACATTTTCTTGATTTTTCAAAGTTCATCTTGAATTTCTTTCGTTGAAATGCAAGAGTTGGAATATTTCAGTAGTGTTTGGTTGTGGTTAACCTTGTCACAGTTACATTTTCTTGATTTTTCAAAGTTCATTTTGAATTTCTTTCGTTGAAATGCAAGAGTTGGAATATTTCAGTAGTGTTTGGTTGTGGTTTACCTTGTCACAGTTACATTTTCTTGTTTTTCAAAGTTCATTTTGAATTTCTTTCGTTGAAATGCAAGAGTTGGAATATTTCAGTAGTGTTTGGTTGTGGTTTACCTTGTCACAGTTACATTTTCTTAATTTTTCAAAGTTCATTTTGAATTTCTTTCGTTCAAATGCAAGAGTTGGAATATTTCAGTAGTGTTTGGTTGTGGTTTACCTTATCACAGTTACATTTTCTTAATTTTTCAAAGTTCATTTAGAATTTCTCTCGTTGAAATGCAAGAGTTGGTATATTTCAGTAGTGTTTGGTTGCGGTTTACCTTGTCACAGTTACATTTTCTTAATTTTTCAAAGTTCATTCTGAATTTCTCTCGTTGAAATGCAAGAGTTGGAATATTTCAGTAGTGTTTGGTTGTGGTTTACCTTGTCACAGTTACATTTTCCTGATTTTTCAAAGTTCATTTTGAATTTGTTTCATTGAAATGCAAGAGTTGGAATATTTCAGTAGTGTTTTGGTTGTGGTTTACCTTGTCACAGTTACATTTTCTTGATTTTTCAAAGTTCATTTTGAATTTCTTTCGTTGAAATGCAAGAGTTGGAATATTTCAGTAGTGTTTGGTTGTGGTTTACCTTGTCACTGTTACATTTTCTTGATTTTTCAAAGTTCATTTTAAATTTCTTTCGTTGAAATGCAAGAGTTGGAATATTTCAGTAGTGTTTGGTTGTGGTTTACCTTATCGCAGTTACATTTTCTTGATTTTTCAAAGTTCATTTTGAATTTCTTTCATTGAAATGCAAGAGTTGGAATATTTCAGTAGTGTTGGTTGTGGTTTACCTTGTCACAGTTACATTTTCTTGATTTTTCAAAGTTCATTTTGAATTTCTTTCGTTGAAATGCAAGAGTTGGAATATTTCAGTAGTGTTTGGTTGTGGTTTACCTTGTCACAGTTACATTTTCTTGATTTTTCAAAGTTCATTTTGAATTTCTTTCGTTGAAATGCAAGAGTTAGAATATTTCAGTAGTGTTTGGTTGTGGTTTACCTTGTCAAAGTTACATTTTCTTTGTTTTTCAAAGTTCTTTTTGAATTTCTTTCATTGAAATGCAAGAGTTGGAATATTTCAGTAGTGTTTGGTTGTGGTTTACCTTGTCACAGTTACATTTTCTTGATTTTTCAAAGTTCATTTTGAATTTCTTTCGTTGAAATGCAAGAGTTGGAATATTTCAGTAGTGTTTGGTTGTGGTTTACCTTATCGCAGTTACATTTTCTTGATTTTTAAAAGTTCATTTTGAATTTCTTTCGTTGAAATGCAAGAGTTGGAATATTTCAGTAGTGTTTGGTTGTGGTTTACCTTGTCACAGTTACATTTTCTTGATTTTTCAAAGTTCATTTTGAATTTCTTTCGTTGAAATGCAAGAGTTGGAATATTTCAGTAGTGTTTGGTTGTGGTTTACCTTGTCACAGTTACATTTTCTAGTTTTTCAAAGTTCATTTTGAATTTATTTCGTTGAAATGCAAGAGTTGGAATATTTCAGTAGTGTTTGGTTGTGGTTTACCTTGTCACAACTACATTTTCTTGATTTTTCAAAGTTTATTTGAATTTCTTTCGTTAAAATGCAACAGTTGGAATATTTCAGTAGTGTTTGGTTGTGGTTTACCTTGTCACAGTTACATTTTCTTGATTTTTCAAAGTTCATTTTGAATTTCTTTCGTTGAAATGCAAGAGTTGGAATATTTCAGTAGTGTTTGGTTGTGGTTTACCTTGTCACAGTTCATTTCTTGGTTTTTCAAAGTTCATTTTGAATTTCTTTCGTTGAAATGCAAGAGTTGGAATATTTCAGTAGTGTTTGGTTGTGGTTTACCTTGTCACAGTTACATTTTCTTGATTTTTCAAAGTTCATTTGAATTTCTTTCGTTGAAATGCAAGAGTTGGAATATTTCAGTAGTGTTTGGTTGTGGTTTACCTTGTCACAGTTACATTTTCTTGATTTTTCAAAGTTCATTTTGAATTTCTTCGTTGAAATACAAGAGTTGGAATATTTCAGTAGTGTTTGACTGTGGTTTACCTTGTCACAGTTACATTTTCTTGATTTTTCAAAGTTCATTTGAATTTCTTTCGTTGAAATGCAACAGTTGGAATATTTCAGTAGTGTTTGGTTGTGGTTTACCTTGTCACAACTACATTTTCTTGATTTTTCAAAGTTCATTTTGAATTTCTTTCGTTGAAATGCAAGAGTTGGAATATTTCAGTAGTGTTTGACTGTGGTTTACCTTGTCACAGTTACATTTTCTTGATTTTCAAAGTTCATTTGAATTTCTTTCGTTGAAATGCAACAGTTGGAATATTTCAGTAGTGTTTGGTTGTGGTTTACCTTGTCACAGTTACATTTTCTTGATTTTTCAAAGTTCATTTTGAATTTCTTTCGTTGAAATGCAAGTGTTGGAATATTTCAGTAGTGTTTGGACTGTGGTTTACCTTGTCACAGTTACATTTTCTTGATTTTTCAAAGTTCATTTTGAATTTCTTTCGTTGAAATGCAAGAGTTGGAATATTTCAGTAGTGTTTGGTTGTGGTTTACCTTGTCACAGTTACATTTTCTTGATTTTTCAAAGTTCATTTGAATTTCTTTCGTTGAAATGCAAGAGTTGGAATATTTCAGTAGTGTTTGGTTGTGGTTTACCTTGTCACAGTTACATTTTCTTGATTTTTCAAAGTTCATTTTGAATTTCATTCGTTGAAATGCAAGAGTTGGAATATTTCAGTAGTGTTTGGTTGTGGTTTACCTTGTCACAGTTACATTTTCTTGATTTTTCAAAGTTCATTTTGAATTTCTTTCGTTGAAATGTAAGAGTTGGAATATTTTAGTAGTGTTTGGTTGTGGTTTACCTTGTCACATTTACATTTTCTTGATTTTTCAAAGTTCATTTTGAATTTCTTTCGTTGATATGCAAGAGTTGGAATATTTCAGAAGTGTTTGGTTGTGGTTTACCTTGTCACAGTTACATTTTCTTTATTTTTCAAAGTTCACTTTGAATTTCTTTCGTTGAAATGCAAGAGTTGGAATATTTCAGTAGTGTTTGGTTGTGGTTTACCTTGTCACAGTTACATTTTCTTGATTATTCAAAGTTCATTTGAATTTCTTTCGTTGAAATGCAAGAGTTGGAATATTTCAGAAGCTGTTTGGTTGTGGTTTACCTTGTCACAGTTACATTTTCTTGATTTTTCAAAGTTCATTTTTAATTTCTTTCGTTGAAATGCAAGAGTTGGAATATTTCAGTAGTGTTTGGTTGTGGTTTACCTTGTCTCAGTTACATTTTCTTGATTTTTCAAAGTTCATTTTTGAATTTCTTTCGTTGAAATGCAAGAGTTGGAATATTTCAGTAGTGTTTGGTTGAGGTTTACCTTGTCACAGTTACATTTTCTTGATTTTTCAAAGTTCATTTTGAATTTCTTACGTTGAAATGCAAGAGTTGGAATATTTCAGTAGTGTTTGGTTGTGGTTTACCTTGTCGCAGTTACATTTTCTTGATTTTTCAAAGTTCATTTTGAATTTCTTTCGTTGAAATGCAAGAGTTGGAATATTTCAGTAGTGTTTGGTTGTGGTTTACTTTGTCACAGTTACATTTTCTTGATTTTTCAAAGTTCATTTTGAATTTCTTTCGTTGATTTGCAAGAGTTGGAATATTTCAATAGTGTTTGGTTGTGGTTTACCTTGTCACAGTTACATTTTCTTGATTTTTCAAAGTTCATTTTGAATTTTTTCGTTGAAATGCAAGAGTTGGAATATTTCAGTAGTGTTTGGTTGTGGTTTACCTTGTCACAGTTACATTTTCTTGATTTTTCAAAGTTCATTTTGAATTTCTTTCGTTGAAATGCAAGAGTTGGAATATTTCAGTAGTGTTTGGTTGTGGTTTACCTTGTCACAGTTACATTTTCTTGATTTTTCAAAGTTCATCTTGAATTTCTTTCGTTGAAATGCAAGAGTTGGAATATTTCAGTAGTGTTTGGTTGTGGTTAACCTTGTCACAGTTACATTTTCTTGATTTTTCAAAGTTCATTTTGAATTTCTTTCGTTGAAATGCAAGAGTTGGAATATTTCAGTAGTGTTTGGTTGTGGTTTACCTTGTCACAGTTACATTTTCTTTGTTTTTCAAAGTTCATTTTGAATTTCTTTCGTTGAAATGCAAGAGTTGGAATATTTCAGTAGTGTTTGGTTGTGGTTTACCTTGTCACAGTTACATTTTCTTAATTTTTCAAAGTTCATTTTGAATTTCTTTCGTTCAAATGCAAGAGTTGGAATATTTCAGTAGTGTTTGGTTGTGGTTTACCTTATCACAGTTACATTTTCTTAATTTTTCAAAGTTCATTTAGAATTTCTCTCGTTGAAATGCAAGAGTTGGTATATTTCAGTAGTGTTTGGTTGCGGTTTACCTTGTCACAGTTACATTTTCTTAATTTTTCAAAGTTCATTCTGAATTTCTCTCGTTGAAATGCAAGAGTTGGAATATTTCAGTAGTGTTTGGTTGTGGTTTACCTTGTCACAGTTACATTTTCCTGATTTTTCAAAGTTCATTTTGAATTTGTTTCATTGAAATGCAAGAGTTGGAATATTTCAGTAGTGTTTGGTTGTGGTTTACCTTGTCACAGTTACATTTTCTTGATTTTTCAAAGTTCATTTTGAATTTCTTTCGTTGAAATGCAAGAGTTGGAATATTTCAGTAGTGTTTGGTTGTGGTTTACCTTGTCACGTTACATTTTCTTGATTTTTCAAAGTTCATTTTAAATTTCTTTCGTTGAAATGCAAGAGTTGGAATATTTCAGTAGTGTTTGGTTGTGGTTTACCTTATCGCAGTTACATTTTCTTGATTTTTCAAAGTTCATTTTGAATTTCTTTCATTGAAATGCAAGAGTTGGAATATTTCAGTAGTGTTTGGTTGTGGTTTACCTTGTCACAGTTACATTTTCTTGATTTTTCAAAGTTCATTTTGAATTTCTTTCGTTGAAATGCAAGAGTTGGAATATTTCAGTAGTGTTTGGTTGTGGTTTACCTTGTCACAGTTACATTTTCTTGATTTTTCAAAGTTCATTTTGAATTTCTTTCGTTGAAATGCAAGAGTTAGAATATTTCAGTAGTGTTTGGTTGTGGTTTACCTTGTCACAGTTACATTTTCTTGTTTTTCAAAGTTCTTTTGAATTTCTTTCATTGAAATGCAAGAGTTGGAATATTTCAGTAGTGTTTGGTTGTGGTTTACCTTGTCACAGTTACATTTTCTTGATTTTTCAAAGTTCATTTTGAATTTCTTTCGTTGAAATGCAAGAGTTGGAATATTTCAGTAGTGTTTGGTTGTGGTTTACCTTATCGCAGTTACATTTTCTTGATTTTTCAAAGTTCATTTTGAATTTCTTTCATTGAAATGCAAGAGTTGGAATATTTCAGTAGTGTTTGGTTGTGGTTTACCTTGTCACAGTTACATTTTCTTGATTTTTCAAAGTTCATTTTGAATTTCTTTCGTTGAAATGCAAGAGTTGGAATATTTCAGTAGAGTTTGGTTGTGGTTTACCTTGTCACAGTTACATTTTCTTGATTTTTCAAAGTTCATTTTGAATTTCTTTCGTTGAAATGCAAGAGTTGGAATATTTCAGTAGTGTTTGGTTGTGGTTTACCTTATCGCAGTTACATTTCTCGATTTTTCAAAGTTCATTTTGAATTTCTTTCATTGAAATGCAAGAGTTGGAATATTTCAGTAGTGTTTGGTTGTGGTTTACCTTGTCACAGTTACATTTTCTTGATTTTTCAAAGTTCATTTTGAATTTCTTTCGTTGAAATGCAAGAGTTGGAATATTTCAGTAGTGTTTGGTTGTGGTTTACCTTATCACAGTTACATTTTCTTGATTTTTCAAAGTTCATTTTGAATTTCTTTCGTTGAAATGCAAGAGTTGGAATATTTCAGTAGTGTTTGGTTCTGGTTTACCTTATCACAGTTACATTTTCCTGATTTTTCAAAGTTCATATTGAATTTCATTCGTTGAAATGCAAGAGTTGGAATATTTCAGTAGTGTATGGTTGTGGTATACCTTGTCACAGTTACATTTTCTTGATTTTTCAAAGTTCATTTTGAATTTCTTTCGTTGAAATGCAAGAGTTGGAATATTTCAATAGTGTTTGGTTGTGGTTTACCTTTTCACAGTTACATTTTCTTGATTTTTCAAAGTTCATTTTGAATTTCTTTCGTTGAAATGCAAGAGATGGAATATTTCAGTAGTGTTTGGTTGTGGTTTACCTTGTCACAGTTGCATTTTCTTGATTTTTCAAAGTTCATTTTGAATTTCTTTCGTTGAAATGCAAGAGTTGGAATATTTCAGTAGTGTTTGGTTGTGGTTTACCTTGTCACAGTTACATTTTCTTGATTTTTCAAAGTTCATCTTGAATTTCTTTCGTTGAAATGCAAGAGTTGGAATATTTCAGTAGTGTTTGGTTGTGGTTAACCTTGTCACAGTTACATTTTCTTGATTTTTCAAAGTTCATTTTGAATTTCTTTCGTTGAAATGCAAGATTTGGAATATTTCAGTAGTGTTTGGTTGTGGTTTACCTTGTCACAGTTACATTTTCTTTGTTTTTCAAAGTTCATTTTGAATTTCTTTCGTTGAAATGCAAGAGTTGGAATATTTCAGTAGTGTTTGGTTGTGGTTTACCTTGTCACAGTTACATTTTCTTAATTTTTCAAAGTTCATTTAGAATTTCTCTCGTTGAAATGCAAGAGTTGGTATATTTCAGTAGTGTTTGGTTGCGGTTTACCTTGTCACAGTTACATTTTCTTAATTTTTCAAAGTTCATTCTGAATTTCTCTCGTTGAAATGCAAGAGTTGGAATATTTCAGTAGTGTTTGGTTGTGGTTTACCTTGTCACAGTTACATTTTCTGATTTTTCAAAGTTCATTTTGAATTTCTTTCATTGAAATGCAAGAGTTGGAATATTTCAGTAGTGTTTGGTTGTGGTTTACCTTATCGCAGTTACATTTTCTTGATTTTTAAAAGTTCATTTTGAATTTCTTTCATTGAAATGCAAGAGTTGGAATATTTCAGTAGTGTTTGGTTGTGGTTTACCTTGTCACAGTTACATTTTCTTGATTTTTCAAAGTTCATTTTGAATTTCTTTCGTTGAAATGCAAGAGTTGGAATATTTCAGTAGTGTTTGGTTGTGGTTTACCTTATCACAGTTACATTTCTTGATTTTTCAAAGTTCATTTTGAATTTCTTTCGTTGAAATGCAAGAGTTGGAATATTTCAGTAGTGTTTGGTTCTGGTTTACCTTATCACAGTTACATTTTCCTGATTTTTCAAAGTTCATTTTGAATTTCATTCGTTGAAATGCAAGAGTTGGAATATTTCAGTAGTGTTTGGTTGTGGTATACCTTGTCACAGTTATATTTTCTTGATTTTTCAAAGTTCATTTTGAATTTCTTTCGTTGAAATGCAAGAGTTGGAATATTTCAGTAGTGTTTGGTTGTGGTTTACCTTGTCACAGTTACATTTTCTTGATTTTTCAAAGTTCATTTTGAATTTCTTTCGTTGAAATGCAAGAGTTGGAATATTTCAGTAGTGTTTGGTTGTGGTTTACCTTGTCACAGTTACATTTTCTTGATTTTTCAAAGTTCATTTTGAATTTCTTTCGTTGAAATGCAAGAGTTGGAATATTTCAGTAGTGTTTGGTTGTGGTTTACCTTATCACAGTTACATTTTCTTGATTTTTCAAAGTTCATTTTGAATTTTTTTCGTTGAAATACAAGAGTTGGAATATTTCAGTAGTGTTTAGTTGTGGTTTACCTTGTCACAGTTACATTTTCTTGATTTTTCAAAGTTCATTTTGAATTTCTTTCGTTGAAATGCAAGAGTTAGAATATTTCGATAGTGTTTGGTTGTGGTTTACCTTGTCACAGTTACATTTTCTTGATTTTTCAAAGTTCATTTTGAATTTCTTTCGTTGAAATGCAAGAGTTGGAATATTTCAGTAGTGTTTGGCTGTGGTTTACCTTGTCAGAGTTACATTCTCTTGATTTTTCAAAGTTCATTTAGATTAGGTTAGATTAGGCTAGATCAAGTTAGATTAGGTTAAGTTAGGTTAGGTTAGCCTACGTACGCGCGCGTACGTAGGCTAACCAAACACTACAACCAAACACTACTGAAATATTCCAACTCTTGCATTTCAATGAAAGAAATTCAAAATGAACTTTGAAAAATCAAGAAAATGTAACTGCGATAAGGTAAGCCACAACCAATCACTACTGAAATATTCCAACTCTTGCATTTCAACGAAAGAAATTCAAAATGAACTTTGAAAAATCAAGAAAATGTAACTGTGACAAGGTAAACCACAACCAAACACTACTGAAATATTCCAACTCTTGCATTTCAACGAAAGAAATTCAAAATGAACTTTGAAAAATCAAGAAAATGTAACTGTGACAAGGTAAACCACAACCAAACACTACTGAAATATTCCAACTCTTGCATTTCAATGAAAGAAATTCAAAATGAACTTTGAAAAATCAGGAAAATGTAACTGTGACAAGGTAAACCACAACCAAACACTACTGAAATATTCCAACTCTTGCATTTCAACGAGAGAAATTCAGAATGAACTTTGAAAAATTAAGAAAATGTAACTGTGACAAGGTAAACCGCAACCAAACACTACTGAAATATACCAACTCTTGCATTTCAACGAGAGAAATTCTAAATGAACTTTGAAAAATTAAGAAAATGTAACTGTGACAAGGTAAACCACAACCAAACACTACTGAAATATTCCAACTCTTGCATTTCAACGAAAGAAATTCAAAATGAACTTTGAAAAATCAAGAAAATGTAACTGTGACAAGGTAAACCACAACCAAACACTACTGAAATATTCCAACTCTTGCATTTCAACGAAAGAAATTCAAAATGAACTTTGAAAAATCAAGAAAATGTAACTGTGACAAGGTAAACCACAACCAAACACTACTGAAATATTCCAACTCTTGCATTTCAACGAAAGAAATTCAAAATGAACTTTGAAAATCAAGAAAATGTAACTGTGACAAGGTTAACCACAACCAAACACTACTGAAGTATTCAAACTCTTGCATTTCAACAAAGAAATTCAAGATGAACTTTGAAAAATCAAGAAAATGTTACTGTGACAAGGTAAACCACAACCAAACACTACTGAAATATTCCAACTCTTGCATTTCAACGAAAGAAATTCAAAATGAACTTTGAAAAATCAAGAAAATGTAACTGTGACAAGGTAAACCACAACCAAACACTACTGAAATATTCCAACTCTTGATTTCAACGAAAGAAATTCAAAATGAACTTTGAAAAATCAAGAAAATGTAACTGTGACAAGGTAAACCACAACCAAACACTATTGAAATATTCCAACTCTTGCATTTCAACGAAATAAATTCAAAATGAACTTTGAAAAATCAAGAAAATGTAACTGTGACAAGGTAAACCACAACCAAACACTACTGAAATATTCCAACTCTTGCATTTCAACGAAAGAAATTCAAAATGAACTTTGAAAAATCAAGAAAATGTAACTGCGACATTGCTACTACATAAACTGCAATTGCTCCTTCCAAAATTAATATACGAATTTTCTAAGAGGTACGCCTCTGTATATTCACTGTGTTGTCGAACATTTTCCATTGCATCTATAAACTGTTCCGCAGTTGCCAGTCCATACCTTGGAAGCTTTTCGTTAAACTGACAACATTTCTTTTGGATATTACTATGAAGCTTTGCCAAAAAATTTCTAGCCGACATTTCAACAGCATCCGCTCTTTCAAAGAGAATTTTAATCTGTAATTTTGAATACTTTTCGTGATCCCGGTAAAACATGCATAAAATGTTTCTCAATTTACAAAGATCAGCCTGCATTTTTGCCATCTTTTTGTATTTCTGAATGTAATTTTTCCCTTTGTCCTTATGAGTTCTTCGGTACAACCTCGCAGAGAATTTAATTTTTTCATTATAGCTTTTGTCACCCAAGTATCTACCCATTATTCTGGTAGCAACTTTTTTCTTATATTTGTTTCGGTAATCTTCATCATTATCATACCATTCCTTGCTCTTTTGTCTAGCCTGCTCAATTGTTGCTTCTCTATAAAGTTTATCATTTTGATAACGCTCCTTGATCTTTTGTTTGGCTGTCTCAATTTTTACTTCTCGATACACCTGGACGGTTGAATACCTTAGCTTTTGGTTTTTCTTATATTTGATGCGGTAATCTTCGTCATTGTGATAACTCTCCTTGAACTTTTGTTTGGCTGTCTCAATTTTTGCATGTCTATAATCTTCATCATTGAGATAACACATCTTGCTGTTTTGTTTGATTACTTCTCGATATACCTGGTCGGTTGAATACCTTTGCTTTTTTCTTTTCAAGATACTATCTCTGTTGTTTGTGTAGTACTGTTTTTTCAACTTGCGTATAGCTTGCTTCGATCTAGCCATTATCTAATCAAGAATGAGAACATTTACATATTTGTCGTTCTTAAGTAGCAATATATCGATCCTTCATTTAACAATGAATTAAAATCGTTTAATTTAAAATTCAAATAAGCTAGAGGTCGATCTTTACTATATTTTTAATGTAATTTTATATTTCTTAACATTAGACGTGATCGTCTCTTATTAGGTTGCTAGTTACCACTGCAACCCGGTTGCCTATGCAAGTTAGTATACGCTCAGTTCGTTCTTTATTGTATCATTATCATACCGTTCCTTGCTCTTTTGTCTAGCCTGCTCAATTGTTGCTTCTCTATAAAGTTTATCATTTTGATAACGCTCCTTGATCTTTTGTTTGGCTGTCTCAATTTTTACTTCTCGATACACATGGACGGTTGAATACCTTAGCTTTTGGTTTTTCTTATATTTGATGCGGTAATCTTCATCATTGTGATAACTCTCCTTGAACTTTTGTTTGGCTGTCTCAATTTTTGCATGTCTATAATCTTCATCATTGAGATAACACATCTTGCTGTTTTGTTTGATCACTTCTCGATACACCTGGTCGGTTGAATACCTTTGCTTTTTTCTTTTCAAGATACTATCTCTTTTGTTTGTGCAGTACTGTTTTTTCAACTTGCGTATAGCTTGCATCGATCTAGCCATTATCTAATCAAGAATGAGAACATTTAAATATTTGTCGTTCTTAAGTAGTAATATATCGATCCTTTATTTAACAATGAATTAAAATCGTTTAATTTAAAATTCAAATAAGCTCGAGGTCGATCTTTACTATATTTTTTAATGTAATTTTATATTTCTTAACATCAGACGTGATCGTCTCTTATTAGGTTGCTAGTTACCACTGCAACCCGGTTGCCTATGCAAGTTAGTATACGCAACAGTTCGTTCTTTATTGTATTCCAGGAGACAAAAAGTAAAACTAATTATAAAATTTTCATGTATTTTTGTTGTTTAAATTAAGAAATTACTATTACTGATTAGGCATCATAGATATTTTTGCAGTTTACATAATAATTTTAGCGATTAAGCCAAAAAAGAAAATTTTGGTTCCAGGAGTTTCGGTTACTATTGAGACAAGTAGCTATTATTACTATAGAGTTCATTACCATGAACTGTTTGATTGCTTCAAAATTCAAATATCTTTGAAAAGACTGCAGCATGAAAATACATCAAAAATGCAATTTTTTTGACAAAATTGATTCTACTTTAAAAAGTATTTTATTTTTAATTACAAAAGGCACTAGATGTTGCAATTTCCTTTAAAATAAGCTATTGTACAGCTCTCTATGATTTTCCAGTGCCCTGCTAGCTGAGAATGAAAATCAAGCGGAAATAAAAAAATATCCCGTTTGTGGAGAATAACGTGGTAAAAGTCAATTTGCTTGATTTTCAAGCCAATATATTTTCTTTGTTATTCAAGCCAAAGGGCGGTAAGTTTCCTTTATAGAGGTTTCGGACAAGGCGGTTCTAATGGTGTACTTTTTGTTTTGATCTGACTCTTTTTTTAGGAGTTGGGGGGTTTTATATTTCTTTACATTGGAGGTGATCGTCTCTTACTAGGTTGCTAGCCACCGCTGCAACCCGGATTTGATCTGACTCTTTTCTCAAGAGTTAGGAGTTTTTATATTTCTTAACATTGGACGTGATCGTCTCTTACTAGGTTGCTAGCAACCGCTGCACCCGGACTATGGACTAAAGTTTGTTCTTTAAAGTAAAAATTCGATGATCGAGCCTTTATGTAACCCGGATTAAAAAATTATTATCATATCTTATATGTAACTTTTATTTTATAAGTCTTCGATAGTCTAATGGTAAGTATGCCCTCTTGTTACCTGGGAGAAGAGGGTTCGATTCCCCGTCAGGGAGAACTTTTAATAAGTTGTATTAAAAGCACTATCTTTTCAATTTAAAATTTAAAAAAGAAACTTGTTTATTTACATTTTAGCTAAAATAATGAAGATAATATGAATGAACCACAGCGTTCAGTTTCTTTGGACTTGAGTTCGTTTTTTAGCTATAAATACAAACAGGAAAAAGCCTACGCTTTTTCTTCTTTAAATAGTAAGATACGAAACTCAAACAATCAAGTAGCTAACTAAGTCCAATGTATGGAATGGTTTGTTATTTCAGTGATCGTCTTTTAATGTAAAAATATAAATACTGTAATCTTAACTATAGTGAAGTTGCGTATGCAAGTTAGTATAGGGAAGAGTTTGATCTTTATTATACTTTATTATAATAAATCCAATGATCGTCTTCTAATGGAAAATTTTAGTATATTGACCCTTAATATAAATTTCGCATGTCTATAATCTTCATCATTGTGATAACACATCTTGCTGTTTTGTTTTGCTCTCTCAATTATTACTTCTCGATACGCCTTGTCAGTTGAATACCTTTGCTTTTTTCTTTCCATGATGTTGTCTCTGTTTTTTGTATAGTACTGTTTTTTTAAATTACGTATAATAACTCGCTTAGAAGGCATCTTATTACAAAACAAGAAATAATATTTTCATCTAATTAACACTTCTTATAACTCGTATCAGGTATCCATAACCTAACAAAAAATAAAACTAATTTTTAAATTTTCAGGTATTTTGTTAGTTTGAATGAAAAAATTAAAATTATTGCTCAGATATCATAAATATTTTTGCAGTTTACATAATAACTTTAGCGATTCTAAACTGAAAAATAAAATATATATTAAAAAATGTAATTTTTTGGTCTGAAAATACATAGTCAATCCCACATCGGGTAGTTAGAACCTAACCAAAAATAAAACTAATTTTAACATTTTAAGGTATTTTTTCCAGCTTGTATTGAAATATTCAAACTATTGCTCGAATACCATGGATATTTTTGCAGTTTACACAAGCTGCAAAGAACATACAGGCTGATCTTTGTAAACTGAGAAAAATTTTACGAATGTTTTACCGGGATTACGAAAAATATTCAAAATTAAAGATTAAAATTATCTCTGAAAGAATAGATTTTGTTGAAAAGTCAGCTAGAGATGCTTTCGCAAAACTTCATAGTAATATCCAAAAGAAATGTTGCATGTTTACTGAAAAGCTTCCAAGGTATGGACCGGCAACTCTGGAACAGTTTACAGATGTAATGGGAAATCTTATACATCACTGTGAATATATGGAGGCATAATTGTCCTTTACTTAGTTTCAGCTTAAATTCGATGATCGAGCCTTTATGTACTACATCAACTATGACGTCATTGATCAATATTGTATATACAAAATTAAGTTTTTCGTGAAAAATAATTAATAAAAAAAATTAAGTAACAAAAGGCGCTAGATCTAGAGATTTCCTTTAGAATGAGCCATTGAACAACTCTCTACGATGTTCCAGTGCCAAGCTATCTCTGGAAACAAAAGAAAGAAAAAAATATCCCGTTTGTGCAGAGTAACGTGGTTAAAGTCAATTTTCTTGATTTTCAAGCCGATATATTGTCTTTGTTATTCAAGCCAAAGGGCGGTAAATTTCCTTTATAGGGGTTTCGGACAAGGCGGTTCTAATGGTGTACTTTTTGTTTTGATCTGACTATTTATCTTGGACTTAGGGGTTTTTATATTTCTTAACATTGGACGTGATCGTCTCTTACTAGGTTGCTAGCTACCGCTGCAAACCGGATCATTATCATACCGTTCCTTGCTCTTTTGTCTAGCCTGCTCAATTGTTGCTTCTCTATAAAGTTTATCATTTTGATAACGCTCCTTGATCTTTTATTTGGCTATCTCAATTTTTACTTCTCGATACACCTGGACGGTTGAATACCTTTGCTTTTGGTTTTTCTTATATTTGATGCGGTAATCTTCATCATTGTGATAACACATCTTGCTGTTTTGTTTGATTACTTCTCGATACGCCTGGTTGGTTGAATACCTTTGCTTTTTTCTTTTCAAGATACTATCTCTGTTGTTTGTGTAGTACTGTTTTTTCAACTTGCGTGCAGCTTGCTTGATTGAAACCATTATGTAATTATGAATGAAAACATTTACAGTTCTCACGCTTCTTATATGGTAATTATGACGTCACGGCGTGATGATTTTATTTCATCATGACGTCATAGCGCAATGATATTATTTCATGACGTCTTCAGAAACAACAATATAATTTCGTGTTTTTCTATTCACGTCATAGCTCTAATATAAAACTATGACGACATTCAATATTTATCTAGTAGGGTTTCAGACAAGGTAATTCTAATGATGTACTTTTGTTTTGATTTGACTCTATTTTTAGGAGTTTTGTTATATTTCTTAGCATTGGACTGATCGTCTCTTACTAGATTGCTAGCTACTGCTGCAACCCAGATTCATATATATAGTTATTTATGAGAGGCAACCTGGCCGAGTGGTCCAAGGCACTGGTGTTAGCCACCAGTCTCTTCGGAGGCGTGGGTTCAAATCTTACCGCTGGTATACGATTATGTTTGAAAGACTGCAGTGTGAAAAGACATCAAAAATGCAGTTTTTGTTGGAAAAATTTATTCTCTTTTAGAAATAATTCATTTTAGTTACAAAAGGTTTTTAACCAAATTAATTTCCTTTAAAATGATCTATTGAACAACCCTCTACGATGTTCCAGTGCCAAGCTATCTCTGGAAACAAAGAAAAGAGAAAAAAGAAAAAAATATCCCGTTTAGGCAGAATATTGTAATAGCTGCCACTTTTCTTGATTTTCAAGCCAATATATTTCCCTTGCTGTTCAATCCAAGGGACAGAAAGTTTCCTTTACAGGGGTTTCTGACAAGGCGGTTCTAATGGTGTACTTTTTGTTTTGATCTGACTCCTTTTTTAGGAACTATGGGTTTTTATATTTCTTAACATTGGACGTGATCGTCTCTTACTAGGTTGCTAGCTACCGCTGCAACCCGGATTATTGTAAATTCTTAACATTGGAAGTGATCGTCTTTTACTATGCTGCCAGCTACCGCTGCAACCCAGATTAAGTCCAATGTAAGCAATGGTTTGTTATTCCAATGATTGTCTTTTCATGTAATTCTGGACTGAAAACTAAAATAATTGCAATTATAAGACAATAATATGGAGATACGTACTTTACGGGTTACAAACCAAAAAAGTTTGGTTCCAGGATACAATAATAACTTTGAACTGAGATGAAAAAAAATGTTTCTTCCAGGAGACAAAAAGTAAATTTAATTATAAAATTTTCATGTATTTTTGTTGTTTAAATTAAGAATTACTATTGCTGATTAGGCATCATAAATATTTTTGCATTTTACATAATAATTTTAGCGATTAAGCCAAAAAAGAAAATTTTGGTTCCAGGAGTTTCGGTTACTATTGAGACAAGTAGCTATTATTACTATAGAGTTCATTATTATGAACTGTTTGATTGCTTCAAAATTCAAATATCTTTGAAAAGACTGCAGCATGAAAATACATCAAAAATGCAATTTTTTTGACAAAATTGATTCTACTTTAAAAAGTATTTTATTTTTAATTACAAAAGGCACTAGATGTTGCAATTTCCTTTAAAATGAGCTATTATACAGCTCTCTATGATTTTCCAGTGCCCAGCTAGCTGAGGAGAAAAACAAGCGGAAAGAAAAAAATATCCCGTTTGTGGAGAATAACGTGGTAAAAGTCAATTTTCTTGATTTGCAAGCCAATATATTTTGTTTGTTATTCAAGCCAAAGGGCGGTAAGTTTCCTTTATAGAGGATTCGGATAAGGCGGTTCTAATGGTGTACTTTTTGTTTGATCTGACTCTTTTTTTAGGAGTTGGGGGGTTTTATATTTCTTAACATTGGACGTGATCGTCTCTTACAAGGTTGCTAGCTACCGCTGCAACCCGGACTAACTATGGGCGAGAGACCGTTCTTTACTGTAACAGTTATTATGGACTAAAGATCTTTCTTTAAGGTAAATTCGCCATAATTGAAAAACATTGCTTTTCCTTCGCTGTTGATAGTATGCTGTATATACATTTTTATTGCTGCTACATAAACTGCAATTGCTCCTTCCAAAATGAATATACGATTTTTCTAAGAAGTACGCCTCCGTATATTCACTTTGTTGTCGAACATTTTCCATTGCATCTATAACTGTTCCGCACTTGCCAATCCATACCTTGGAAGCTTTTCATTAAACTGACAACATTTCTTTTGGATATTACTATGAAGCTTTGCCAAAGCATTTCTAGCCGACTTTTCAACAGCATCCGCTCTTTCAAAGAGAATTTTAATCTGTAATTTTGAATACTTTTCATGATCCTGGTAAAACATGCGTAAAATGTTTCTCACTTTACGAAGATCAGCCTGCATTTTTGCCATCTTCTTGTATTTCTGAATGTAATTTTTCCCTTGTCCTTATGCGTTCTTCGGTACAACCTCGCAGAGAATTTAATTTTTTCATTATAGCTTTTGTCACCCCAGTATCTACCCATTATTCTGTAGCAACTTTTTTCTTATGTTTGTTTCGGTAATCTTCATCATTATCATACCGTTCCTTGCTCTTTTGTCTAGCCTGCTCAATTGTTGCTTCTCTATAAAGTTTATCATTGTGATAACGCTCCTTGATCTTTTGTCTAGCCTGCTCAATCCTTGCTTCTCTGTAATCTTCATCATTTTGATAACGCTCCTTGATCTTTTGTTTGGCTGTCTCAATTTTTACTTGTCGATACACCTGGACGGTTGAATACCTTTGCTTTTCTGTTTTCTTATATTTGATTCGGTAATCTTCATCATTATCATACCGTTCCTTGATCTTTTGTTTGGCTGTCTCAATTTTCGCATGTCTATAAACTACATCATTATAATAACACTGTTTGTCACTATCAATTTTCGCATCTCGATACGCGTGGTCGGTTGAATACCTTTGCTTTTCTCTTTTCAAGATACTATCTCTGTTGTTTTGTGTAGTACTGTTTTTTTAACTTGCGTGCAGCTTGCTTTGATCTAACCATTATCTAACTATGAATGAGAACATTTACAGTTCTCACGCTTCTTATATAGTAATTATGACGTCACGACGTAATGATTTTATTTCATGATGACGTCATGGCGCAATGATATTATTTCATGACGTCTTCAGAAACCACAACATAATTTTGTGTTTTTCTATTCACGTCATAGCTCTAATATAAAGCTATGACGACATTCATTATTTATCTAGTAGGGTTTCAGAGAAGGTAGTTCTAATGATGTACTTTTGTTTTGATCTGACTCTATTTTTAGGAGTTTTGGGTTTTTATATTTCTTAGCATGGGACTGATCGTCTCTTACTAGGTTGCTATCTACTGCTGCAGCCCAGATTCACATATATATTGTTTATGAAAGGCAGCCTGGCCGAGTGGTCCAAGACACTGGTGTTAGCCACCAGTCTCTTCGTAGGCGTGAGTTCAAATCTTACCGCTGGTATAATGTTTGAAATACTGCAGTGTGAGAAGACATCGAAAATGCAGTTTTTGGTGGAAAAATTTATTCTCTTTTAGAAATAATTTATTTTAGTTACTATAGATTTTTAACCCGATTATATTACTTTAAAATGAGCTATTGAACAGCTCTCTACGATGTTCCAGTGCCAAGCTATCTCTGGATACAAAAGAAAAAAAAGAAAAAAAATATCCCGTTTAGGCAGAATGTTGTAGTAGCTGCCACTTTTCTTGATTTTCAAGCCAATATATTTCTCTTGCTGTTCAAGCCAAGGGACAGAAAGTTTCCTATACAGGGGTTTCGGACAAGGCGGTTCTAATGGTGTACTTTTTGTTTTGATCTGACTTCTCTGTCAGGAACTATGGGTTTTTATATTTCTTAACATTGGACGTGATCGTCTCTTACTAGGTTGCTAGCTACCGCTGCAACCCGGATATGACCTAGAACTGTTTGATTTAATACTTCAGTTACTATGGGTTTCAGTTCGTTCCTTAATGTAACTAGGTTGCTAGCTACCGCTGAAACCCGGATAATTGACAAACACCATTTATGATGAGCTATATTCGTCCTTTATGTAACTACACCTGGAACCACCATATATCAGTTAGTATGGGAGAGAGATCGTTCTTTACTATATCTCTTTTAAATAAACTTTTCTTATATTTCAGGAGGTTAGCTTTATTTTTTGTGTAGTAAAGTTTTTTATTAGTAGAAATTTGGATTGCTCTATTTTGATAGTTTTTTTGGTTATTCTTTCTTTTTTCCTTTCAAGCGAGACCATATTTTTTCAAGGTTTAAAATTATTAAATACACAATACCCCGAGTCGAGTATCTAAAACCTAGCATACAAAAAAAAACTAATTTTTAAATTTTCAGGTATTTATCTTGTTTGAATTACAAAATTAGTATTATTGGTTAGACACCATAAATATTTTTGCAGTTTACATAATAAGTTTAGCGATTCTGGACTGAAAACTAAAATAATTGCAATTATAAGACAATAATATGGAGATACGTACTTTACGGGTTACAAACCAAAAAAAGTTTGGTTCCAGGATACAATAATAACTTTGAACTGAGATGAAAAAAAATTTTCTTCCAGGAGACAAAAAGTAAAACTAATTATAAAATTTTCATGTATTTTTGTTGTTTAAATTAAGAAATTACTATTACTGATTAGGCATCATAGATATTTTTGCAGTTTACATAATAATTTTAGCGATTAAGAAAAAAAAGAAAATTTTGGTTCCAGGAGTTTCGGTTACTATTGAGACAAGTAGCTATTATTACTATAGAGTTCATTACATGGACTGTTTTATTGCTTCAAAATTCAAATATCTTTGAAAAGACTGCAGTATGAAAATACATCAAAAATACAATTTTTATGACAAAATTGATTCTACTTTAAAAAGTATTTTATTTTTAATTTCAAAAGGCACTAGATGTTGCAATTTCCTTTAAAATGAGATATTATACAGCTCTCTATGATTCTCCAGTGCCCAGCTAGCTGAGAAGGAAAATCAAGCGGAAAGAAAAAAATATCCCGTTTGTGGAGAATAACGTGGTAAAAGTCAATTTGCTTGATTTTCAAGCCAATATATTTTCTTTGTTATTCAAGCAAAAGGGCGGTAAGTTTCCTTTATAGAGGTTTCGGACAAGGCGGTTCTAATGGTGTACTTTTTGTTTTGATCTGACTCTTTTTTTTTGGAGTTGGGGGGTTTTATATTTCTTTACATTGGAGGTGATCGTCTCTTACTAGGTTGCTAGCTACCGCTGCAACCCGGATCGTCTCTTACTAGGTTGCTAGCTACCGCTGCAACCCGGAATATTGTAATTTTATATTTCTTAACATTGGACGTGATCGTCTCTTACTAGGTTGCTAGCTACCACTGCAACCCGAATACTGCTGCAACCCAAAGGCCGAGTGGATACTGTTGCAACCTGGCCGAGTGGTCCAAGGCACTGGTGGTTAACACCAGTGCCTTGGACCACTCGGCCTGGTTGCCTCTCATAAATATATATGTGAATTTGGGTTGAAGCAGTATCCGGGTTGCAGTGGTAGCTAGCAACCTAGCAAGAGACGATCACGTCCAATGTTAAGCAATACTGGTGTTAACCACCAGTCTCTTCGGAGGCGTGGGTTCAAATCTTACCGCTGGTGTACGAATATTTTTGAAAGACTGCATTGTGAAAAGACATCAAAAATGCAGTTTTTGGTGGAAAAATTTATTCTCTCTTAGAAATAATTTATTTTAGTTACAAAAGATTTTTAACCCAATTAATTTCCTTTAAAATGAGCCATTGAACAACTCTCTACGATGTTCCAGTGCCATGCTATCTCTGTAAACAAAGAAAAAAAGAAAAAAAATATCCCGTTTAGGCAGAATGTTGTAGTAGCTGCCACTTTTCTTTATTTTCAAGCCAATATATTTCCCTTGCTGTTCAAGCCAAGGGACAGAAAGTTTACTATACAGGGTTTTTGGACATGGCGGTTCTAATGGTGTACTTTTGAATTTGATCTGACTCCTTTTTAAGGAACTATGGGTTTTATATTTCTTAACATTGGACGTGATCGTCTCTTACTAGGTTGCAGCGGTAGCTAGCAACCTAGCAAGAGACGATCACGTCCAATGTTAAGAAATACTGGTGTTAACCACCAGTCTCTTCGGAGGCGTGGGTTCAAATCTAACCGCTGGTATACGAATATGTTTGAAAGACTGCAGTGTGAAAAGACATCAAAAATGCAGTTTTTGGTGGAAAAATTTATTCTCTTTTAGAAATAATTTATTTTAGTTACTATAGATTTTTAACCCATTTAATTTAATTTAAAATGAGCCATTGAACAACTCTCTACGATGTTCCAGTGCCATGCTATCTCTGGAAACAAAGAAAAAAAGAAAAAAAAATATCCCGTTTAGGCAGAATGTTGTAGTAGCTGCCACTTTTCTTGATTTTCAAGCCAATATATTTCCCTTGCTGTTCAAGCCAAGGGACAGAAAGTTTACTATACAGGGTTTTTGGACATGGCGGTTCTAATGGTGTACTTTTGAATTTGATCTGACTCCTTTTTTAGGAACTATGGGTTTTATATTTCTTAACAGTGGACGTGATCGTCTCTTACTAGGTTGCAGCGGTAGCTAGCAACCTAGTACCTTTGCCTTTTTCTTTTCAAGATACTATCTCTGTTGTTTGTGTAGTACTGTTTTTTTTAACTTGCGTATAGCTTGCTTTGATCTAACCATTATCTAATTATGAATGAGAGCATTTACAGTTTTGACGCTTCTTATGTAGTAATTATGACGTCACGGCGTAATGATTTTATTTCATGACGTCATGGTGCAATGGTATTATTTCATGACGTCTTCAGAAACAACAATATAATTTCGTGTTTTTCTATTCACGTCTCATAGCTCTAATATAAAACTATGATGACATTTATTATTTATCTAGTAGGGTTTCAGACAAGGTAGTTCTAATGATGTACTTTTGTTTTGATCTGACTCTATTTTTAGGAGTTTTGGGTTTTTATATTACTTAGCATTGGACTGATCGTCTCTTGCTAGGTTGCTAGCTACTGCTACAACCCAGATTCACATATATATCATTTATGAGAGGCAGCCTGGCCGAGTGGTCCAAGGCACTGGTGTTAGCCACCAGTCTCTTTGGAGGCGTGGGTTCAAATCTACCGTTGGTATACGATTATGTTTGAAAGACTGCAGTGTGAAAAGACATCAAAAATTCAGTTTTTGGTGGAAAAATTCATTCTCTTTTAGAAATAATTTATTTTAGTTACTATAGATTTTTAACCCAATTAATTTCTTTTAAAATGAGCCATTGAACAACTCTCTACGATGTTCCAGTGCCGAGCTATCTCTGGAAACAAAGCAAAAAAGAAAAAAAATATCCCGTTTAGGCAGAATGTTGTAGTAGCTGCCACTTTTCTTAATTTTCAAGCCAATATATTTCCCTTGCTGTTCAAGCCAAGGGACAGAAAGTTTATACTATACAGGGGTTTCGGACAAGGCGGCCCTAATGGTGTACTTTTTGTTTTGATCTGACACCTTTTTTAGGAACTATGGGTATTTATATTTCTTAACATTGGACGTGATCGTCCAATTGGGTTGGACGATCCTCGTCTAAATTAACCTTAAAAAATGAAATAAAGCTATGTCGACTTTGCATGTCTCTCTCACTATGTACTGCTACTTACGATACTTTGATTTTGTCAATGTTATCCCAAGTATCTGTCAATAGATGTTGATAGAGAATTTATTCATTCTTATACTTAGATTTTCTCTATGTTAACCTATATATCCGATATATGATGTATATAAATTCCTTTTCTTACATCCCCGATGTTGTAATAGACATTCTAAACGTTCAATATGCTAGCTTACTCTAAAAATAATGAATACATAACAATGTAAGGCATAATATATTTTTAATGAAATAACGTCATGTAGAATATTAATACAAAAGATATATATTATTATACATTATTAATATCAATGAACAACTTTGGACGTTTTGAATCTGTTCCATAAAATGGTTCACCATGTTCTTTCTTGATACTATAGCTATTGTCTTCTCTTAGTTCGTAATCAGTAGAATAATCATTATTCCATTTTGACTCATACACAATTTTTATAGGTGTGTCATCGACAGGGTCAATATGCTTTTCGTCTTTGGTATTATTTGATTCATTGACTGTTTGATCAATGGCAGTAACGTTTGCTGGTACTTTGTTTTTCATCGATTCATCTTTATATTCCTTAGTGATATTTTCCGCCAATGCCCTTTTTATTTTTCTAGCAATTTCACTGTCTATTATCACACTATTTTTACACAGGTAACAGTTCCGGCATGTAGACAAAATATGGTTTATGATATTAGTAGAAGAGTAGGCCTTTCTTTTCGTCTTTGCTTTCATTTGAATGCTAATACCCGAAAGCTGACGATATGGTTTAACACTGGGTAACATGTTACCACAAGCACTAGCAAGAAGATACCCCTCTTTATCAACTACTATTTTTATGTTGGCATTCTCTTGAGTGCAATCATCTCCGGAGATCTAAATCTCGCATATCCACCATCATAAGAGTTGATTTTTTTTGGTACTCCAAAGAAATTCAATTCCTTACTGTCATGACAATGCACGCATACGTTTCCGATAGTGCTACCACTTGTACTTGTTTCATAGTTTAAATACTTCTCCTTGTCAGCATTCAATGCTACAATAACACTACCATGTGAACACACTTTCTTAAAATGCTTCATCTTCACTTTTTTAGAGATATTAGTTACGTGTTTATCGTTCCACTGTGTAAAAAATACTGATTTAATAGATGCAATAAACTAGGTAGTGCCGATGACTGGCCATAGAGCAATAACGGGAAAGCCACATTGTGTCTCTGGGCAAGCATAGAGTACACTTGTTAGAGCCATAAAAATATCTGTCGAGGAGGTATCATTAGCAATAACCTATAACAGAAATCCTCGCTTTTTGAATGAACACTAAGTAAAGAAAAAAATCACACGGAATAAAACAACAGAGTCCCTCAAACCCCGTAAAGCTATTTTAAAAGGTATAAGAATTATTTATTTAACAGAAATCCTCGCTTTTTGAATGAGCATCAAGTAAAGAAAAAATCACATGGAATAAAACAACAGAGTCCCTCAAACCTCGTAAAGCTATTTTAAAAGGTATAAGAATTATTTATTTAACAGAAATCCTCGCTTTTTGAATGAACACTAAGTAAAGAAAAAATCACACGGAATAAAACAACAGAGTCCCTCAAACCCCGTAAAGCTATTTTAAAAGGTATAAGAATTATTTATTTAACAGAAATCCTCGCTTTTTGAATGAACACTATGTAAAGAAAAAATCACATGGAATAAAACAACAGAGTCCCTCAAACCTCGTAAAGCTATTTTAAAAGGTATAAGAATTATTTATTTAACAGAAATCCTCGCTTTTTGAATGGACACTAAGTAAAGAAAAAATCACACGGAATAAAACAACAGAGTCCCTCAAACCCCGTAAAGCTATTTTAAAAGGTATAAGAATTATTTATTTAACAGAAATCCTCGCTTTTTGAATGAACACTAAATATAGAAAAAATCACACGGAATAAAACAACATAGTCCCTCAAACCCCGTAAAGCTATTTTAAAAGGTATAAGAATTATTTATTTAACAGAAATCCTCGCTTTTTGAATGAACACTAAGTAAAGAAAAAAATCACACGGAATAAAACAACAGAGTCCCTCAAACCCGTAAAGCTATTTTAAAAGGTATAAGAATTATTTATTTAACAGAAATCCTCGCTTTTTGAATGAACACTAAGTAAAGAAAAAAATCACACGGAATAAAACAACAGAGTCCCTCAAACCCCGTAAAGCTATTTTAAAAGGTATAAGAATTATTTATTTAACAGAAATCCTCGCTTTTTGAATGAACACTAAGTAAAGAAAAAATCACACGGAATAAAACAACAGAGTCCCTCAAACCCCGTAAAGCTATTTTAAAAGGTATAAGAATTATTTATTTAACAGAAATCCTCGCTTTTTGAATGAACACTAAGTAAAGAAAAAATCACACGGAATAAAACAACAGAGTCCCTCAAACCCCGTAAAGCTATTTTAAAAGGTATAAGAATAATTTATTTAACAGAAATCCTCGCTTTTTGAATGAACACTAAGTAAAGAAAAAATCACACGGAATAAAACAACAGAGTCCCTCAAACCCCGTAAAGCTATTTTAAAAGGTATAAGAATTATTTATTTAACAGAAATCCTCGCTTTTTGAATGAACACTAAGTAAAGAAAAAAATCACACGTAATAAAACAACAGAGTCCCTCAAACCCCGTAAAGCTATTTTAAAAGGTATAAGAATTATTTATTTAACAGAAATCCTCGCTTTTTGAATGAACACTAAGTAAAGAAAAAAATCACACGGAATTAAACAACAGAGTCCCTCAATCCCCGTAAAGCTATTTTAAAAGGTATAAGAATTATTTATTTAACAGAAATCCTCGCTTTTTCAATGAACACTAAGTAAAGAAAAAATCACACGGAATAAAACAACAGAGTTCCCTCAAACCCCGTAAAGCTATTTTAAAAGGTATAAAAATTATTTATTTAACAGAAATCCTCGCTTTTTGAATGAACACTAAGTAAAGAAAAAATCACACGGAATAAAACAACAGAGTCCCTCAAACCCCGTAAAGCTATTTTAAAAGGTATAAGAATTATTTATTTAACAGAAATCCTCGCTTTTTGAATGAACACTATGTAAAGAAAAAATCACACGGAATAAAACAACAGAGTCCCTCAAACCCCGTAAAGCTATTTTAAAAGGTATAAGAATTATTTATTTAACAGAAATCCTCGCTTTTTGAATGAACACTAAGTAAAGAAAAAATCACACGGAATAAAACAACAGAGTCCCTCAAACCCCGTAAAGCTATTTTAAAAGGTATAAGAATTATTTATTTAACAGAAATCTTCGCTTTTTGAATGAACACTAAGTAAAGAAAAAATCACACGGAATAAAACAACAGAGTCCCTCAAACCCCGTAAAGCCATTTTAAAAGGTATAAGAATTATTTATTTAACAGAAAGGTATAAGAATTATTTATTTAACAGAAATCCTCGCTTTTTGAATGAACATTAAGTAAAGAAAAAAATCACCCGGAATAAAAAAACAGAGTGCCTCAAACCCCGTAAAGCTATTTTAAAAGGTATAAGAATTATTTATTTAACAGAAATCCTCGCTTTTTAAATGAACACTAAGTAAAGAAAAAATCACACGGAATAAAACAACGGAGTCCCTCAAACCCCGTAAAGCTATTTTAAAAGATATAACAATTATTTATTTAACAGAAATCCTCGCTTTTTGAATGAACACTAAGTAAAGAAAAAGTCACACGGAATAAAACAACAGAGTTCCCTCAAACCCCGTAAAGCTATTTTAAAAGGTATAAGAATTATTTATTTAACAGAAATCCTCGCTTTTTGAATGAACACTAAGTAAAGAAAAAATCACACGGAATAAAACAACAGAGTCCCTCAAACCCCGTAAAACTATTTAAAAGGTATAAGAATTATTTATTTAACAGAAATCCTCGCTTTTTGAATGAACACTAAGTAAAGAAAAATCACATGGAATAAAACAACAGAGTCCCTCAAACCCCGTAAAGCTATTTTAAAAGGTATAAGAATTATTTATTTAACAGAAATCCTCGCTTTTTGAATGAACACTAAGTAAAGAAAAAAATCACACGGAATAAAACAACAGAGTCCCTCAAACCCCGTAAAACTATTTTAAAAGGTATAAGAATTATTTATTTAACAGAAATCCTCGTTTTTTGAATGAACACTAAGTAAAGAAAAAATCACACGGAATAAAACAACAGAGTTCCCTCAAACCCCGTAAAGCTATTTAAAAGGTATAAGAATTATTTATTTAACAGAAATCCTCGCTTTTTGAATGAACACTAAGTAAAGAAAAAATCACACGGAATAAAACAACAGAGTCCCTCAAACCCCGTAAAGCTATTTTAAAAGGTATAAGAATTATTTATTTAATAGAAATCCTCGCTTTTTGAATGAACACTAAGTAAAGAAAAAATCACACGGAATAAAACAAAAGAGTCCCTCAAACCCCGTAAAGCTATTTTAAAAGGTATAAGAATTATTTATTTAACAGAAATCCTCGCTTTTTGGATGAACAATAAGTAAAGAAAAAAAATCACACGGAATAAAACAACAGAGTCCCTCAACCCCGTAAAGCTATTTTAAAAGGTATAAGAATTATTTATTTAACAGAAATCCTCGCTTTTTGAATGAACACTAAGTAAAGAAAAAATCACACGGAATAAAACAACTGGGGGAACGAAGGGCCTCTGAGCCTTCCCCTTGAGGCAGATCTCATTTATTTTAGATTCTGAGTATTTTTGATTTTCCCTCCAAAATTGACCCCCCACCTCTCCTGCCCCTCAGAAATGGGGGAACGAAGGGCTTCTGAGCCTTGCCCTTGAGGCAGATCCCATTTATTTTCGATTCTGAGTATTTTTGATTTTCCCTCCAAAATTGACCTCCCCCTCCCCTGCCCTCAGAAATGGGGGAACAAAGGGCCTCTGAGCATTCCCCTTGAGGCAGATCTCATTTATTTTCGATTCTGAGTATTTTTATTTTCCCTTCAAAATTGACCTCCCACCTCTCCTGTCCCTCAGAAATGGGGGAACGAAGGGCCTCTGAGCCTTGCCCTTGAAGCAGATCCCATTTATTTTCGATTCTGAGTATTTTTGATTTTCCCTCCAAAATTGACCCCCCCCCCTCCCCTGCTCTCAGAAATGGGGGAACGAAGGGCCTCTGAGCCTTCCCCTTGAGGCAGATTCCCGTTTATTTTCGATTCTGAGTATTTTTGGTTTTCCCTCCAAAATTGACCCCCTCCCTCTCCGGCCCCTCAGAAATGGAGGAACGAAGGGCCTCTGAGCCTTCCCCTTGAGGCAGATTCCCGTTTATTTTCGATTCTGAGTATTTTTGGTTTTCCCTCCAAAATTGACCCCGTCCCTCTCTTGCCCCTCAGAAATGGAGGAACGAAGGACCTCTGAGCCTTGTCCATGAGACAGATCTCATTTATTTTCAATTCTGAGTATTTTTGGTTTTCCCTCCAAAATTGACTCCCCCCTCCCCCTCCCCTGCTCTCAGAAATGGGCGAACGAAGGGCCTCTGAGCCTTCCCCTTGAGTTAGATTCCCGTTTATTTTCGATTCTGAGTATTTTTGGTTTTCCCTCCAAAATTGACCTCCCCCCTTCCCTTCTCTCAGAAATGGGGGAACGAAGGGAACGTTAGATCCTATTTTAAATTGACAATACTTATCAAACATCACTTGTGTATTATACAGACCACATCGGAGAGGTGAAGCTAGGTCAACTCACAGTGTCATTCTATCATCGTTAGTCATTTTCATAGACTGATGTTTCAAATTTGTAACAAATTACCTGAGTTAACAACCCCTTCAGGGTTACCTTAACTGTTAATCAGTTTAATCCTTTTTTTTCTCCACCTTCGTACAATCCAATCGCTAATTAGAATCATTCACACTCCTATTATTCAAAACATTAATTAATATCGTTCATAGTGTCCAATTTGCGAATCTCTTTTTGCAAAAATGTCAAATACTCACTCTCTTTGAAAAACTAAACCAGACTATATACGTATTTAATCCTTTATCAAAATAAGCCATCGGGAAGGTTGAAAATTTGAATGTTAATCCGACAGGTATAATTTGAATGTTAAAAGCATGGAGATTCCTATACCTGCAAGCAAATGCTACTATTCAAAACATTAATTAATATCGTTCATAGTGTCCGAGCAATAGCATGGTCCTATATAGGCAAGCAAACACTGGTTTAGAAAAACTAGAATAGTGACAACAAAAAAATAATTGATATATATATTGGCAGCTAAACAAGACGCACCGGTTTTCTATAGCACAGGAAGGAACGTCAAGGCCCCAAATCCATAGGTACGTGCTCTGGAAAGGTGCGATGGAACGTAAAGGCCCATAAACTTATAGTTGACCCAGAAACTTGTCTGCTTGGCCCAGAAACATGTCTGGTTGGCCCAGAAACTTGTCTGGTAGGTTTTGTATAATTCCATATTCAACTGACAAGAATAGCAATAATCAGTCTGGTAATCTGCCATGGAAAGGTGTCAGGGAACGTAAAGTGGTGGAAAAACACCGGAAGGAACATAAAGGTCTAGAAGTATAACCTTGATTACTACTCACGCCCACCCTTCCCCCAAACACATTCAATCAAATTTTTGCGGTAGCCGCTTTGTTCAACGAACTTGAAAGGTCCGGAAATTATGTCTTTGAGGATGATAAAACCCCGACATCCCCAGGGCAAAGATTGTAAATTATGCCATGGGGCCTAAAAGGTTTTTATAGAAAGTCTACCAAGCTGAAAGCGTTTTCACTAATATTCCTAGCTGTGTTTTTAACTTTCTTCCCCGAGATACATTCTCCTACCTCTCAAATAGTTACCTAAAATTACTCCATCCATCTTGTAGATTATCAAATTTTTTTTAACTCTCCAATTTTATATTCAACTATTGCTGGGAAATTCCTCTATAATTCTCCTCCAGGAATCTACTAGCATCACATTTTCCCAGAAGATAGTTACTTTTCCTAAATTTCAGCTTTAGGTTAACCCTAGACACTACTATATAGTAGCCTTTACTTTAACATCAATTAAGGCACTCCTATCCGTCCTATTTTCTTATATCGATCCCGTCAGTCTTTGATTTACATTAACATAGTCCAGTAAGAATAGCCTTCTTTCGACATTGTGAGTAGCATGTTGACTTATGGGCCGTTTTATTAGCAAATACTGTATTGTTGATGACTAGATTGTCATACCTACAAAGTTGCACCAGTCTCTAACCGTTGCCATTTCCCTTTCCTACACCAAATTTACCTAGGCTACAATACCATCTATCCTTATTTCTACCATCTTGGCATTATAATCTCCTAATGAAAACACAAATTTTGTGCCTGTTATCCTGTCTATTTGTTCAAGTAAGCGTATGTAAAATTCCTTTGAGTCACTACTATCTCCATCATTCGGTTCGACAGGTGTGTATACCATTATAGATTGTGCTTTTCGGTCATTAAATGAGCAATTAGCTCTCTATTATCAGTACCTTCCCAACCAAAGTAAGATTTAGAACCTTCCTTATTCATCATGAGCCATACTCCCTGCCTTTACGAATGTCAAACAAGAAAAAAAATACAATTAAATAACCAAGAAAATGAGGGTAATATCGGCCAGTGGACAGAAAAGAAGCGAAACGCAAAAGACAAAAGCAGCTATTTTAAAAGGACCTCTGCCAAGCCGTTTTCAGTGCTAAAAAAGAAAGAAGAAAAATAAACCTTGAAGTAAACCCAAACAGAGCAGAAAAAACACTCAAGAGGAAAAGGACAAAAGTCCAAGCCACCTTCAGTGCTCAAAAATAAAATGAAGAAACATCCACCTTTTGAAGTAAATTCAAACAAAACTTTTTTTTGCTCCGTTTGTGCTCAAAAACCTTTTTTTGTTTGTTTGTCATACGTCATATGTAGCCAGTATGGTCTTAGAATGTATTTACTTCCTGCGTTTGCACCCGGCCCTCCTCCTCATCCTTCCATCCATCTAAAACAACAAGAACCCGAAGAACCCATCCAATAATCAAAATTCAGTACTATGTTGTCTCGTATACTAAGCAATAATTTCCTTGAGAGGTGTTACTCTCTCTTCGAGGTAACCCTGCCGCGCTGTTTGCAGTCAGAGTGCTGGTGAGGCAAAGTCGGTGAAAGCGTCACCCGATCCTACTATGAGGCCGCGCAAGCAGGTTTTCCTTTCCAGGCATAGGGCAAGAGGGACTAGCTTATGACAGAGGATAGATCCTGAATCTATTATGACAGAGGATAGATCATGAATCTATTACTAACAATAGATCAGCTCCTCATATGCCCAGCCAGTCCTCGTATTTCATCCTCCTAATTATTTTTATGTATTTTTCCAAGTTTGAATAAGCTTAAAAATTAGAACGTTTCTACGTATTTTTTGGTTTTTTAAATTTCATTTTAGAGTCTTGGGTCCTATTTAATATTAAAACTCAAAACGAATAGAAATTATCCCTGTATGAGAGGGTTGCCCCCCTTGATACCTAACTCTTCACGCTAAAGTTTTTTGGTACCTTTAAAATAGCCTATTATTCTGATTAAACGGCCTTTTTTATTCACGAGCCCTTCTTGCAAAACTGAACAAACTGTCAAACTTTAGCGTAAAGAGATGGGTATCAGAGGCAACGCTGTAGCGTTGCCTATAGTAAACGCCATACGGCTCCAATGTTTTATTATTTATTATTTTTTTCCCAGAGGCACTTCATATGGAAGAGGTTGTCGTAGAAACTTCAAAAAGGGATCATTCGATTGGAAATCGAGAGTTCTAGTGCCCTTTTTAATAGTCAAAATGATTAGAGGGCAACTAGCCCCCCCCCTACGCCCACAATTCCCCCAAACACATCCAATCAAAATTTTGAGATAGCCATTTTGTTCAGCATAGTTGATTTCCCAGATAGAAAATATATTTTTGAGGAGGCCACTCCCCCACAACCCTCAGGGTAAGGGCTTTAAGTTACGCCCTGGGGCATATAAGGTTTTTATAGAAGGCGTTGTCGTAGAAACTTCAAAACAGGCTCAATCGATTGGAAATTAAAGGGCTAGTGCCCTTTTTAATAATCAAAAGTGAATGGAGTGTAACTAGCCTCCCCCCCCTCCACGCCTCTTTTCCCCAAACACATCCAATCAAATTTTGAGATAGCTATTTTGTTCAGCGTAGTTGATTTCCAGATAGAAAATATATTTTTGAGGAGGACACTCCCCCACAACCCTCAGGGCAAGGGTTTTAAGTTATACCCTGGGGGCATATAAGGTTTTTATAGAAGGCGTTGTCGTAGAAACTTCAAAAAAGGCTCATTTGATTGGAAATTCAAAAAGCTAGTGCCCTTTTTAATAGTCGAAAGTGATTGGAGGGCAACTAGCCCCCCCCCCCCCCACGCCCATTATTCCCCCAAACACATCCAATCAAAATTTGAGATAGCCATTTTGTTCAGCGTAGTTGATTTCCAGATAGAAAATATATTTTTGAGGAGAAAACTCCCCCACAACCCTCAGGGCAAGGGTTTTAAGTTATGCCCTGGGGGCATATAAGGTTTTTATAGAAGGCGCTGTCGTAGAAACTTCAAAACAGGCTCATTCAATTGGAAATCGAGAGTTCTAGTGCCCTTTTTAATAGTCGAAAACGATTGGAGGGCAACTAGCCCCCTCCTACGCCTATTATTCCCCAAACACATCCAATCAAAATTTTGAGATAGCCATTTTGTTCAGCGTAGTTAATTTCCAGATAGAAAATTATTTTTGAGGAGGATACTCCCCCACAACCCCTAGAGCAAGGGTTTTAAGTTATGCCCTGGGGGCATATAAGGTTTTTATAGAAGGCGTTGTCGTAGAAAACTTCAAAACAGGCTCATTGGATTGGAAATTAAAGAGCTAGTGCCCTTTTTAATAGTCGAAAGTGATTGGAGTGTAAGTAGCTCACCTCCCCCCCACGCCCATCATTTCCCCAAACACATCCAATCCATCAAAATTTTCAGATAGCCATTTTGTTCAGCGTAGTTGATTTCCAAATAGAAAATATACTTTTGAGGAGGACACTCCCCCACAACCCTCAGGGCAAGGGTTTTAAGTTATGCCCTGGGTGCATATAAGGTTTTTATAGAAGGCGTTGTTGTAGAAAATTCAAAACAGGCTCATTCGATTCGAAATTAAAGGGCTAGTGCACTTTTTAATAGTCGAAAAATGATTGGAGGGCAACTCCCCCCCCCACTCCCATCATTCCCCCAAACACATCCAATCAAAATTTTGAGATAGCTATTTTGTTCAGCGTAGCTGATTTCCAGATAGAAAATATATTTTGGGGAGGATACTCCCCCACAACCCTCAGGGCAAGGGTTTTAAGTTATGCCCTGGGGGCATATAAGGTTTTTATAGAAGGCGTTGTCGTAGAAACTTCAAAACAGGCTCATTCGATTGGAAATTCAAGAGCTAGTGCCCTTTTTAATAGTCGAAAGTGATTGGAGTGTAACTAGCCCCCCCCCCCACGTCCATCATTTCCCCAAAGACATCCAATCAAAATTTTCAGATAGCCATTTTGTTCAGCGTAGTTGATTTCCAGATAGAAAATATATTTTTGAGGAGGACACTCCCCCACAACCCTCAGAGCAAGGGTTTTAAGTTATGCCCTGGGGGCATATAAGGTTTTTGTAGAAGGCGTTGTCGTAGAAACTTCAAAACAGGCTCATTCGATTGGAAATCGAGAGTTCTAGTGCCCTTTTTAATAGTCGAAAATGATTGGAGGGCAACTAGCCCCCCCAAGCCCATCATTCCCCCAAACACATCCAATCAAAATTCTGAGATAGCCATTTTGTTTAGCATAGTTGATTTCCAGATAGAAAATTATTTTTGAGGAGGATACTCCCTCACAACCCTCAGGGCAAGGGTTTTAAGTTATGCCCTGGGGGCATATAAGGTTTTTATAGAAGGCGCTGTCGTAGAAACTTCAAAAAAGGCTTCTTCGATTGGAAATCGAGAGTTCTAGTGCCCTTTTTAATAGTCGAAAATGATTGGAGGGCAACTAGCCCCCCCCACGCCCATCATTCTCCCAAACACATCCAATCAAAGTTCTGAGATAGCCATTTTGTTCAGCGTAGTTGATTTCCAAACAGAAAATTATTTTTGAGGAGGACACTCCCTCAAAACCCTCAGGGCAAGGGTTTTAAGTTATGCCCTGGGGGCATATAAGGTTTTTATAGAAGGCGTTGTCGTAGAAACTTCAAAACAGGCTCATTCGATTGGAAATCGAGAGTTGTAGTGCCCTTTTTAATAGTCGAAAATGATTGGAGGGCAACTAGCCCCCCCAAGCCCATCATTCCCCCAAACACATCCAATCAAAATTCTGAGATAGCCGTTTTGTTCAGCATAGTTGATTTCCAGATAGAAAATTATTTTTGAGGAGGATACTCCCTCACAACCCTCAGGGCAAGGGTTTTAAGTTATGCCCTGGGGGCATATAAGGTTTTTATAGAAGGCGTTGTCGTAGAAACTTCAAACAGGCTCATTCGATTGGAAATCGAGAGTTCTAGTGCCCTTTTTAATAGTCGAAAATGATTGGAGGGCAACTAGCCCCCCCCCCAAGCCCATCATTCCCCAAACACATCCAATCAAAATTCTGAGATAGCCGTTTTGTTCAGCATAGTTGATTTCCAGATAGAAAATTATTTTTGAGGAGGATACTCCCTCACGACCTTCAGGCAAGGGTTTTAAGTTATGCCCTGGGGGCATATAAGGTTTTTATAGAAGGCGTTGTCGTAGAAACTTCAAAACAGGTTCATTCGATTGAAAATTCAAGAACTAGTGCCCTTTTTAAGAGTCGAAAGTGACTGGAGTGTAACTAGCCCCCCCCCACGTCCATCATTTCCCCAAAGACATCCAATCAAAATTTTCAGATAGCCATTTTGTTCAGCGTAGTTGATTTCCAGATAGAAAATATATTTTTGAGGAGGATACTCACCCACAACCCTCAGAACAAGGGTTTTAAGTTATGCCCTGGGGGCATATAAGGTTTTTTTAGAAGGCGTTGTCGTAGAAACTTCAAAACAGGCTCATTCATTTGGAAATTAAAGGGACAGTGCCCTTTTTAATAGTCGAAATGATTGGAGGGCAACTAGCCCTCCCCCACGCCCATCATTCCCCCAAAAACATTCCAATCAAATTTTGAGATAGCCATTTTGTTCAGCGTAGTTGATTTCCACATAGAAAATATTTTTGAGGAGGACACTCCCCCACAACCCTCAGGGCAAGGGTTTTAAGTTATACCCTGGGGGCATATATGGTTTTTATAGAAGTCGTTGTCGTAGAAACTTCAAAAAAGGCTCATTTGATTGGAAATTCAAAAAGCTAGTGCCCTTTTTAATAGTCAAAAGTGATTGGAGGGCAACTAGCCCCCCCCCCACGCCCATTATTCCCCCAAACACATCAAATCAAAATTTTGAGATAGCCATTTTGTTCAGCGTAGTTGATTTCTAGATAGAAAATATATTTTTGAGGAGGACACTCCCCCACAACCCTCAGGGCAAGGTTTTAAGTTATGCCCTGGGGCATATAAGGTTTTTATAGACGGCGCTGTCGTAGAAACTTCAAAACAGGCTCATTCGATTGGAAATCGAGAGTTCTTGTGCCCTTTTTAATAGTCGAAAATGATTGGAGGGCAACTAGCCCCCCCCCAACGCCCATCATTCCCCAAAACACATCCAATCGAAATTCTGAGATAGCCGTTTTGTTCAGCATAGTTGATTTCCAGATAGAAAATTATTTTTGAGGAGGATACTCCCTCACAACCCTCAGGGCAAGGGTTTTAAGTTATGCCCTGGGGGCATATAAGGTTTTTATAGAAGGCGCTGTCGTAGAAACTTCAAAAAAGGCTCTTCGATTGGAAATCGAGAAGTTCTAGTGCCCTTTTTAATAGTCGAAAATGATTGGAGGGCAACTAGCCCCCCCCCCAAGCCCATCATTCCCCCAAACACATCCAATCAAAATTCTGAGATAGCCGTTTTGTTCAGCGTAGTTGATTTCCAGATAGAAAATTATTTTTGAGGAGGATACTCCCTCACACCTTCAGGGCAAGGGTTTTAAGTTAAGCCCTGGGGGCATATAAGGTTTTTATAGAAGGCGTTGTCGTAGAAACTTCAAAACAGGCTCATTCGATTGAAATTCAAGAACTAGTGCCCTTTTTAAGAGTCGAAAGTGACTGGAGTGTAACTAGCCCCCCCCCACGTCCCATCATTTCCCCAAAGACATCCAATCAAAATTTTCAGATAGCCATTTTGTTCAGCGTAGTTGATTTCCAGATAGAAAATATATTTTTGAGGAGGACACTCCCCCACAACCCTCAGAGCAAGGGTTTTAAGTTATGCCCTGGGGGCATATAAGGTTTTTTTAGAAGGCGTTGTCGTAGAAACTTCAAAACAGGCTCATTCATTGGAAATTAAAGGGACAGTGCCCTTTTTAATAGTCGAAAATGATTGGAGGGCAACTAGCCCTCCCCCACGCCCATCATTCCCCCAAAACACATTCCAATCAAATTTTGAGATAGCCATTTTGTTCAGCGTAGTTGATTTCCACATAGAAAATATTTTTTGAGGAGGACACTCCCCCACAACCCTCAGGGCAAGGGTTTTAAGTTATACCTTGGGGGCATATAAGGTTTTTATAGAAGGCGCTGTCGTAGAAACTTCAAAACAGGCTCATTCGATTGGAAATCGAGAGTTCTTGTGCCCTTTTTAATAGTCGAAAATGATTGGAGGGCAACTAGCCCCCCCCAAGCCCATCATTCCCCAAAACACATCCAATCGAAATTCTGAGATAGCCGTTTTGTTCAGCATAGTTGATTTCCAGATAGAAAATTATTTTTGAGGAGGATACTCCCTCACAACCCTCAGGGCAAGGGTTTTAAGTTATGCCCTGGGGGCATATAAGGTTTTTATAGAAGGCGCTGTCGTAGAAACTTCAAAAAAGGCTTCTTCGATTGGAAATCGAGAGTTCTAGTGCCCTTTTTAATAGTCGAAATGATTGGAGGGCAACTAGCCCCCCCCCCACGCCCATCATTCCCCAAACACATCCAATCAAAGTTCTGAGATAGCCATTTTGTTCAGCGTAGTTGATTTCCAAATAGAAAATTATTTTTGAGGAGGATACTCCCTCAAAACCCTCAGGGCAAGGGTTTTAAGTTATGCCCTGGGGGCATATAAGGTTTTTATAGAAGGCGTTGTCGTAGAAACTTCAAAACAGGCTCATTCGATTGGAAATCGAGAGTGTAGTGCCCTTTTTAATAGTCGAAATGATTGGAGGGCAACTAGCCCCCCCAAGCCCATCATTCCCCCAAACACATCCAATCAAAATTCTGAGATAGCCGTTTTGTTCAGCATAGTTGATTTCCAGATAGAAAATTATTTTTGAGGAGGATACTCCCTCACAACCCTCAGGGCAAGGGTTTTAAGTTATGCCCTGGGGGCATATAAGGTTTTTATAGAAGGCGCTGTCGTAGAAACTTCAAAACAGGCTCATTCGATTGGAAATCGAGAGTTCTAGTGCCCTTTTTAATAGTCGAAAATGATTGGAGGGCAACTAGCCCCCCCCCCAAGCCCATCATTCCCCCAAACACATCCAATCAAAATTCTGAGATAGCCGTTTTGTTCAGCATAGTTGATTTCCAGATAGAAAATTATTTTTGAGGAGGATACTCCCTCACGACCCTCAGGGCAAGGGTTTTAAGTTATGCCCTGGGGGCATATAAGGTTTTTATAGAAGGCGTTGTCGTAGAAACTTCAAAACAGGTTCATTCGATTGGAAATTCAAGAATTAGTGCCCTTTTTAAGAGTCGAAAGTGATTGGAGTGTAACTAGCCCCCCCCCACGTCCATCATTTCCCCAAAGACATCCAATCAAAATTTTCAGATAGCCATTTTGTTCAGCGTAGTTGATTTCCACATAGAAAATATATTTTTGAGGAGGACACTCCCCCACAACCCTCAGGGCAAGGGTTTTAAGTTATACCCTGGGGGCATATAAGGTTTTTGTAGAAGGTGTTGTCGTAGAAACTTCAAAACAGGCTCATTCATTGGAAATTAAAGGGATAGTGCCCTTTTTAATAGTCGAAAATGATTGGAGGGCAACTAGCCCTCCCCCACGCCCATCATTCCCCAAAAACATTCCAATCAAAATTTTGAGATAGCCATTTTGTTCAGCGTAGCTGATTTCCACATAGAAAATATATTTTTGAGGAGGACACTCCCCCATAACCCTCAGGGCAAGGGTTTTAAGTTATGCCCTGGGAGCATATAAGGTTTTTATAGAAGGTGTTGCCGTAGAAACTTCAAAACAGGCTCATTCGATTGGAAATCGAGAGTTCTAGTGCCCTTTTTAATAGTCGAAAATGATTGGAGGGCAACTAGCCCCCTCAAGCCCATCATTCCCCCAAACACATCCAATCAAAATTCTGAGATAGCCATTTTGTTTAGCATAGTTGATTTCCAGATAGAAAATTATTTTTGAGGAGGATACTCCCTCACGACCCTCAGAGCAAGGGTTTTAAGTTATGCCCTGGGGGCATATAAGGTTTTTGTAGAAGGCGTTGTCGTAGAAACTTCAAAACAGGCTCATTCGATTGGAAATTCAAGAATTAGTGCCCTTTTTAAGAGTCGAAAGTGATTGGAGTGTAACTAGCCCCCCCCCCCACGTCCATCATTTCCCCAAAGACATCCAATCAAAATTTTCAGATAGCCATTTTGTTCAGCGTAGTTGATTTCCAGATAGAAAATATATTTTTGAGGAGGACACTCCCCCATAACCCTCAGAGCAAGGGTTTTAAGTTATGCCCTGGGGGCATATAAGGTTTTTGTAGAAGGCGTTGTCGTAGAAACTTCAAAACAGGCTCATTCATTTGGAAATTAAAGGGATAGTGCCCTTTTTAATAGTCGAAAATGATTGGAGGGCAACTAGCCCTCCCCCACGCCCATCATTCCCCCAAAAACATTCCAATCAAAATTTTGAGATAGCCATTTTGTTCAGCGTAGTTGATTTCCACATAGAAAATATATTTTTGAGGAGGACACTCCCCCACAACCCTCAGGGCAAGGGTTTTAAGTTATACCTTGGGGGCATATAAGGTTTTTATAGAAGGCGCTGTCGTAGAAACTTCAAAACAGGCTCATTCGATTGGAAATCGAGAGTTCTAGTGCCCTTTTTAATAGTCGAAAATGATTGGAGGGCAACTAGCCCCCCCAAGCCCATCATTCCCCCAAACACATCCAATCAAAATTCTGAGATAGCCATTTTGTTTAGCATAGTTGATTTCCAGATAGAAAATTATTTTTGAGGAGGATACTCCCTCAAAACCCTCAGGGCAAGGGTTTTAAGTTATGCCCTGGGGGCATATAAGGTTTTTATAGAAGGCGTTGTCGTAGAAACTTCAAAACAGGCTCATTCGATTGGAAATTTAAGAGCTAGTGCCCTTTTTAATAGTCAAAAGTGATTGGAGTGTAAGTAGCTCACCTCCCCCCGCCCACGCCCATCATTTCCCCAAAAACATTCCAATCAAAATTTTGAGATAGCCATTTTGTTCAGCGTAGCTGATTTCCACATAGAAAATATATTTTTGAGGAGGACACTCCCCCACAACCCTCAGGGCAAGGGTTTTATATTATGCCCTGGATGCAAATAAGGTTTTTATAGAAGGCATACTTGTAGAAAATTCAAAACAGGCTCATTCAATTGGAAATTAAAGGGCTAGTACCCTTTTAATAGTCGAAAATAATTGGAGGGCAACCCCCCCCCCCACTCCCATCATTCCCCAAACACATCCAATCAAAATTTTGAGATAGTCCATTTTGTTCAGCGTAGTTGATATCCAGATAGAAAATACATTTTGAGGAGGATACTCCCCCACAACCCTCAGGGCAAGGGTTTTAATGTTATGCACTGGGGGCATATAGGGTTTTTATAGAAGGCGTTGTCGTAGAAACTTCAAAACAGGTTCATTCGATTGAAATTAAAGAGGTAGTGCCCTTTTTAATAGTTGAAAGTGATTGGAGTGTAACTAGCCCCCCCCCCCCACGCCATCATTTCCCCAAACACATCCAATCAAAATTTCCAGATTGCCATTTTGTTCAGCGTAGTTGATTTCCAGATAGAAAATATATTTTGAGGAGGTCACTCCCCCACAATCCTCAGAACAAGGGTTTTAAGTTATGCCCTGGGGGCATATAAGGTTTTTATAGAAGGCGTTGTCGTAGAAACTTCAAAACAGGCTTATTCGATTGGAAATTAAAGGGATAGTGCCCTTTTTAATAGTCGAAAACTATTGGAGGGCAACTAGCCTCCCCCCCACGCCAATCATTCCCCAAAAACATTCCAATCAAAATTTTGAGATAGCCATTTTGTTCAGCGTAGTTGATTTTCAGATAGAAAATATATTTTGAGAAGGACACTCCCCCACAACCCTCAGGGCAAGGGTTTTACGTTATGCCCTGGGGGCATATAAGGTTTTTATAGAAGGCGTTGTCGTAGAAACTTCAAAACAGGCTCATTCGATTGGAAATTAAAGAGGTAGTGCCCTTTTTAATAGTTGAAAGTGATTGGAGTGTAACTAGCCCCCCTCCTCCCCCCACGCCGATCATTCCCCAAACACATCCAATCAAAATTTTGTTTAGCGTAGTTCATTTCCAGATAGAAAATATATTTTTGAGGAGGACACTCCCCTATAACCCTCAGGGCAAGGGTTTTAAGTTATGCCCTGGGGGATAAAAGGTTTTTATAGAAGGTGTTGACGCAGAAACTTCAAAACAGGCTCATTCGATTGGAAATTAAAGGGCTAGTGCCCTTTTTAATAGTCGAAAGTGATTGGAGTGCAACTAGCCCCCTCCCCCCGACGCCCATCATTTCCCCAAACATATCCAATCAAAATTTTGAGACAGCCATTTAATTAAACGTAGTTTTAAGTTCTGGAAATTAGGTCTTTGAGGATGACAACTCCCCCACAGCCCTCAGGGTAAGGGTTGTAATTTAAGGATTTTCCGAATCCTTCCCATTATTTCTTATGGAAGGGATGCTCTTATAAACTATAGAGAAGGCTCATTTGACTGAAAATTGAAAGTTCTTGTTCACTTTTTAAGAGTCAAAAGAGATGTAAAGAGAGGGTAACTAGCCCCCCTCCCCCTCCTCCAAGCCATAAATGCATCAGATAAAAATTTTGAGATAGACATTTTGTTAAAATAGTTCAAAGTTCTGATAACAAAAAACTCCAGTGTCGACACAGCTTACCAGGGCCCGGGGGTAGGCGTTTTAAGTTATGCCCTGGGGCATAACTTATTAAGAGGGGTTTATAACTTATGGGAAGGGGTTTTGTATGGGAAGAACACATAGGAAATCTATAATAATTATCCAACTTTAAGGTTAAAATACATACTCTGTGATAGATGCAAAATTGCTTTGGCACACAAAATCCTATTAAGGTCAATTCCAAACAGTTGAGATCCCTTTGTGTCAGCTAGTGAAATTGTCTAAACCCCCTTATTGGAGCTATTTTTTCAATCCATTCATTGTTGTCAATCGCTGTCCACAAGTTATGCAAGTTGTCTATTGTTCATATATAAGGTTTTTATCAAAAAGGTAATCGTATAGACTTTGAAAAAAGCCTCATTCGATTTAAATTGAAAGTTCTAGATCTGTTTTTTAAAGTCAAGAATAATCGGACAGTAAGTACCCCCCCCCCCTCCATGCCATAGAAAGTTGAAACTTTTTGCAATCAAAAACGAACATAATTTAATTAAAAAAAAACTTTCCGAAAAATAAGTTTTTCAAAGAAAAGTAAAGGCCATTTTAAACTTAAGCTCAGTTGATACGAATACCTGTTAAAATTCAAACTCAAAACGACCAGAAATTACTATTAAAGAATAAATGAAACCCAAAACGAACAGAAATTAAATAAACAATCGTAGCAAAAAACATACAACAAGTAATATTATAAATGAATAAATAGATCTTAAAGCGAGTAGTGCTTAGATTGAATATGAAAATCAAGCTTAAAACGAAAACAAATGTTTTGCTATTAAAGTATAACTGAAACTTAAAACGAACAGAAATTAAATATACAATCAATGCGAACAAACATATATTATATATTAATGTAAATGAATAAATAAATCTTAAAACGAGTCAAACTTAAAAAGAATATGCAAATCAAGTTTGAATCGAATAAAAATAACTACAAACAGGAGTTTGGGTATCGCCTCACTGCAGAAGCCTAAAACCTACTGCGTCATTGGCGCTTTACTGAAAACAAATTATATTACAAATGTTTTCTTTTGTACTTAATATTGAAAATAAATATTAAAATTACCGTAAAATTTTGAACTGATGAGCTTTTAGCAATTAATATCATTATGCATCAAATATTCAGTTTAATTTGTTAGTTGTTTTCAAGATAGGTCAAGACAAATATAGTTTCACTACAACAAAATTTGGATACTGCCCCCTTCTTTAACTGTAAAAACCTAAAGCCTTCTGCGTCATTGGTACTTCACTGAAAACGAATTACTTGTATATTACAAATTTATTATTTTCCAGTTCTTAAAGCATTGAAAATGAAAATAAAAATTACAGTGAAAAAAAATCTTGAACTGATGGATCTTTCAACAATTAATATCATCATATATCTAATATTCAATTTGATTTTGTTTATACTTTCCAAGACTGTTCAAGACTCATATAGTTTTGCCATTTTTTTTTAACTCTGCCATTTTTTCTAACTAATCGTGTTAGTTTGTTATGAAAACATTCTATGGCCTCTAGGCATTTCTATTTCAGCGAACAACTACACCTCAAACTTTGTGGAACATGCATTTTCTTGCATGAAACACCAAAATATAATAAAATGTCAAGTTTCGAAGTGTTCCACCACTCGCAAGCAAGTGCCATTGGTATTTTTGAATCCGCATGGTCAATTTAGGGGGTGGAGGGTAGGCTAAGTCTCATAGCAGCCCCATTCCATCGTGGTATGATTCACATTTTCAACATCTGGCGTCCGGACTATCATATAATCTGCCAAGCATACAACTACCCCAAATCAGTATCAATAAATAAATGAAACCCAAAACGAACAAAAATTAAAATAAATATTAGAGTCAAATTCAAAACGAGCATAAATTAATATGAGTAGAGTTCAAAACCCCTATGCTTTCTAAAAGCCAGAATATAATTTATACTTTACTGAAAAAAATGCAAATGAGTTTACTGAAAAAAAATGTGCACTGTCAATTTAATATACATAAGCTGACATTTATTCCCTAAAATCTTAATTAATTTTTGATTTCTTAAAGTTACAAAAGTGAAAACATTTCAAAGAATTGTTTTCAGTAAAGCGCCAATGACGCAGTAGGTTTTAGGCTTCTGCAGTGAGGCGATACCCAAACTCTTGTTTGTAGTTATTTTTATTCGATTCAAACTTGATTTGCATATTCTTTTTAAGTTTCACTCGTTTTAAGATTTATTTATTCATTTACATTAATATATATTGTATGTTTGTTCGCATTGATTGTATATTTGATTTCTTTTCGTTTTAAGTTTCATTTATACTTTAATAGCAAAACATTTGTTTTCGTTTTAAGCTTGATTTTCATATTCAATCTAAGCACTACTCGCTTTAAGATCTATTTATTCATTTATATTATTACTTGTTGTATGTTTTTTGCTATGACTGTTTATTTAATTTCTGTTCGTTTTGGGTTTCATTTATTCTTTAATGGCAATTTCTGGTCGTTTAGAGTTTGAATTTTAACAGGTATTCGTATCAACTGAGCTTAAGTTTAAAATGGCCTTTACTTTTCTTTGAAAAACTTATTTTTCGGAAAGTTTTTTTTTTAATTAATCAAGGAAGGGGACAACGGCCTCATATACGGAATAGTTTCTTGTTTAGAGTTTTAATGTTTCTCCTTACTTTCAGTTGGAAAAACTTGCTTTTTTATTAAATTTCTAATCGTTTTTCAAATAATGTCAGTAAATATGGCTCCCTCTCCAAAATATGTCTGTATGCTTCCTAATAACAAATACTGTAGGTAAGGAATGGGGAAATTTTATAACTTACAGACCCTTCCCCAGGGGCTATGGAGCCTCATGTTACCCCATAAGGTATAATTAATTTATCTTTCAACTATGCTGAGCAATATGGCAATCTCAAAATTTTGATCGGCTGACTTTGGGGAAAAAGGGGCCTAGGAGGCTAGGAGGGGCGCTAGGTGTCCTACAACCTTTTTGGTCACTTCAAATGGGAATTAGAACTTTTAATTTACGTTTGAATACAGCCTCTATCGATCTCCTATGGCAATTGGTGTGATAAGATAACCCCTGGGAACAAAAAAAACAAATAAACACGCATCAGTGATCTTTATTCTGGCAAAAAAAAGAAGAGTAAAACTGAAAATTTATGCAGATGGGAACTTGAAAACTCTACAGTAAGATTCTCTGATACGCTGGATCTGATGGTACAGTTTTCATTAAGATTTTTTGACTTTTCGAGGGTGTTTCCTCCCTTTTTCGAAAATCATGCAATTTTCCTCAGGTTTTTAGCTTTTGACATGACTTGTCTCCAACCATGCATTGCACGTCAACCTGAAGGCATTGGAGCAGGAGATCTCTTCTTGCTCAACGAAAACCATTGGTCAGCATGCAAAAAGTTTTTTTTTTCCAGTTTCAGTTACTATTCAGCTGAGTCACTCCTCACTTACAGTTTGCTACCACGAACTGTTTGGTTGATAAAGATTACTCTTTACTTATCGCTCATTACAATGAACGGCTTGGAACCATGACTAATACTTGTTTGAAGAATGGGATATGTATAGAGGGAGAGCTTGGATTTTCACTTTCTGAAGGATATGACTCATTTTGGAGGAGATGGCTCTAAAAATTGAGAAAGTTTTAATAGGTTTTTCATTTACACTTTGTTTTTGGAGAAAGGCGGGAGGTTTTATCTAGAAATCCCACATTTCGAACCCTTGCTTTAGCTATGTTGTTACTTTTGCTCTAGACTCATCAAGCTGTGTTTGTAGGTTGTTCGATGTGTTGAAACATCAGACAGCATCCAGCACGACGCATGTGGCAAAGCAACACAGAAAAACCAGTTATATTGTAATAAATATTGAGTTTTTTTCCCAGTCTTCAATTAGACTGGGAAAAAAGAAGGGACTGTAAACACTTTTTAGTCTACTAGAGACCTACCATAGCCGCATAGTAAAACAGTAACCCTTGTGTCATCCAAAGATTGGCTTTAAGACAAAAAAGCAAAAACGAACCTGTAAAATCCTTGATTTATTCATTAGAGCCGATCCGGCAGTTTGAAATCTTTCCATATCTTTAAATATTTGGATGGTTCTGAAATGTTCAGAGTCGACAAGCCGAAATGACGTAATGTTCACAAAGTTATAGTTGAACTCCTCTAAGTCGTATGTTTCAGCATCCTGGAAATACATGTTATGAATAGGGGTCGGCACCGTTTCTGTTTTTGGTAAAATAGAAAAGGTAAAAATGGCAATTAAAAATAGAATAGAAACAGATTCTAACAGAAACGAGGATAAAAACAGAATTCCGTTTTTTTTTTCCTTTTTTTTACAGAAAAACAGAAACGGTCCGTTTTTTCTTTTTAACGGTCGGTTTAACAGATATTTCCGTTTTTTTCTGTTTTTTTAGGCTTATGAGAGTAAAAGAACGTTGACAAACATTGATTAATAAAAAACATCAAATATAAAAAAAGACCAAACATTCAAAACAGCCACATAAATCAAAACTTATCACTTAGAAACATTCGAAGTTCAAGTGACTTTGCCGTGATTTGTGAGCACTGCTTTCGAGTAAAGTGCCCAGCAATACTATATGCACTCTTACTTGGTATTGAAGTTGCAGGCACTGCGAGATTTATACACGCAATTTCATTTAACTCTGGGTAAGTGTAGAAGCAGACAGTCCAAAACTCTAGTGGATCAGAATGTTTTTTTTTTCCTGATCTACGTCTTTCACTCAAGAACACTGGAACTCTCTCTTCATATGCCCTAATAGTATTTGCTGCTGCGCGGGAAGTGCTTATATTGTTAGCATTTTGATTTGAAGAGTTCATCCGAAGCCCAGTCGTGCCAAGAAACTTAGCAAACAAGCTGTCTTCTTGATGTGGAGACGGTGGTGAATTTTCGTTAATCTTTGTCTTGATAGGAGTGACGTCAATTGGGAGAGATGCAGAGTTCAATTGAATTTGAAGGGGTTCTTCTGTATTTCTCTTCCTGGAAATGAAATGCTGGAGAAGTGAAGAGACGGACTGACGAGCTGAATCTCTGTCTATATCGTTCATTTTTTCGTAGATTGTATGGTAAAAAAAAAAACAGCTCTTGTGAAGAGTAGCATAACAAACCTAGGACTGTTTAAAAAATATCTCCTGGGTTGGACAGCTAATAATTCCTTCAGGTTATTGACTGACTCAGGAATGGCATTACTATATGACGTCTCACAAAATAACTGAAGTCCTTCAATCATTAGCACAACTTTTCTTGCCGAAATATAATTATACCTACTAGTTATCACCGTTGCCTGTCTGAACAGGCGAAGAATCTCAATGACAGCTTCCACAACGGACCACTCATTGTTGTTAAGTTCGAGCTCTCTGATTTTAGCGTCACGACGCCTTCGGTTGAAGAAATTGCGCAGTGGTTCTTTACGGGTACAATACATTTCTATCATAGTAAGGGTGCTGTTCCATCGAACATTCATGTCCTTTGTGATGGATGGACTAAGATTATGTGTCTCTATACATGGCAAGTGTCCAAATCCAATAAAAGTCGCAAGAATGCGATATGATTATATTTGCAACCAAAACACGGAAAATGAACAAAAATGGGTATAAGAAAAACTGAAACGGCAAAAACGATAAAAAAAAACAGAACAGAAACAAAAACGATAATAAAAGAAAACGGCTACCTGTTTTCTGTTTTTTCCGTTTTCTAAAAAAAGAACAGAACAGAAAACGGAGAAAACGGTGGAAGAAAAACTGAAACAGAGACGGAAAAAGAAACGTTGCCGACACCTAGTTATGAAGTGAAATTAATTTTCTGTGGCCGTGCTCAAATTTTGAAATGCCGTCATCTTTGTGCTGTGTTTTCAATTAGAAAGATTTTGTCACAGCTGCTGTTAAGTAGGACATTAGGCTGGATATATCAAGCAACTTTTTTATCCATTTAAATTCGCTAGTACACTAATTCTATTTGTCAACTTAATCGAAAGTTTTAGGAGCTAGTTCTTCCTGTTTTTTTCTTAGTTTGTCTGTTTGCATTTCACACCCATTCATTCCACTCAAATAGATGAGATCCCGAATTACGGTTAGTAGTAACAGAATTAAACCCATTTGCGGGAATAATTTCGCATTCACCTCGTCCGAAACAAACCTAAATAAAAAAAAACTTTTTATAGCAAATCAATCAACCTTTTACCTTAATTTCTAATTAAATCTATGTTCTATGCAGGTACCTAAGTATGTTTTTCAGCACCAGGAAAATATCAGCTATGCCTCAATCCCTTTAACAGTCAAAGTAGATGCCATATTTAGCGACAAATAAACCCTTTAGCTGCAGCACTAGGCCTACATGCCTTCAAGCCTCTGATAAAGACAACCCACCTTTAGGGAAAAACCAATTGAACTAAATACAAAACCACCTTATTAAATAATAGATCTCCGATTGCTTGGGTAACTTTTCTTCCTTACAAATTGCGTGTTTTTTTTTGAACAGTTCGTGGTAACGAACTGTAAGTAAGGAGTGACCTGGCTCAATAGTAACCGAAACTCTAAAAAACGGGATTTTGATACCAATAGATACATCAAAAGAAAAAAACTTTTATGCTGAATTCAAATATATAAGTTTATCAAGTTTAGTCTTACCCATCAAAAAGCTACGCGCCTGAGAAAATTTGCCTTATTTTCGAAAAAAGGGGGAAACACCCCCTAAAAGTCATAGAACCTTAATGAAAATCACCTCATCGGATTCAGCGTATCGGGGTTTACTTGGGAGCATTTTTCCAAGGAGGAAATTTTAATGGGGGAAGGGACATTGCTATGAAGGGGGTACAGGATTTCCCAGCATTATTTAAAAAACAACAAGAAATTACTTAAAAAAACAAGTTTTTCAACTGAAAGTAAGGAGCACTTCAAAACTTAAAACGAACAGAAATTATTACGTAACCTATATGATTGGGTTTTCCCCTAGTCAATACCTCGCTCTTTACGCTAAAGTTTTTTTTTGTAATTTCATAAGAGCTATTTATTCTAATTAACGGCCTTTGTGATTAAGGGGTCATTCTTAAAGAATTGGTATAAAATTTGAACTTTAGCGTAAAGAGCGAGGTAGTCACTAAGGGATGAACCCCGTAATATATATATAATAAAAATATACGAATATAGAGGTTCGTTACGTAAATTAATTCGTAAGTTACGTATATTTATTACTAATAAAAACGTTGGTAAATAAAATTAAACAACTTTCGAGAAAGCCATTTAACCAAAAAAAAAGCAAAATTAGTTTGCAAATTTGTTTTAATTATTCATGTACGGTGAGCTAAAATCAAAACCTGCATTAATTGAAAAATGTTCAGCAATAAAGTAAAAAAAAAAATTTTTGGTTCTTTTTTTAACAACCAAAACTCTAAAAAACAGTATTTTGAAATCAATAGATATATCAAAGGATTTGTGATTTTATTTTGATTTCAAATTATACACATTTCATTAAGTTTAGTCTTACCCATTAAAGGCTACGAGCCTGAGAAAATTTCTCTGATTTTTGAAAAAGGGAGAAACATCCCCTAAAAGTCAAGTGATGTTAATAAAAATCACACCATCAGATTCAGCGTATCATAGAATCCTTTTGTATATGTTTCAAGCTCCTATCTGCAAAAATGTGTAATTTTGTATTTTTTGCCAGAAGAAAGATCACGGATGGGTGTTTATTGGTTATTCTTATATTTTTTCCCCAGGGGTGATCGTACCGACCCAGTGGCCCTAGAATATCGGGAGAGGACTCATTTGAAAGGAAATTAAAAGTTATAGTACCCTTTTTAAGTGACCGAAAAATTGGAGGACAACTAGACCCCCTCCCCCGCTCCTCTTTCTTCCCAAAATGGTCCGATCAAAATTTTGAGGTAGCTATTTTGTTCATCATAGTTGAAAGGCCCATTAACCATGCCTTTGGGTAAAACATGACCCCCCTAAAGCCCCAGGGAAAGGTCTTTAAGCTATAAAATTTGCACATTTTTTTGGCATAGTATTTGTTATTGGGATGTATGCATACGTTTTCGGGTGTCAGGCGGGGTGGGGGACAAATTTTATGCTGGGTTTTTTTCCGTGGGAGAAATTTCCGTGGGGAGGGAAGTCCATGGAGAGAACTTGTCAGGGGAAACTACGCAGTGGGGGAATTGGCCAGAATTCTTATACAAAAATTATTTTTATATGTCTTGCTTTATCTTTTCCGTCTCAATTTTACGCGTGGAGGGGTTAAGAATAATTTTCCGGGTTAAATTTTCACCGGGATTGAATTGTCTAGAGGATATTTTCGTAGGGAGGGGGTTTCTCTGTGGAGGTGGGGTCAGATTTCCTGGCATTCTTAAAAAAACGATCAGACATTAAATTAAAAAAAAAACAAATTTTTTCAACGGAAAGTAAGGAGCGACATTAAAATTTAAAACGAACAGAAATTATTACATATATAAAGAGGGTTGCCCCTTCCTCAACTACGCTAAAATTTGAATTTTGTCTTAATTCATTAAGAATGACTCCTGAAACACAAGGGCGTTTTAATTAGAACAATAGACGCTTTTTTAAAAGTACTAAAAAACTTTAGCGTAAAGACCGAGGTGTTGAGGAGGGGGCAACCCCCTTTATGTACGTAATAATTTATGTTCATCTTAAGTTTTAATGTCGCTCCTTATTTTTAGTTGAAAAACTTTTTTTTATTTAATTGGTGCTCGGGAAGCGTGAAATTAGGGCAAATAAGCTTAGTAAAAAAAAAAAAACACACACACATTGAATTAGCAATATTTAAATACCCATTTCTATCTGAAAATATTATGATATTATTACTTTCTTTTGGTTAGTTCAATTTGATTGAACGTCCATAGAATCTGTTCCATTAATTCATAAGCAAAGTGGAAGCCAACAATGTTTTGCTAAACACAGTGAAGCCTCTCAACTTTAACAAGATTTAGCATCATCATCGATCGAGGAAGGACGGGAGAATCAGCTTCGAAGCCTTTCAGTTACATCACCTCCCTGCGTCTTCATAGTTTGCAAGTAATCTTTAAGAACTGACTTTTAAACTATAGGCTTTTATATGGAAGTCTCATAGAAGAGCCCTACGCATACATATCTTGGAAAATTAGAAATGCCAAGTAGACATTTTAGTCAAGATTCCTTATTGAGCAGTTTAGCTTGTCTTTTTTACATAATTTATTTTTGTCGTTTAGAAAGTCAAAATCCATGTTTATTGAAGTTTTAATTCACAAAGAATTTTAAATTCCACTGGAAGTTTTGCCATGCATGCAATATCTGTGTAAAAGCGGAATTTTTGAGGGCGGCTCAAAACTTAAAGCTGTGAATCCCTGGACCAAGAAACCCTAACAGTCAAACACTTTTAGTTTTGGATCAAGGGCCCCAAGATATGGGGGGACGAAAGGGGCAAACAAGCTTCTTATTTTTTGGATGGCTTGAAACTTAAAACTGGAAGTCCATCGATCAATTAGACCTTATGTACAAGAACATTTTTTTGGCCCTGTGGTGTAGGGTACCCTAAAACTTCATAAACAAAAAAAGCTATCATTTTCTTATCATTAGCTTGAAGCCTTCAAGGATCATTGTCTGTGGTAAGTTGATCACGCATTTTCTTTGGAGGGGGGAGAAGTTAGGGTCCCATAAATGTGCCAGAAAAATTGTTAATCCTTGATCAGGTTGAAACTTCTAGCTAGAAATACCAACTTTGCACTTAACATCCCCAAGGAAACTTTCCGCAATTGTAGACTCCAGTCAAATAAGCACGGTAGCTCTAGATTTTCAGATTATCGTCTAATTATTTCTTATATATTATTTGCTATATAACTATTTATGAAATTAAAAAAAAAACATCTAAAAAAAAAAGGCACTTTGTAATTTTATTTTGTAATAGTATTGTCAGTGAATTTAAGCTTGCATTAAAATCTGGAAATCGATAGGGGAAACGCAAGTGGAATAAAAGTCAGTTGAAAGGATCATGAGCAAAAAAAAGAAAAAAACCGTAGGAAAAGATATGGGGGCTAAGTATAATGAAACACCGGAACGGAAGGCTTTGTGAGAGGTTTTAGGCTAAGAATAGCTGCCTTAGATGGCAGCTTGAAGACAATATAATTTAGAAGGGTATTCACTCACCCAATTATACACAAATATAACCCTATTAGCGATTTTAATACTTACAAAAGTTGTGAACAAATAGTGGTATTTGTAGTCATTCATATGCAGCTTAAGAACCTGAAAAGAGAAAATGTTTTTTGTACCTTTTTTTGTACAAAGCCATTATTTTTTATATAATAGTTATTTACGTATACTAACTTCTTCTAGATTGCTATCCAGCTGCGCAGATAATTAAAGAAACTAATTGCCGAAAAAAAACTTAATTTTTGAGCAATGTGGTCTGTGGACAACAACATCAAAATGAAAAAGAAAATCACCAGGTCAGCCGAGATTGCTGAAAATTACTTTCTTAGAAAGGGCTAACTTTGAACCAAAAATCAAGGTTATTTTCTGGTACTGTTCTTTGAACTAGTATTTACTCAAAAGCATTTTATCCTTAACAAAATGCATCATTCTGCTTCGAATGGCAACTGTTGACCCAGATACTTTGTAGCTATCGTTAATTGTGCTACCTGGATGAAACTTTGTTAAAATGCTGTGTGCAACCTGGATGCACATAGCATTTTTTCTTTTAATTCAATATCCCTCTCATCATTCTCTGAAAGTTTAACTTAATATTCTTAGCTGTTTCTGAAATATTGCAGATACTCCCCCTTGATAACCTGGATGCACAGAACATCTTTTGATTTAGTTTAACAACTTCCTCAGCACGCCCTGAAAGTTCCAACTTAAAACCCATAGCGACTCCTGAGGTATTTCAAACATGCCCTCTTGACAGTCTGGATCCAATTATATTGTCTTCAGATAATGCTGAAGGGCATCCGTAAAAAGGGCATGGAAGGGGAATGTTTATCCTTTAAAAATGGCGTTTGAACTTCCAAAACCAATCGAATGAGCATTGTCTGAAGTTTCTACGACCACTTCTTTCATGAGAACTGGTCTGGTCAGAAGAAAACAGAAAAAAATAGAAAAATGAAAAATACATTGAAGCCATATCGATCTGCCTGTGGTTCCAAATATGAAAAGAATTATTAAAGTTACTCGTCAAAAGTGATGAGCCTAACTTTCAAAAGGGGGGGGGCACAAGAAAAGAAAGTGACGTAGATGTCAATTGCCCGGTCAAATTCAGAATACCATAGAACCCTAATGAAGAGACATTAACTCTCCTTATATGAAACATACCAAATATAGTATTTTCATGGAGAAGGATGTTCACGAATGTTTTAACATTTTTTTGTTTTTTTTTTATTTTGTTTTTCTGATGGTCATCGTGTCACGCCGAACGTCCTAGAATATCAACAGATGAATCAAAACGTAAATTAGAAGTTCTAGTGCCCTTTGCAAGGGCACTGTAACCACAGCATTTTCGGCGCGAAACAGCATTTTAGGCCTAAAGAGGGCAAAACATTATCGAATGAAAATTCATAGAGAGCCAATTAGTTAAGAATTATCAATTTACTGTGTCACCACATTTTTGTAAGAATATTAGGCTTTAATTAAAAAAAAAACAAGGGTGAAAAGGAGGGAGTGATAACCTCCCTCAAATGCAAGGCAGCCTTGGACCAAGCAGTTCGTAGCCACAAAATGTATGTAAATAGTGACACTCGTCAATATAAACCCAAGCTATAAGAACAGGTTAAAAACTTGGAAGGAAGTAAAACTTCTCCGTACGAATAGAATCTTGAAGAAAATTATATAGTAAACATTAATATGCATGACAACCCCAAAGCCATTATCTTCAAAATATAAAATATCTTGTATGTTCTAGACAAGGATGACCGTGTATACGTGGTTTTATTCCAAAGCGATAACTAAAAGTTCAAATGGGGATAAAATCCTTTTAATAGACACAAACAGTGATAGAAATTCACAAAAAAATACCAGATATTTCGGTCACATATGCAGTGATCACCATTAGTAGTAAAACTGTCTATTAAAAACACTTTCTATTAAAAGGATTTTATCCCTATTTGAACTTTTATTTATCGTCATGGAAAGGCAGTGTGGTCTCCGAAATTATCTATTTATTCCAATGGTAATCGTATTGAACCAGTGGTCATAGATTATTGTATGACGTTGCTGCAAAAATTCATGCTTTTTGTAGAACTGTCTTTGTCTTTTTGCGAAGAAATATGTTTCAATTTTTTCAAAGGTTTTCAAGCAGTTCGTGGTAACGAACTGTCAGTAAGGAGCGACCCGGCTCAATGGTAACCGAAGCTCTAGAAAACGGTATTTTGATACCAATAGATACATCAAAAGAATCAGATTTTAATGCTGATTTCAAATATGTAAGTTTTTTCAAAAGTTAAGCGCCTGAGAAAATTTGGCTGATTTTCGAAAAAAGGGGGAAAGATACTCTAAAAATTATAGAACCTTAATGAAAATAACACCATCATATTCAGCGTATAAGAAAATCCTATTGTAGAGGTTTCAAGCTCCTATCTGCAAAAATGTGGAATTTTGCATTTTTTGCCAGAAGAAAGATCACGGATGCGTGTTTATTTGTTTTTTTGTGTTTTTTTCCCAGGGGTGATCGTATCGACCCAGTGGTCCTAGAATATCGTGGGTGGGCTCATTGGAATGGAAATAAAAGTTCTAGTGCCCTTTTTAAGTGACAAAAAAATGGAGGGCAACTAGGCCCCCTCCCACAGTCATTTTTTTTTCCTAAAGTCACCCGATCAAAATTTCGAGATGGCCATTTTGTTCAGCATGCTCAAAATATGATAAGTATTTCTTTTAGGATGACTTAATCCCCGAAGTTCTCGGGGGGAGGGCTGAAAGTTATGAACTTTACCCAATGTTAACATATAGTATTGGTTATTGGGAAGTTTACAGACGTTTTCAGGGGGGATTTTTTCTGGTAGTGGGGGGTGGGTGGGTGGGTCGGGGGTTATGGGGGAGGATCTTCCCATGAAGGAAGTTTTCATGGGGAAGGGAAATTGCTATAAAGGGGATGCCGAATTTCCCATCATTATTAAAAAAAAACAGAAATTAAATATAAAAAACAAGTTTTTCAACTGCAACAGCAGTAACATCAAAACTTAAAACGAACAGAAAATATTACATATATGATTGGGTTCACCCCCTATCAATACCGAGTTCAATACCGAGGTCAATACCTCGGTCTTTAAGCCAAAGATTTTTTAGCACTTTCATAAGAGCAATTTATTCTAATTAACGGCCGTTGTGATTAAGCCGTCATTTTTAAAAGGCTGGAAAAAAATTCGAACTTTAGCTTAAAGAGCAAGGTATTGACTAGGGGGCGAGCCCCCTAATATACGTATTAAAAATATATGAATATAGAAGTTCGTTAAGTAAGTTAATTCGTAAGTTACGTATATTTATTACTGATAGAAACGTTTGTAAATAAAATTAAACAAGTTTCAAGAAAGCCATTTAACCAAATAAAAGTAAAATTAATATGCAAATTTTGTTTTAATTATTCATGTACGGTGAGCCAAGATCAAAACCTGCATTAATTTAAAAACGTTCAAAAATTAAATAAATTTTTTTTTTAACTGAATGTAAGGAACTACGTTAAAACTTAAAACGAACAGAAATTATTCCGTATATGAAAGGGGCTGTCCCCTCATCAACGCCTCGCTCTTTACGCTAAAGTTTGACTTTCTCAAAACTCTATTTTTTAAACATTAAAAAACTTTAACTTTGAAATTTAACTTTGCCGTGCTATTTTTTCGCCTTTCATTACCTTTTCATTTTGTTATTATTATTAAGGTAAATATCTTTCAGACTCGATAATATTACTTTGTTTTTTAGTTCACTGCATTAAGCTAACGACGGAGCCAGTCTATCATTAACTCTTATTGCAACCGCAAATAATTATATTTATGGTACAGTGATAGCTTTCCTATCCTATTATTCAGAGACTGCGAAATTGCATAATAATTTGTTTGGAGTTAGGGGGAAAAGACCTTTGTTATCTTAAGATGAATCGATGCTCTGATTCGTATTCCAAATCTCACTCGTACGTAAAATCTTTTTTGTCAGCCAAGTTTTTCTTTCCTTTTTTGCCCTTGTCAGTTTTTATTTTACTGCCAACGATGTTTGGGCCTTAGTCCAGGGTTCAGCGACAAAATTGTGACAGGGCGGATTAATTGGTTTTCACTACCATGTAAATCGCTAAATAAAGGATTTTTTTCAATAGGCCACAACGCAACAAATGTTCTACTGCATTATTTTTATGAAACTGCTACTAAGTAGTTATGTTTGATTTATTGTAGCTCAACAGTTATGAATCTGCTGATGAAGGCATTAAGCTGCTAAAGAGGCTGAAGAGCAATGCTGAACAGGCTAAATAGGTTAGGGAAGAAATTTATTGTTGTCAATACATGAAGGTAGTTATCAAGGTATGTGAAAGTTAAAATTTCAAGAAAGGCAATAATAAATAAAAATTGTTTATTTGTTATAGACTGCTATCGAACTTAAAAAATTGCCAAGTTCTGATAAGAGAGTTCGATTAAACCTTGATTGGTCGGATTAATTGTTCAGATAAAGTTGTCCAAGAATTTTGAGCCATAGAATAAAAATTCAAAACTGTTAATCGGTTTGCTTTGCATTATTTTTTCCTGTTTCAAACATTTCACAACTCTTCACATCCTCAAGCCTTCATATTAGAATGCATTTTCTATTTGACATTTGTGTATAGAAGTTGTCTAAATTTAGATTATTTTTACTAAAGTACACAGAAAAGGCTATGGGGAAACAAGGTATTGCATTGGAAGGTATATATCTCTTAGACTTAGATTACGTGGATGCATTTTTATTGTTCTAGGTAAAAATGTTAGCGAAACAAAAAGTTTCTTTCTGAGGTTTTGAGAGTTCAGTGAGCTAGAATAGCTTTGATAATCCATGTTAAGAAAACTAAGGTATTTAAATTAGGAATAAACCAGGATGAAGGGGGATATTGGGTAACGAGGAAACTGACCTAGTGGAGAGCTTCACTTATTTAGCTGGTATTACCAGTTCAGAAGGTACATTCAAGTTGCAAAAGTAAGAAAACTATGGAATAAGGTAAAAGAAAGCTCTATTAATAAAAAAAGCTCATAAAAAAGTCAATATTAATATGAAGACAAATTACATAATTAAGGACAGGATTTTTGAAATGACCTTACACGGTAGTTAGTTGTGAAGGAAAATGTACTAGATATTTTTCAAGCACCTTGCGTAAGAACAGATTTATTTACAGTCTTGAGTCGCGGAACACAAAAATAATAAAGCAGTATAAAAAACTTGGTTTAATTACATTTTCAAGGCTTAGTATAAATATAAACAAGGGACATGAAAATATTAGATCAAGCTTGGGAAACAATGGGTGATGAAACAGTTCATGGTAACGATCTGTAAATAAGGAACGACTCGGCCTAATAGTAACACAGACTCTAAATTAAAAAAACAACATAAAAATACATACTTAAAAAGAATTGTCTTTTTATGCTGATTCTAAATATATAAAATTGATTAAGCTTAAGGTTCCCCGCCCAAAGCAACGAGCCTGAGAAAATTTGCTTCGTTTTTGAAAAAGGAAACACCACTCCGAAAAAGTCAAAGAAGCTTAATGAAAATCACACCATCGGATTCAACGTATCAAAAAACCCCGGTATAGAGGTTTCAAGCTCCCTTCTGCAAAAATATGGAATTTTGCATTTTTTTTTTTTTCAGAAAAAAGATCACGGTTGTGCGTTTATTTGTTTTTTGTTTTTGTTGTTGTTTTTTTTTCCCCAGGATTTGTCGTATCAAGATGGTGGTCCTAGAAGATCAATAAAGGGCTCATTCAAACGAAAATTAAAAGTTATAGGGCCCTTTTTAAGTGACCAAAAATATTGGAGGACAACTAGCTCCTCTCCCATGCCCCTTTTTCCTCGAAGTCTTCCGATAGAAATTTTGAGATAGCCATTTGTTCAGGATGGTTGTAAGGTCAATCAGCATACCTCTGGAAATGATATGACCCTCCAGAGCCCCCAAAGAAAGGGCAGTAAACTATGAAATCTGTCTTGTATAAAAAAGGCTTTTTTCAAGTGAAAGTATGCGAAGAAGAATTTTTCAGGTGTAGCTGTCCACATGTACCTTTATAGCAAACAAAAAACCTTCATCGCTACACACAAGAGATTTGCAAATTTTCAGCGAGCATAGAATTGACTGGGGAAATTACCCGGAGGAACGATTTTACGCGGGAGAATTTTACATAGAAGGGGATAAGGATTCCCGATCATTATTCTGGGCCAGAAATAACATGAAAAAAACAACACGCTTTTCAACTGAAAGTGAAGAGCAACATTAAAACCTGAAACGAACAGAAATTATTTTGTATGTGAGGGGACTGTCCCTCTTCAATACCTTGTTCTTTGCGTTTAAGTTTGATTTTTTATCCCAATCCTTTAAGAAACACGGGTAGTTAAGACAGGAATTGGATTAGTGCCACTTTTAAAAATATATTTTAAAGTATAACGTCAAAGTAGCAAATTGGTACATGTAAGTTATTAAAATGTGTCTTTGCTCAAGTGAAAATTTCCTATAGAAGAAAAAATTAAAACAATTTTATGATTAAATAATAAACTATGTTTTAGAAGCCAATTTAGTTAACTCCACACTAAATGCATTTAAAAGCATTCTCGTTACTCAGGCATTAGCAACCTTAAAAAGGGAAAATAATTTGATATTTTTAAGCGATCTAGTCGCACCGTCGGCTGAAACTTTATACAATCGAAAAATTTTCTACGAATATTTAGGAAAATCTTACTCCTCTTAAGAACTCCTTCAAACTCGGTCCATTTGAAATATCCACAACTATGTTGTAATGTTCCCGAGTTTTAATGTCTTTCAAAATTTCTAAAAAAGAGCCAGAACTTGCTTGCTGAAAAAATACTTCTCTGTTAAATGGCCCAGGTGTCCGAACCAAGTCTTGAAATTTGATAAGACCTGTAAAGAAGTTTTTATTAATTTTTTCGTTGCTCATACTAGACAATATGTTAATTACTATTGATCAACAATTTTTGTTTTTTGCACAGTGAAGCTCTATGTATAACTTACGTGAAATATTTTTTGTCGTTTTTATTATCTGTAAAACTTAATAAATTTCCACAAAACTGAATAATACAAACCTACATCAAAAATAGAAAAAAAATGATTGAGACACCAAAAAATTGCTGACTAATGGGATAAGTACGGTTAAGAAAGAAGCTAAACACAGACTTCTTGAAATTCCAAATATAGACAGTTGGTCGATAAAATGTAGAAAATGATTATACATAAAAAAAACTCTTAAGCAAGAAAAACACTATCCTCAAAAGTTTCTGAAAATAGAAGGTTTTGATATTAGGGTTAATCACATTCTGAGTCTAAAAATCTAAGTCTGAATGATGAGTCTCGTATTAAAAAAAATATACTAACAAAGCGAAAACAAACTTTAGAATTTTTTTCTGTTGGGGGGGGGATGAGTATTTCTGTTAGATTTTACAACATAAAAACATCAGGAACTAAAAGTACTTTTTAAATGGTTTCCTGTACTTTAAACGGCTACAGAGGAAAGGAGGCATAGAGAGAGAAAGAGAGAGAGAGAGAGAGAGAGAGAGAGAGGGAAGAGAGAAAGAGAGAGATAATTTAGCCGTACTGACATCCAGAAATAGGTAAATTACTACATATTTTCTGTCACGGATATTTGCTAACATCTTATTTTTAGTAATTTAGTGTTGCTTTGTAGTATATCTTTTTGACACAGCTGATACTTCCTATAGCTCATTCCTATTTTGCGTCTCGTTTCAGATTCTGTCCAGCTAGAAAAACTCAGCCATAATTAAAAAAAAGACTAATTTCGTATTCCAGCTTACGAGTAGATCTTAGAAGTGTTAGTAATGAAACTGCAACATGTCATTAGCCAAAAAGCCTTTTTACCTTAAATTCTCAATGAACCTTCATTACCAAGAGAAGAAAGGCACCACAGACTACAAAGCATGCCGGACTAAACTAATTTTACGAAACATTTTCTGTGATACTACCTGTGTTTCCTGTTTTTTTTCAATAAAATAGTCCCTTATTTAAACTCAAATGTGGAATCCAATCCATTTTAAATTTAGAAAAATAATCCAAAATCTATGGAGAATACTTCTCCATACGACAGTATTCACAAAATATATGTTGGTATATGTTGTTATATCTTTTATAAATTATAAATTCCCCTCAAAATGTGTCATGTATGTATTTTATGCCTCCTTTCTTTTCTTATTTGTACACATCTCTCTTTTAAAAAAATCCTTACAATGCTTTATATTTGTATCTGTGTCCCCCTTTTTTCATTTCCCCTTCCTTTTTTTTACAGAGCATGCATCCCTTGTGGAGACCAGTTTCATGTTTTTTTTTCTTATTTATGAATTTAAAATATTAATGATACAAAATATAACAACAAAAATGACGGAAAGGCCTTTTTCTGACACTTAGGCTCTGTGACTTGTTCAACGACAAACTAAATGGGATTATTAGTACAGAAGTGATGAAATGCTGGACTAGTACGTATGATTAAATGACCAAGCCCATAGGCAAGAACACATGGAAAAATGTCGTTAAATTTCCAGTTTATGTTAAAAATACTTGTTTAAAAAAACTTCCATTAACCAAAATGGCTAAAGTACGCTTTTTAAGAGTTACAGAGCAATTGCTGTTTCTTTCCACTCCATTTTTATAATTTTCTGAAACTTTTTTTTCATCATATTATATTATATGTAAATATTACATTTATACCTCAATATCAATATTAATCCCGATGTATCATTTTCAACTCGTTTTCTTCAACTCAAAAGACTTGTCTTTTGTACTTTGTCAGCTGTCTTTTTTCGGGGATTTTATAATGGTAGCAACAAAGTTCCCTTCTGTTTGAGTTTTAATGTTACTCTTTACTTTCATTTGAAAAACTTGGTTATTGGCTTAATTTTACAATTACAATTGAATTACCGTTTTCTTTCCACATAAAAGACTTGCATAGCAATGCTTATTTGTACTTCTATGATTATTTATATGTTTCATTTATGTGAAGTAGCTGCTGGGTTTCAAAAAAAGTTAATTAGCCATTACACACAAGACAAGTTACTTTGATTTTATTAGCAATTTTACTAGTCTTCTTTGGAAAAAAATTAATGTAAAAGTGTTACAGGCTTGGGGGGGGGGGGGGGGGGGGCGGGTGGGGGACATGAGTAACATTGAGGCTTACACTACTTCTTATGTAAAAAACTATACTGATTGGTAACTATAGGTTTGTTTCTTGCAGCCTAACGACAACCGTCCTGGATAAACCTATCACTTGAAATCTTATTGTACCGATATTACTCAATCAGCTACCTCAAGCTGCCACGCTCTGTGCCAAACTGGGGAGGTGGTTTCCAACAGGTACAAGTAGTATCCCCTTTTTGGATTCAGGAAGGCCCCAGTTTCCACCGGCCAGTACCCCTGGATCCTGGAAAACACACCCCTGTCATTCCACGGGAGCCCTGTTTTAAACGACCAGTGGATGTTAGATAATAGGGAATTCTTACATTTGGGAAGACACGCCCCCACAATACAAGCAGACCCTTTTCAAGCCTTCAACAGGTGTTACGGCAAAGGGAATGTTTACTTTTGGGAAGACACATCCCTGTATTATGAGCAGGCCCCAGTTTCTACCGGCAAGTACCCCTGTATTCTGGAAGAAAACACCACCGCCATACCACGGGAGCCCTGCTTTAAACGACCAGCACGTGTTATATTATAGGGAACGTTTACATTTGGGAAACACACACACTCGAAATACAAGCAGGCCCTGTTTCAAGTGGTCAACGGGTGTTTCGTCAAAGGTCATGTTTACTTTTGGGAAGACACGCCCCTGATTCCGAGCAAGGCCTTGTCTCAGGAGGCCAACAGGTGTTACGTCACAGGGAATGTTTATATTTGGGAAGAAGCACCCGTATTATAAAGGGACGGGTTATCCACGATAGCCAGCAGGTATTACATTATAGGGAATGTTTACATTTGGGAAGACACATCCTCAGATTCCCGTGACGCCCTGTTTTAAAAGTTCCCATAGGAAGATTTAAAAGAGGCCCCGGTTTTAAACGGACCCGCAATACAACCGGTCACGAGAGCAGGTGTTAGTCACGCCATAGGGAAACTAAGAGACGCAGGTGCATGCTACATTATAGGGAATGTTTACATTTGGTTGCTATGTAATTGGAGTTGAGGGTCTTTTATGACTTGATAGAATTAGTGAGGATGACGTAATGTGACGTGACATGGTAGATTTATTGGTAATAACTTAATGACTGCGTGCACATGGGTGCTACGTAATAGGACATGCTAGAGTCCACTAGTTAAGTGGGGGAGTCCCGCTTGAAACTGAAGAGGAGCAAACGTGGGTGTTATGTATGTTACGTAATAACAGTACACACGTGGATGCCAAGTAATGACGGTGAACACGTGAGGTGTTACGTAATGATGGCGCACACATAAGTGAACAAAACCAGGAAATTCTGCATTGAAGGCGCACACAACCAGGATATTCTGTATTGAAGGCATCTTTTTTCCTTTTCTTCTTTCTCCGCGGCTAGAGGGGCATTGGAACATCATAGAGAGCTGTTTAATAGCTTATTTTAAAGGAAAATAATATATTTAAAAATCTTTTCTAATTTACAAAAACAATTATTGAAATGTAATCAATTTTCTACAAAAACTGTATTTTTATGTTCAAGATTGATGAATGATGTCAGAATCTTTGGTTGTATAACCATATATGGCGTAAAAGGAAAAGCGATATTATAAAAAAACAACAGAGAGAAAAAACTCAATGAAACAAACGACAAAAGAGACTGCGGCCAGTAGAGATAAAAAATGAAAAATTTAAAGCAACGCGGATATTTCGCCTGTATCAAAACAAGGCGTCTTCAGCACAAAAGAAACACAAAAAGAACAACGCAAAAAAACAACACAAGGCTAAAACTAAAGACAAATAATACCACCACGAATAAAATACAATTGACGCAACTAATTCCCGTAGGAAAAAAAGCTATTAGAGTTACTTCAGTGAGAACACCAAAGCAACTGAGGTAAAAATATAAGAAATTTAAATTAAGTTGGTTATTCTGTTGCGAAATAATTCTCTTGTTGGCTATTGCTGAAGCAAATCGTTTTGTTCTGGTAGGTAATATAGTCCCCTGGTGATTATTTAAAATCTTAATTCCCTTGTTGACTGTTGATTCACTTTTCAAAAGATTATCATAAATTGAGCCTATATTTAAATTTTCCGTGTCCCTATTTATTGAAAGATTAGCAAATATATGTTTCTTAATTTCTATAGCCTCCCTTGCCCATTGAGCACAACACCTACCGTTTGAAATAGCTAAGGCCTCATCAAATTGTGCAAAATGATCGGTATAAAAGAAAAAACAAAAGTTTCCGGAGGCCTGCTTAATTGAAAGGTTTTTTTCTATTGAATTGCGATGGTCAATAAATCTTTCAACAATTGTTGATGAGTTCTACCAATAAGGAACTTCCCACAAGAACACGGAATCTTACGCACCCAACTTACTAAACTTCCCTGGGTTAAGTCCTTCCCAGAATAAAAAAACACCCATTGGTCTCAACGTTTGAAAGCATGTATCGATGTTAAATTTAAGCAAAATCCGTGAAAGCTTCTCACCCAAATCAGGTACATATGTTAATGAAATGAAACTTTTAGATACGTTTAAATCCAAAGACAGAGAAACCCTAATAACCCTACTATCATGTTTAACATGTCTATGTTCTATTATTTTGTCTATGAACTTAATTGGGTAGTTATTACAAAATATAACAATTCCGAATCCATAAATTCCTGGGAACCAATTCTGAAGACTCTATCCCCTAGTGAAATCACAACCCGTCGTTTCACCGACATAGGGTGGCACGAATGAAAATTCAAATCCCTATCATTGTGCTTAGGTTTTCTATAAATCGAGAAGATTAAGTGGAGATCCCTTTTAATTATTGAAGTATCCAGAAAAGGCAATTTGTTGTTTTCCGCAAATTCAACTATAAATTTAATATTATTATCAAAGCTATTTAAATGTTTACAAAATATGTCTAATAATCTTTTGGAAAGTGAATCAACAGTCAATAAGGAAATAAAATCTTAAATAATCACCAGGGGGTTGAGCGACCTACCAGACCAAAACGATTTGCTTCAGTAATAGCCAACAAGAGTATTATTTCGCAACAGAATGATTAACTTAATTTCAATGTCTTATATTTTTACCTCAGTTGCTTTGATGTTCTCACTGAGGTAACTCTAATAGCTTCTTTTCCATACGTGGATTGGTTGAGCCAATTGTATTTTATTGGTGGGGGTTTTATTTGTTCTTAGATTTTTTTATCTTGTTATTCTTTTGTTTATCTTGCGCTGAAGACGCCTTGTTTCGATACAGGTGAAATATCCGCGTTGTTTAAAATTTTTTCCCTTTATCTTCACTGGCTGCAGTCTCGTTTGTCGTTTTTTTCATTGAGTTTTTTTCTCTCTGTTGGTTTTTTTGTCATGTCTGGCCAGCTAGGCTTAAGATCTTTCATGCAATATTATAATGTTAAGTATAGTTACATAAGCACATACTCGCTAATGTTATTATAAAAACTAAAAATGTTTATGGTGTCTGAGCAATGATACTAATTTTTTAATTCAATAATTAGAAACCAGCCTCTGTCATAGGACTATTGTATGAAACTTTTACGTCGTGGCCGAGATGAATTACTCAATTTATTGATATATTAATTGAAACAAAACAAAATAATATGGTGATTTTGCTTCTGACCACTACCAAAACGGCCATTTTGCAAGGCAACAAGAAATAAGTCGAACATGTTTCATGACGTCATTCCTTCTCCTAGAAGACATTCAGTTTCTCCATTCAGTTTCTTATTGGAAGTGAGACAGTCAACATCGAAAATTGTTTTAAATATGTTCCCTATGTTTGTGTACATTGGACAGCTGGTCATCCTGTGGGAGTTGTACTTTTGTTGATGACTATAATGAAAAGTATAGTTTATCCAATCCATGTAAATTGCACAGAGGATACGCAGTGCGAATTAAAGACTGTAATTCCTGTCTTGAAAAGACTTGTGAATCTCACAGTAGAGGTTTTCTATGCACCAATTGTCACTATGATAAATGTGATCAACGGGAAAATACTTACCCTGGCATGATTGCAACAAAGATTTTTAAAACATTTCACTCTTAGGGCACTGAATTTTATGCTATACAGGTAGGAAAGAGTATTTTCAACTAGAAAGTCGTATAATCGAGGATTTTCACCATTAATGCTTTGAAATTCACGGTAACTATATCCGCTACATGGAAAAATAAAATATAATAGTGCATTAGCACCACAGCTTTTGGTTGATAAATCGTGTACCCGATTTTGAATAATAGATATTCCACTTTACTCAAGAAAGTTTTTAATGTGAGGCACGTAGAAAGCATACGGTAGGCAGAAAAGATCAAACGAAATTCAATATTTCTCGGTATTTGAAAGAGGCGTAGCCAATGCCTTTTTTATAGATTGATTCAGATGTTTGTCTTCAATATATTTCCCTAATGTATTTAATCAATCTTATAATCTTTGTATATGTATTGTATTCACTTTTGCTACAAAGATTGACTCTTCGTCCGATTTTAATTTGCTTAACGATATAACATATCGCGCATACATCTCGTCCAATTTTAGGGTTAGCTGGCAACTCCTTGTAATTTCTACTGCAGCATTAGGCACTCTAGGTTTCATTTACCATTGTTAGTACCTTCAATCTCCAATAGAGCGACAGCATCCATCACAATATCCTCAATAATGACACACTGAACTCTTTCAATATTGAAGCAAAGTCACGCAAGATTGCGTAACACTCACCTTTAAATATTGGACCATGATCAATTTTTTAAAGCAGGACTTCCCCCCTTGACTATCGGGCTGTAAAACCCCCTATTAGGTGAAACCCAAAGAAATCCTCAGGGTAAAAAAGCCACCAAAAGGTTTCCCCTGCCCCCTTAAGTTTTTAAAGCATAATAACCATAGAAAGACATTCCCCTTGGCATAACATGCACCTGCATCTCTTAGAAAACATTTCCTGTGACGTAGGTGTACTATACACATGCACTATAGTATTGTACAGGTGTTAGTAATAACGTCTTGGGGGACTAGAAGCTCAAATAGTTTACCCCTATCTGTGGGTTTAAAATCAGTATTGCGATACTACTAATCTCACTTTGACATTGTAAGCCGTTACAAAAATATTGCTAATTTGCTCTTTTGAGCCCCTTTTGACGCCTTTTTCATCTTAATACTCTAAGCCTTACAAGTTGTTGCAATTTAAGTAGTAGTTGGAGTAGTTTAGCAGCATTAGTAAAAGTAGTAGTGGTAATAATGTTAATAGTGGCATGCATAATTGCCATTTTGTCAATTAATCTTGCCCTTTAAGTTTTCTCTGAAAGTTCCAACTTACTACCCAGATGCATCCTTGAGATACACCCTTTTGACAATTTGCCTGCACATAGTGCGTTTTTCTTTAGTTCAAATTATCCCTAAATATTCTGTCAAATTTTTACTTTCATACGCGTAGCCTTAACTTCAGTAGTATCGCAGTAGTAGCGGTAGTAGTAGGAACAGTAGTAGCAGTAATAATGCATTGTTATCAGTAGTAGTAAAAGTAGTAGCAGCAATACTAATAGCAGCAGTAGCAGGTACATTTTGCCTTTTGGTCAGCTGAGCATCCCACTAATGATACCCCAGAAGCTTCCTGTTGATGCGGTAAGCCGTCCCAAAAATATTGCCGATACGCTCGTATCAGCAATATGTGTGCACAAGTATGTTTTGACTTAGTTCCACTTTCCCCTCAGCATTTCTTCAGACTTTTATTTCAATATCTTCAGCCTTATTAGTCCTCGCTACAGGAATAGTAGTTTTAGTGGTTGTAGTGGTAGAATTGGTAGTTGTTGTTGTGGTAGTAGTAGAAGCAGTGGGTGTTGTAGTAGTAGTAGCCTACAAATTTTGCCTATTTGGTCAATCGATTATCTCCCTTATTATTTCCTAAAAGTTCAAAATTAATGTGCTCAGTCATTCCTGAATTACGCCCTTTTCACAACCCACATACATATAACATGTTTGGAATTAGTTCAACACTCCCCTCAAGATTCCATTAAAGACTCACCTGAGAGCCCTTTTTATTTTGGGAAAGTAGAAGTACAACATGCATACCTTTCTCAATGACATATACTATATGTAAACAATGAACGAATTGCCTAGCTCACAGCCCTTGCTCTGAGGGCTGTGGGGGGGGGGTGGATAGGCATATTTACTGAGCCTTTTAACAATGCTGAACTAAAATCTGTACCAAATATTTTTGGGGTATTTGTTTTGGGAAATAATGGGAGTGAGGGAAGGGGTGTTGGTTGCCCTTGAATCCCTTTAGACTCTTAAAACTTCCAATTTCAAATAAAATTAGGTCGTATTTGAAGTTTGTACGACCACTTGGTCATTAAAACCTTATATGTCCCAAGGGCATAACTTACAACCCTTGCCCCAGGGCTCTGGGGGTTGGGTCAACCCGGGAGGCATTGTTGTATGTTCTTTGGACTATTTTGAAGAAAATGGCAATCTCACAGTTTCAATCAGATGAATTTGCTGAACAAAAATGACATCCGACGTGGGGGGGGGAGTAGCTGCCCTTTAATCAGTTTGACTTTTAAAATGTATTAGAACTTCTGATCACCAATACAATGAGCCCCCCCCCCAAGTCTATAGGCCCACCCTTTCTATAAAACAGTATATGCCCTAGGGCATAACTTAAAACCCTTGCCCTGGGGCTGGGAGAGGTTCATCCTGAAAGACATTGTTCTCGGATCTTTATAGTACGGTGAACAACATGGCTGATTGGATATATTTGGGGAAATGATGGACGTGGGAAGGCTGGTTCCCCTCCAGTCATTTTCACCTATTGAAAAGGGCACTAACCCCTTCAATTTTCAGTCGAATGATCCCCTTTCTAATGTTTCTACGACAATTCCTTAAACATGAAGTGCCCAAGTCTAAAAAACAAAAAAAAAATAAAATAATACATTGTGCCAACATCGTTCTTTATTTATAATTGGACGTTATCGTCTCTTACTAGATTGCTAGCTACCGCTGCAACTCGGATGATAATGTCAGTTGCAACTGGGGTTCATTCTATGCTATATGATTACAAACAGGAAAAAGCCTTTGGCTTTTTCTCCTTTGAAGTAGTAAGAGACGAACCTCAAACAATCAAGTAGGTAACTAAGTCCAATGTATGCGAGGGTTTTTTATTATTCTAATTATTGTCTTTTAATGTAATATGATTTATGTACAAAAATCAAATATCTTTGAAAAGACTGCAGTATGAAAAGACATCAAAATGCAGTTTTTAGTGGAAAAATTTATTCTCTTTTAGAAATAATTTATTTTAGTTACAAAAGATTTTTAACCGTATTAATTTCCTTTAAAATGAGCCATTGAACAATTCTACGATGTTCCAGCGCCAAGCTATTTGTGGAAAAGAAAAAAAAATATCATGTTTAGGCAGAATGTTGTAGTAGCTGCCACTGTTCTTGATTTTCAAGCCAATATATTTCCCTTGCTGTTCAAGCCAAGGGTTAGAGAGTTTCCTATATACGGGTTTCGGACAAGGCGGTTCTAATGGTGTACTTTTTGTTTTGATCTGACTTTTTTTTAGGAGCTGTGGGTTTTTATATTTCTTAACATTGGACGTGATCGTCTCTTACTAGGTTGCTAGCTACCGCTGCAACCCGGATTTTACTATGGGCTAGGGTTCGTTCTTTACTGTAACTTAACTATAGTGAAGTTGCGTATGCAAGTTAGTATAGCGAAGAGTTTGATCTTTATTATATATATGACTCTATTTTTGGGATGTATTGGTTATTATATTTCTTAGTGTAGGACGTCATCGTCTCTTACTAGATTGTTAGCTATCGCTGCAACCTGGATATTAGGAGAAATCGGTTATTATATTTCTTAGAGTAGGACGTGATCGTCTCTTACTATATTTTACATGATAATGGATAATTATGTCAAAAAAAACCTAATTGACAAATATCTTTTATGATGAACTATATCGGTCCTTTATGTAAATAGTTCTTGAGTAGTAATTATGACGTCACAGCGTAATGATTTTGTTGACGTCATAGAGCAATGATATTATTTCATGACGTCTTCAGAAACAACAATATAATTTCATGTTTTTCTATTCACGTCATAGCTCTAATATAAAACTATGATGACATTCATTATTTATCTAGTAGGGTTTCAGACAAGGTAATTCTAATGATGTACTTTTGTTTTGATCTGACTCTATTTTTAGGAGTTTTGTTATATTTCTTAGCATTGGACTGATTGCTCTTACTAGGTTGCTAGCTACTGCTGCAACCCAAATTCACATATATATTTATTTATGAGAGGCAGCCTGGCCGAGGGGTCCAAGGCACTGGTGTTAGCCACCAGTCTCTTCGGAGGCGTGGGTTCAAATCTTACCGCTGGTATACGATTATGTTTGAAAGACTGGAGTGTGAAAAAGACATCGAAAATGCAGTTTTTGGTGGAAAAATTTATTCTCTTTTAGAAATAATTTATTTTAGTTACAAAAGGTTTTTAACCCAATTAATTTACTTTAAAATGAGCTATTGAACAACCCTCTACGATGTTCCAGTGCCAAGCTATCTGTGGAAAAGAAAAAAAAAAAGAAAAAAGAAAAAAATATCCCGTTTGGGGAGAATAACGTGGTTAAAGTCAATTTTCTTGATTTTCAAGCCAATATATTTCCCTTGCTGTTCAAGCCAAGGGACAGAATGTTTCCTATACAGGGGTTTCGGACAAGGCGGTTCTAATGGTGTACTTTTTGTTTTGATCTGACTCCTTTGTTAGGAACTATGGGTTTTTATATTTCTTAACATTGGATGTGATCGTCTCTTACTAGGTTGCTAGCTACCGCTGCAACCCGATTGTCACTCTTTACGCGTTCAAGATTTTCTTCTCTATCCTTGTAAAGAACAAAGATGGGCTTCTTTACTTGGGCTTCTTGTTTGATATCTTTCAGCAGTATTTCATTATACACTTCTTCCTTATGCTCTTCTTCTTCCATAGTCATTGAGGAGCCAAATGACGACAAAGACAAATTGTCATTTTCGGGTGTTTCTTCTGCATTAGAATCGAGTTCCTCCACCTTAATGTGAAGTTTGGCGACAAGTCTTTGTGATCTGTTCTTTTTATATCAATGATGAATTTACCTGCTTTTAATTCCCCCTTTTTAAATTATTCCATTGCCAAGTCGCTTACCTCTGTTTATTAGCCGTAGCATCTTTCTTTGCTCTTTCATCCGAAATTTCACCTCAATCAATTCATTTTCGTTCGCTTTGAAATTAACTTCATGATTCCAGATGGGATTGAGGTCATTTCCCACTTTGTCGGTGGAGTAATTTTTACCATTGTATGACATTTTAACATAAAGCATAGGGTTTGGGTTTCTTTCAAAAACAGACGGTTCTAAAACGGAGTGTTATACAGTTAGTCGGATAAACATCTTTTGAATATTTTTCAACAATTTAACCTAAAAGACAAAACCGTTACTTCAATAGAGTTTACCTCTCTCGGTGTTAAATTGATTAAAAAGAAAATAATGCAAGGTAAATTTTTTTTGTCACGTATCGATTCATTTTCAAGCTCCAAGGTTATTTTTGCGATTATTATATTCTAATAGTGGTAGATATTTCTTTTTATGAAGGTCAAACATGGCTCTGATATATTGGTTATCATCAGACGTCAGTAACATACTCAGATTATTATCTGCGTATCTTATTTGTATATTTGTTTCGTATTATGAACCTAATGGAGACAGAATATTGCTCTGATATGGAGTATGTGCTAATTGTTACTCTAACAGAACCAAATATGGCTCTAGAATTGACCCAAATAAAGCATATGATGATTTATTTTACTATGAGCTAGAACTTGTTCTTAATTATTAAGGTTAGTTAAGTGGCCTATACATGTTAGTATGGGCAAGAGTTCGTTCTTTATTATACTACTTTCTCTACTTGCTGAAAAATAATCTTTTACACAATGATGAGGTTTTGCTAGTAAGTACTTGCATAGCGAAAGGAATTTTTGGACAGTTTTAGCTTCTTCCAAAAGTAGAGCAGATGTATTTTTGGTAGCATCTCTCAAAGTATCAACAGTATCCAAAAGGGGTTCATTTTTCAGGCTTTGTAAATTAATTCAAAAACCTTAATAAAGAAAACGAGAAGTTTTAAGCTTAGTAGATATCGTTGTTAAGAATGGGACTTACTTTAACGATCAAATATCTTTGAAAAGACCTCAGTATGAAAAGACAGCAAATTGTCTGCGGTTAGAGGACAAGCTACAATGAGAATCTATATATAGAAGCCTGCCACTTGCCAAGTACCGGGGCCTGGCCGCTGGTAATTGCAAAAATATTTGTATATATTTTAACAAGGGATTACAACAATTCAATAGCCTTAAAAAAGAAAACCCAAAGTTTGAAGCTTAGTAGATACTTTAGAGAATTAGGCATCAAACTATACCCAATATCTGCCCTGGTTTGTTCTTCACTAGGTTTCAGCCATCTCTAGAGCCATGATACCGATGAAACTTACATAATCCCCATTTATAATTAACCAGACCGATTCCTTATATAATTTATTTAGTGCATTAACAAATTTATTATCATGTCTGATGTGTAACTTATTTAACTTTTCAAAAGATGGTTTTGAAACATTGTCTTGTCAAAAGATAAGTTTATGCTAGAGCATCATACATATAATGTCGTTCTTTAATATAACGCCAGATACCAGATCCCAGAAAATCCCGTAAAGGTAATTTTAACGTCTTAATCCAGCCTAATCTGGTAAGTTTAACCCTTGTCCCCTTAATGGCTATTTAGTTGAACTCTAAATACTTTTTATAGATCTGTAGGTTCTTACCAAGCGACCTAAGCCACTCTTTTACGAAACAGGTTGCACCAATTGGTGCATGATTAAAGATCGTTTTTTACTATGAAATTGTTCTAATGTATGTAGTGGTTTGTTCTTCTACTGATCGTCTTTTGATGTAGCGACGTCATAATAGTGGGTTACAACTATAAATGGCGTTATAGTAAAACTTTATGATGACGTCAGTTGCAACTAGTATTCTTTCTGTACTATATGATTGCAAACAGTAAAAAGCCCAAGGCTTTTTCTTTTTTGAAATAGTAAGAAACGAACCTCAAACAATCAAGTAGCTAACTAAGTCCAATGTATGCAATGTTTTTTTTTCAAATGATCGTCTTTTAATGCAAATACAATTAAAATAATCATCTATATAATGATTCATATTATTATTTCAGATACTATGGACTACAGTTCGTTCCTTAATGTAATATTGGAAAATTTTTAACTCTATAATCTTCGAACATTAGAAGCTCTAAACCTTTTATAATTTATAATGAACCACATCGATCCCTTATGTAATGTAAATACACCTGGAACCACCATATATCAGTTAGTATGGGAGAGAGATCGTTCTTTATTACTGTAAATGCCCAGCTAGCTGAGGAGAAAGAAAAAGCTTTCAGTTAACATGGGCTAGGTGTCGTTCTTTATTGTAACTATGTTCCAGTGCCAAGCTATCTGTTGAATTACTAGCCTATACTATAATTAAGTGGCGTATAAAATTTAGTATAGGCAAGAGGTCGTTCTTTATTATAAATGACAGTATTTTATACCAAAGCTGATTATAATCTTGTTTTAGTTACTATGGACTGAAGTTCGTTCTTTACTATAATTTATTATAAAAAATATTACTTTTCTTTTGCTAAATGGATGTCTTTACAAATTAACTACAAATTAACAATTTAGAAATTAACTAGCAAAAAATTTTTTAAGCCTGATGAAGATTTAACTAATGTGTCAAAAGTAAGGTTGCAAGTCGACGATTTTGTTTTGGCCTTAGTATAATTGGTATGGTGAAATAATAATATGCATATGGCTCTTAAATCATACTTCTTTGTGGTTCCATATAGTCTAGTGGCTAGGATAGTTAACTTTCACTTAACAGGCTCGGGTTCGATTCACGGTGTGGGAAAATTTTTAACTCTATAATCTTCGAACATTTGAACCTTTTATAATCTATAATGATGTAATACTGTAATCTTAACTATAGTGAAGTTGCGTATGCAAGTTAGTATAGGGAAGAGTTCGATCTTTATTATATTTTAATGTAACAAATCCAGCTGGTGTCTTTTTCTTTTAATTTGTAGTTCAGCTATCAATAAAACCCTATCATTACTATATCATTAACTATAATTAAGTTGAGTATCTAATCTATTATAGGCAAGAGTTCGTTATTTATTATAATGAATAACAAAGAAAATATATTGGCTTGAAAATCAAGAAAATTGATTTTAACCACGATATTCTCCACAAACGGCATCTTTTTTTCCGCTTTTTTTCTCCTCAGCTAGCTGGGCACTGAAAAATCATAGAGAGTTGTATAATAGCTCATTTTAAAGGAAATTGCTACATCTAGTGTCTTTTATATTTAAAAATAAAATAGTTTTTAAAGTAGAATCAATTTTGTCAAAAAACTGCATTTTTGATGTATTTTCATGCTGCAGTCTTTTCAGAGATATTTGAGTTTTGAACCAATCAAACAGTTCATGGTAATGAACTCTATAGTAAAAATTTAAATAGGCTAGAGGTCGATCTTTACCATACTATAATGCCTTATGTATGATATCTTAATGATCGTCTTTTTGTAATTCTTTATGGTTCCATATGGTCTAGTGGCTAGGATAGTTAACTTTCACTTAACAGGCTCGGGTTCGATTCCCGGTGTGGGAAAATTTTTAACTCTATAATCTTCGAACATTTGAACCTTTTATAATTTATAATGATGCATAATATAAATACTGTAATCTTAACTATAGTGAAGTTGCGTATGCAAGTTAGTATAGGGAAGAGTTCGATCTTTATTATAACTAGCTACCGCTGCAACCCGGATCTTTACTATAATTACTATAGGTTATAGCTCGTTGTTTAATGCAATACTTGTCGAAAGATGAACGTGTATAAATATTGCATTCACTTATTACTTCACATATGGTTATCTTTTAATGTATTATTACAAACAGGAAAAAGCCTACGGCTTTTTCTTCTTTGGAATAGTAAGAGACGAACCTCAAAGAATCAGGCAGCTAACTAAGCCCAATATAAGCAATTGTTTGTTCTTCTAATGATCATCTTTTAATTTTGGCGTTTCTTACTAGGTTGCTAGCTACAACTTAAACCCGGATTATGTAATAGGTTGCTAGCTACCGCTGCAACGTAGATATTCTTATTTCTGCTACTATGGGCTAAGATTCGTTCTTTCATGTAAAACTGGCAAAACATTTTTTAAGTCTGATGAAGATTTAACTAATGTGTCAAAAGTAAGGTTGCAAGTTGACGATTTTGTTTTGGCCTTATAATAATTGGTATGGTGAAATAATAATATGCATATGGCTCTTAAATCATACTTCTTTATGGTCCCATATGGTCTAGTGGCTAGGATAGTTAACTTTCACTTAACAGGCCCGGGTTCGATTCCCGGTGTGGGAAAATTTTTAATTCTATAATCTTCGAACATTTGAACCTTTTATAATTTATAATGATGTATAATATAAATACTGTAATCTTAACTATAGTGAAGTTGCCTATGCAAGTTAGTATAGGGAAGAGTTCGTTCTTTATTATAATAACTTTCACTTAACAGGCTCGGGTTCGATTCCCGGGGTGGGAAAATTTTTAACTCTATAATCTTCGAACATTTGAACCTTTTATAATCTATAATTAGTTATAATCATATGCATATGGCTCTTAAATCATACTTCTTTATGGTCCCATATGGTCTAGTGGCTAGGATAGTTAACTTTCACTTAACAGGCTCGGGTTCGATTCCCGGTGTGGGAAAATTTTTAACTCTATAATCTTCGAACATTTGAACCTTTTATAATCTATAATGATGTATAATATAAATACTGTAATCTTAACTATAGTGAAGTTGCGTATGCAAGTTAGTATAGGGAAGAGTTCGATCTTTATTATAAAATTTTCAAAAAATCAGGCAGCGAACTAAGTCCAATGTATCCAATTGTTTGTTCTCCTAATGATCGCCTTTTAATATAAACCCGTATTGCTACGAACTGTATGATTTGATACTGGGTAGTCATTTTTGTCACTATACGTGATATACACATAGTTATCCGAGGCAGCTTGGCCGAGAGGTCTAAGGCATTGGTTTTAGCCACCCGTATCTTTCGAAGTGTGGGTTCAAATCCCAACACTGCCAGTATTTCATACCAAAGCAAACAAAGTACTTGTTTTAGTCTTAAATTTATAATCTTACTTTAGTTACTATGGGCTGAAGTTCGTTCTTTACTGTAAAATAGTTACAAAAGGTTTTTAACCCAATTAATTTCCTTTAAAATGAGCTATTGAACAACCCTCTACGATGTTCCTACGATGTCATATATGGTTATTAGTACACAATAGGTTTTAGATATTACGTCATGTCACTTATTACGTCATATATGGTTATTAGTAGATAATCGGTAAAATATTCGTTCTTTATTATAATATAGTAATTATGACGTCACTGCATCAAAAATACAGTTTTTATTGGAAAAATTTATTCTCTTTTAGAAATAATTTATTTTAGTTACAAAAGGTTTTTAACCCAATTAATTTCCTTTAAAATGAGCTATTGAACAACCCTCTACGATGTTCCAGTGCCAAGCTATCTCTGGATACAAAGAAAAAAAAAAGAAAAAAATATCTCGTTTGAGAAGAATAACGTGGTAAAAGTCAATTTGCTTGATTTTCAAGCCAATATATTTCCCTGCTGTTCAAGCCAAGGGACAGAAAGTTTCCTATACAGGGGTTTCGGACAAGGCGATTCTAATGGTGTACTTTTTTGTTTGATCTGACTCCTGCTTTAGGAGCTATGGGTTTTTATATTTCTTAACATTGGTTATTAGTACACAATAGGTTTTAGATATTACGTCATGTCACTTATTACGTCATATATGGTTATTAGTAGATAATCGGTAAAATATTCGTTCTTTATTATAATATAGTAATTATGACGTCACTGCATCAAAAATACAGTTTTTATTGGAAAAATTTATTCTCTTTTAGAAATAATTTATTTTAGTTACAAAAGGTTTTTAACCCAATTAATTTCCTTTAAAATGAGCTATTGAACAACCCTCTACGATGTTCCAGTGCCAAGCTATCTCTGGAAAAGAAAGAAAAAAAAAAGAAAAAAATATCTCGTTTGAGAAGAATAACGTGGTAAAAGTCAATTTGCTTGATTTTCAAGCCAATATATTTCCCTTGCTGTTCAAGCCAAGGGACAGAAAGTTTCCTATACAGGGGTTTCGGACAAGGCGATTCTAATGGTGTACTTTTTGTTTTGATCTGACTCCTGCTTTAGGAGCTATGGGTTTTTATATTTCTTAACATTGGACGTGATCGTCTCTTACTAGGTTGCTAGCTACCGCTGCAACCCGGATGATAATGACGTCATTGATCAATCTTGATCATGAAATTATATCTGATGAAAACTTACATATTCTGCATTTACGATGAACCATATCGACCCTTTTATGTACTTGTAGCTACCCCTGGAGCCACCATATATCAGTTACTATTGGCGAGAGATCGTTCTTTACTGTAACACATTTACTAATAACCCTAACAGGCTCGTTTTCGCCATAATTGAAAAACATTGCTTTTCCTTCGCTGTTGATGGGTATGCTTGTATATATATTTTTGTTGCTGCTACATAAACTGCAATTGCTCCTTCCAAAATTAATATACGAATTTTCTAAGAAGTACGCCTCCGTATATTCACTGTGTTGTCGAACATTTTCCATTGCATCTATAAACTGTTCCGCAGTTGCCAATCCATACCTTGGAAGCTTTTCGTTAAACTGACAACATTTCTTTTGGATATTACTGTGAGGCTTTGCCAAAGCATTTCTAGCCGACTTTTCAACAGCATTCGCTCTTTCAAAGAGAATTTTAATCTGTAATTTTGAATACTTTTCGTGATCCCGATAAAACATGCGTAAAATGTTTCTCAATTTACAAAGATCAGCCTGCATTTTTGCCATCTTCTTGTATTTCTGAATGTAATTTTTCCCTCTGTCCTTATGCGTTCTTCGGTACAACCTCGCAGAGAATTTAATTTTTTCATTATAGCTTTTGTCATCCCAGTATCTACCCATTATTCTGGTAGCAACTTTTTTCTTATGTTTGTTTCGGTAATCTATATCGTTATCATACCGTTCCTTGCTCTTTTGTTTGGCTGTCTCAATTTTCGCATGTCTATAAACTACATCATTACAATAACGCTGTTTGTCACTATCAATTTTCACATCTCGATACGCCTGGTCGGTTGAATACCTTTGCTTTTCTCTTTTCAAGATGCTATCTCTGTGTTTTTGGTAGTACTCTTTTTTTAACTTGCGTGTGGCTTGCTTGATTGAAACCATTATGTAACCATTAGTTGAATTTTTATGTCCCGTATCAAGTATCAAGAACCTAACAAAAATTAAACTAATTTTTAGATTTTCAGGTATTTTTCTAGTCTAAATTAAAAGATTAAAACTATTGTTCAGACACCATAAATATTTTTGCAGTTTATAACTTTAGCGATTCTGAACTAAAAACGAAAATAAAATAAAAATGAATTTTTTCAATTTTTACGTCACGTCGCAAATTAAGTCATATATGGTCATTAGTACACAATAGGTTTTAGATATTACGTCATGTCACTTATTCTTTATTATAATTATGTAATACTAACTACATCCAACGACTATGACGTCATTGGTCAATATTGTATATAAAAATTAAGTTTTTCGTAAAAAATAATTAATTGAAAAAAAAATTAAGTGCAAAAGTTGCTAGATCTAGAGATTTCCTTTAAAATGAGCCATTGAACAACTCTCTACGATGTTCCAGTGCCAAGCTATCTGTGGAAAAGAAGAAAGAAAAAAATATCCCGTTTAGGCAGAATGTTGTAGTAGCTGCCACTTTTCTTGATTTTCAAGCCAATATATTTCCCTTGCTGTTCAAGCCAAGGGACAGAAAGTTTTCTATACAGGGGTTTCAGACAAGGTGGTTCTAATGGTGTACTTTTTGTTTTGATCTGACTCCTTTTTTAGGAAATATGGGTTTTTATATTTCTTAACATTGGACGTGATCGTCTCTTACTAGGTTTCTAGCTACCGCTGCAGCCCGGAACCCGTTTGTGGAGAATAACGTGGTTAAAGTCAATTTTCTTGATTTTCAAGCCAATATATTTTCTTTGTTATTCAAGCCAAAGAGTGATAAGTTTCCTTAATAGGGGTTTTGGACAAGGTGGTTCTAATGGTGTAATTTTTGTTTTGATCTGACTCTTTTCTCACGAGTTAGGGGTTTTAATATTTCTTAACATTGGACGTGATCGTCTCTTACTAGGTTGCTAGCTACCGCTGCAACCCGGATCACCCCATTATCTACCCATTATTCTGGTAGCACCTTTTTTCTTATGTTTGTTTCGGTAATCTATATCGTTATCATACCGTTCCTTGCTCTTTTGTTTGGCTGTCTCAATTTTCGCATGTCTATAAACTACATCATTATAATAACGCTGTTTGTCACTATCAATTTTTGCATCTCGATACGCCTGATCGGTTGAACACCTTTGCTTTTCTCTTTTCAAGATGCTATCTCTCTTTTTTTGGTAGTACTCTTTTTTTAACTTGCTTGTAGCTTGCTTGATTGAAACCATTATGTAACCATTAGTTGAATTTTTATGTCCCGTATCAAGTATCAAGAACCTAACAAAAAATTAAACTAATTTTCAAATTTTAAGGTATTTTTCTAGTCTAAATTAAAAGATTAAAACTATTGTTCAGACACCATAAATATTTTTGCAGTTTATAACTTTAGCGATTCTGAACTAAAAACGAAAATAAAATAAAAATTAATTTTTTCAATTTTTACGTTACGTCGCTCATTAAGTCATATATGGTTATTAGTACACAATAGGTTTTAGACATTACGTCATATCACTTATTACGTCATATATGGTTATTAGTAGATAATCGGTAAAATATTCGTTCTTTATCATAATATTTTAATGATCGTCTTATAATGTAACTTTAATATGAAATATGCAGTTTTTCGAAAAAAAAAACTGATTCTATTTTAAAAATAATTTGTTTTCATTACAAAATATTTTTAACCCCGTTAATTTGCTTTAAATGAGCCATTGAACAACTCTCTACCATGTTCCAGTGCCAAGCTATCTGTGGAATTACTAACCTATACTATAATTAAGTGGTGTATAAAATTTAGTATAGGCAAGAGGTTGTTCTTTATTATAACATATAAAATTTCTTAATGTAATAAAAATAATTGTTTTAATTACAAAAAGTTTTTAACCCCATTAATTTCCTTCAAAATGAGCCATTGAACAACTCTCTACAATGTTCCAGTGCCATGGTATCTGTTGAATTACTAACCTATACTGTAATTAAGTGGCGTATAAAATTTAGTATAGGTAATAGGTCGTTCTTTATTATAATCAGTTACTATGGATGAGAGATCGTTCTTTACTGTAGCAACCCGGACGACCTATACTATAATTAAGTGGCGTATAATATTTGGCATAGGTAAGAGGTCGTTCTTTATTATATAAAATAAAATGATCTTGTCGAAAGATAAACGTATATAAATATTGCATTCACTTCTTACGTCTTATATGACGTAATAAGTTAAACAAATTAAAAAATTTTCAGCTATATTTCTAGTTTTAATGAAAAATTAAAGTTATTACTCATACACTATAATATTTTTGTAGTTTACATAATAACTTTAGCGATCCTGAACTAGGAACTAAAATAAAAAAAATTCTACGAATATAAAGAACAACATTATAGAGATAAGTACTTTAAGAGTTGAGCCAAGAAAAGTTTGCCTCCAGGAGACAAGCATAGCATTTTCTACTGAAGAGCTATTGAAATATAAAGTTTTTCATAAAAAAGGATTTTGTTTTTGAAATTATTTGCGTTAATTATCACAGGTTTTTAAATACATCAATTTCCTTTAAAATGAGCAATTATGCAGCTTTTTATGATTTTTCAGTGCCCAGCTAGCTGAAGGATAAAAAGGAACAAAAAACAAACCTGCTGTCGATACGGATTATCGTGGTTTCAGCCTCTAATCTTGATTTTCAAGCCAATATATTTTCCTTGTTTTTCAAGCCAATGAACGGTAAGTTTCCTATACCAAGGCTACGTATATATACATATTCATATATACATAATATATATTCATATAAACATATTCATACATACATGCACATACATTCATTTCACTCTACTATTTCCATTTCTTTATGCTAACCAGACGCTATGTAGGTTCATACATAAAATCAAATGTACGGTAATTAGTTTTATTGTTCATCGAGGGTACTGGACAATGCGGCTTTAATAGTGTACTTTGTTTTTTTGATTTGATTCTAGTATTAGAAGATATGGACTTTTTTATTTCTACTATTGGGCGTGATAGTCTCTTACAAGGTTGCTAGCTACAGCTACAACCCGGAATTATATTATTAATTTTAAAACTTTAGTCATTGACCTCGTGGTACCAGTGGCTAGCAGGATCCACCGTTAACCAAAAGGTTCATGGCCACTCGGGGTCGATTTAGTTTAGATTTAATTCAACTATCAATAAAACCATAGCACCGATGATAACTGCAAAATTCCCATTTACAGTATCGATTCTTTTTGGTTATTTTAGAATCAAGTTTTGTAAGCTTGCCTGGCACAGCGGACAGTGCGTCGATATACTATTCCAACGGTTGCAGGTTCGTTTCCTGCCGAGGATAAGTTTTAACAAATTAGTCAATTTTAGATTTCAACAAAACTCCTATTAATAACAAATGCATTCACTGGATTGACTAATAATAGCTCTGCATAGTCCCCATTTATGATCAACTAGACTGATCATTTGTATGCTATACCTTAGAGAAGCAACTTTTAAAAGACATTTGCTTCAAGTCATCTTGTCAATAGATATGTCAGTTAATACTGTCGTTCTTTACTATAAACTACTTTAGATCCTCTTGACTGACATTGATCTTTTATGTATTGTTCTTTACTAGGATTCAGCCATCTCTACAGCCATGACACTGATGGAAATTACATAATCCCTATTTATGTTTCAGTTAACATAGGCTAGGCGTCGTTCTTTATGATAAAATTTAAAAAATAGTTCGGTTTTATGCTATATTCCAACTACTCGATACGGTCTCTTATCTTCTTAAACAGGTAACAAATTTTTTGGAAATGCTCTAAATAGTGAATAAAGCGCTTCGTATTACGTCTTTTCTTAGGGACCAACAAATATCATAATTTTCAACTCAACTGGGTGAATTAGGAAGTGGTGCTGGCAGAGGAAGAGAAGGTGGCGGAACTATCCGCGAAGCTGGTGGAGCTTTTGGGAATTTTTTTAGGAGTTATGGGTTTTTATATTTCTTAACATTGAGCGTTATAGTCTCTTACTAAGTTGCTAGCTACTGCTGCAACCCAGATTACAGTTATCAAAGGCTAGGTGTCGTTATTTATTGTAACAACCCGGATAAAACCCCCCAAAAATTACTGCATTTTACATAATAATGGATAATTATATAAAAAACCAACTTGACAAATACAATTTATGATGAACTATATCGGTCCTTTATGTAAAATCATGAATGAGACCATTTAAATTTCTGTCACTTTTTATATAGTAATTATGACGTCATGGCGCAATGATTTTATTTCATGACGTCATGGCGTAATGATATTATGTCATGACGTCTTCAGAAACAACAACATAACGTCATGTTTTGTTATTCACGTCATAGCTCTAATTAAACTATGATGACATTCATTATTTATCTAGTAGGGTTTCAGACAAGGTGGTTCTAATGATGTCCTTTTGTTTTGATCTGACACTATTTTTAGGAGTTTTGGGTTTTTATATTTATAACATTGGACTGATCGTCTCTTACTAGGATACTAGCTACTGCTGCAACCCGGATTCACATATATAGTTATGAGAGGCAGCGTGGCCGATTGGTCCAAGGCGCTGGTGTTAGCCACCAGTATTTTGGGAGGCGTGGGTTCAAATCTTTCCGCTAGTATAGGATTATGATTTATATAAAAAGATCAAATATCTTTGAAATGACTGCAGTATGAAAAGACATCAAAAATTCAGTTTTTAGTGGAAAAATTTATTCTCTTTTAGAAATAATTTATTTTAGTTACAAAAGATTTTCAGCCCCATTAATTTTCTTTAAAATGAGCCATTGAACAACTCTCTACGATGTTCCAGTGCCAAGGTATCTGTGGATGAGAAAAAAAAGAAAGAAAAAAATATGCCGTTTATTCAGAATGTTGTAGTAGCTGCCACTTTTCTTGATTTTCAAGCCAATACATTTCCCTTGCTGTTCAAGCCAAGGAACAGAAAGTTTCTTATACAGGGGTTTCGGACAAGGCGGTTCTATTGGTGTAATTTTGTTTTGAACTCTCAAGATAGACTCTTTTATTTTTCATAAAATTTATTTTTTATTTGAGAAGTCCAAAAATAAGTTAAGCTATCCAATCAAATAAACGGATCATTTTAACAAAGCAAATCCCACTTTTTAGTAACGACCCTGTCACAACTTCACTCACACGGAGTTGCGAACTGAAATTGCACAGCCAAATGTCTCGTCATCCACCACATCAATAACGGCTGAATTCCAGCCATGATTAAAAGAAGATCAATGGATCTTTTGATACCGTGGGATCGGTCGTCACGGAGCTGAACACGTCCCTTCAAAGAGCTCACCAGAAAGAACATAAGGTTGGCACTTTAAAAAAAAACAAGCAATGGTATAACCTGTTGAAGAAAAAACAAAACTGGCCAGTAGAATTGCAATCATCCCTACATAGTTATATACACAAAAAGAAATTATATCCAAGGTTTTTAAAGATGTTGGCATGCTAATAGCATATAAAGTCATGAAAATAACTAGAACCTCTACGGTCAACCAGGCCAACTTTGAAGATGATTCTATGCCCAGTGCTTCGGGAGTAAACTTGTTCTGTGCCTGCTTGGGCAATTCCTGATATAACTATGAATGTAATATAACCCATCAACGCTATGTAAAGATCGGGGGCATTTATATCAAGACAGGGTTATACAGATTCCTCAGTACTGTATTTCAGTGTCCAATCTGTATGTATATATGCAAGAGTCAAAATCCGTAGCTTATGAATAACATAGCCAGTATCAACAGCAAAATAGTACTCGAGACTCTGAGTTCAAATATATATCTTCCAATTTCACGATCCAACGCCTGCTTTCCCAGGCTCACAATTTCTTCACCGAATTGTATAGCCATTGATGCAGTAGCTGGCTGAAACAGTGGATTTGGCACATTGACACTTGCAACATCAGAAGGAGCTGAAGGGTAACATGCTGCAGGTTGATTTTGAGGCACTTGTGGTACAAATGTTGGTTGCTGGGCATCTATTGATGCCGGTTGTACTGGAAAACCTTGTGAATATTCACGATGGATCATTGGTTCAAAACCTAGCTACTGTTCCTGACCATAACCCTGCTGAGGCATAGAATATATTTTTTTTTTACCGGATATACATAGCTAGCAGCATCTTCAGGACCTGGTCTATTTCTTTTAGGTTTTCTTGAAGCCCGATTCATTTTTTTCTTTCTTCATTACTATCCTTAAGCCCAAGATTTTTGAATTTGTTTTGATATATATGTCTTATATGAGGTAATAAGTGAAACTAATTCTAAAATTTTCAGGTATTTTTCTAGTTTTAATTAAAAAATTAAAATTATTCCACTGACACCATGAATATTTTTTTAATTTACATAATGACTTTAGCGATCCTGAACTGAGAACTAAAATAAAATAAAATGATCTTGTCGAAAGATAAACATATATAAATATTGCATTCACTTCTTACGTCTTATATGACGTAATAATTTAAACAAATTAAAAAATTTTCAGCCATTTTTATAGTTTCAATAATAAATTTAAACTATTGCTCATGCACTATAATATTTTTGTAGTTTACATAATAGCTTTAGCGATCCTGAACTATGAACTAAAATTAAAAAAATTCTACGAATATAAAGAACAACATTATAGAGATAAGTACTTTTGGAGTTGAGCCAAAAAAAGTTTGGTTCCAGGAGACAAGCATAGGATTTTCTACTAATGAGCTATTGAAAAATGCAGTTTTTCATAAAAAATTATTTTGTTTTTGAAGTTATTTGCGTTAATTATCACAGGTTTTTAAATACATCAATTTCCTTTAAAATGAGGAATTATACAGCTTTTTATGATTTTTCAGTACCCAGCTAGCTGAGGAAAAAAAAACAACAAAAAATAAACCTGCTGTCGATAAAAGAATATCGTGGTTTCAGCCTCTTATCTTGATTTTCAAGCCAATATATTTTCCTTGTTTTTCAAGACAATGAACGGTAAGTTTCATGTACCAAGTCTACGTATAGATAAATATTCATATATACATAATATATATTCATATAAACATACTCATATATACATAAACATACATACATTTCACTCTATTATTTCCATTTCTTTATGCTAACCAGACGTTATTTAGGTTCATACATAAAATCAAATGCACGATAATTAGTTTATTGTTCATCGAGGGTACTGGACAATGCGGCTCTAATAGTGTACTTTTTTTTATCTCATTCTAGTATTAGAAGATATGGACTTTTTATTTTTACTATTGGGCGTGATCGTCTCTTACAAGGTTGCTAGCTACCACTGCAACCCGGAATTATATTATTAATTTTACAACTTTAGTTATTGAAGTCGTGGTACCAGTGGCTAGCACGATCCAACGTTAACCAAAAGGTTCAAGGCCACTCGGGGTCGATTTAATTTAGTTTTTAATTCAGCTATCAATAAAACCATAATACCGAAGATAATTGCAAAATTCCCATTTACAGTATCGATCCTTTATGGTTATTTTAGAATCAAGTTTTTGTAAGCTTGCTTAGCGCAGTGAACAGTGCGTTGGAATACTAATCTAAAGGTTGCAGGTTCGATAAATGCCGAGGATAAGTTTTAACAAATTTGTCAATTTTAGATTTCAATAAAAGTCCTATTAATAACAACTACATTCACTGGATTGACTAATAGTATCTCTGCATAGTCCCCATTTATGATTAACTAGACTGATCATTTGTATAGCATACCGTAGAGAAGCAGCTTTCAAAAGACATTTGCTGCAAGTCATCTTGTCAAAAGATTATGTCAGTTAATACTGTCGTTCTTTACTATAAACTACTTTAGATCCTCTTGACTGACATTGATCTTTTATGTATTGTTCTTTCCTAGGATTCAGCCATCTCTATAGCCGTGATACTGATGGAAATTACATAACCCCTATTTATGTTTCAGTTAACATAGGCTAGTTGTCGTTCTTTTATAATAATAAAATTTTTAAATTAGTTTTGTTTTATGCTATGTTCTAACTACTCGATACGGTCTCTTATCTTCTTAAACAACTAACAAGTATTTTTGAAATGCTCTAAATAGTGAATGAAGCGCTTCGTATTACGTCTTTTCTTAGGGACCAACAAATATCATAATTTTCAACTCAACTGGGTGAATTACAAAGTGGTGCTGGCAGAGGAGGAGGAGAAGGTGGTGGAACTATCCATGAAGCTGGTGGAGCTTTAGGGATTTTTTTAGGAGTTATGGGTTTTTATATTTCTTAACATTGGGCTTTATCGTCACTTACTAGGTTGGCAGCTACTGCTGCAACCCAGATTACAGTTATCATAGGCTAGGTGTTGTTCTTTATTTTACTATCTCTGGAAAAGAAGAAAAAAGAAAAAAAAGAAAAAAAATATCCCGTTTAGCCAGAATGTTGTAGTAGCTGCCACTTTTCTTGATTTTCAAGCCAATATATTTCCCTTGCTGTTCAAGCCAAGGGACAGAAAGTTTCCTATACAGGGGTTTCGGACAAGGCGGTTCTAATGGTGAACTTTTTGTTTTGATCTGACTCCTCTGTTAGGAACTATGGGTTTTTATATTTCTTAACATTGGACGTGATCGTCTCTTACTAGGTTGCTAGCTACCGCTGCAACCCGGATTAATGTAATTCAGTTAGTAAAGCCTGAAGTTCATTCTTTATTATAAAATAAATTACAAACAGGAAAAAGCCTACGGCTTTTTCTTCTTTGGAATAGTAAGAGACGATCCTCAAATAATCAGGCAGCTAACTAGATTTATAATTTGTTCTTTAACATAAACTTCATTAATCGGATATTTTAATATATCCTATATGGTCTAGAGGTTGGGATAGCTCTCACCCAGCAGGGTTGAGTTCAATTTCTGTATGGGAAATTTTTACTTATGATGATTTCTTAAGGAACATATAAAATTTCTTAATGTAATAAAAATAATTTGTTTTAATTACAAAAGGTTTTTAACCCCATTAATTTCCTTCAAAATGAGCCATTGAACAACTCTCTACAATGTTGAAGTGCCATGCTATCTGTTGAATTACTAACCTATTCTATAATTAAGTTGCGTATAAAATTTAGTATAGGTAAGAGGTCGTTCTTTATTATATCTCTTACTAGGTTGCTAGCTACCGCTGCAACCCGGATAACAACCCGGACAAAACCCCCCAAAAATTGCTGCATTTTACATAATAATGGATAATTATATAAGAAACCTAATTGACGAACACAATTTATCATGAACAATATCGGTCTTTTATGTAAAATCATGAATGAGACCATTTACATCTTTGTCGCTTTTTATATAGTAGTTAAGACGTCATGGCATAATGATTTTATTTCATGACGTCATGACATAATGATATTATTTCATGACGTCTTTAGAACCAACAACATAATGACGTGCTTTTCTATTCACGTCATAGCTCTAATTAAACTATGACGACATTCATTATTTTTCTAGTAGGGTTTCAGACAAGGTGGTTCTAATGATGTCCTTTTGTTTTGATCTGACTCTATTTTTAGGAGTTCTGGTTTTTTTTTATTTCTTAGCATTGGACTGATTTTCTCTTACTAGGATGCTAGCTATTGCTGCAACCCAGATTCACATATATAGTTATGAGAGGCAGCGTGGCTCACAGCTTTTCCGACAGTCAGATCAATTTTCGCCCCATAAAGCATAGATCTTGTGACAGTTCAGCAACAGACTTAAAATAATCTTACTATTTTGATCCGTCATTGCGCAATCTAATTATCATAGCCAGGTACAGTGAAGTATTCCAATCAAGTAGGTCAATGTAATATGTAGGTCAAATAATATAATCCCAGTTCAAGGTGAACTATTTTCAAGTCCAAGCCCAATTATGAAATCAATTCAATAAAAGACCATAGGAAATCACAAATGTCTTACTGTATTAACAGTTTTACTGTATGAATGAGATTCTATCCAAAATTGGTGTTTGCAGTATGAACTCTCAAGATAGACTCTTTCATTTCTCATAAAATTTATTTTTTATTTGAGAAGTCCAAAAATAAGTTAAGTTATCCAATTAAATAAACAGATCACTTTAACAAAGCAAATCCCACTTTTTAGAAACGACCCTGTCACAACTTCACTCACACAGAGATGCGAACTCAAATTACACAACCAAATTTCTCGTCATCCACCACATCAATAACGGCTGGATTCCAGCCATGAATAAAAGAAGATCAATGGATCTTTTCATACCGTAGGATCGGTTTTCATGGAGCTGAACATGTCCCTTCAAAGACCTCACCAGAAAGAACATAACGTTGGCACTGTAAAAAATCCACGCAATGGTATAACCTGATGAAGAAAAAACAAAACTGGCCAGTAGAATTGCAATCATCCCTACATATTTATATCCACAAAAAGAAATTATATCCAAGGTTTTCAAAGATGTAGGCATGCTAATAGCATATAAAGTCAGTAAAATAACTAGAACCTCTACGGTCAACCAGGCGAACTTTGAAGATGCTTCTATGCCCAGCGCTTCGGGAGTAAACTTGTTCTGTGCAGCTTGGGAAGTTCCTGATAAAAATATGAATGTAATATAACCCATCAACGGTATGTAAAGATCGGGGGCATTTATATCAAGACGGGGTTGTACAGATTCATCAGTACTGTATTTCAGTGTCCAATCTGTATGTAAATATGGAAACGTCAAAATCCGTAGCTTATTAATAACATAGCCAGTATCAACAGCAAAATAATACTTGAGACTCTTAATTGAAATATAGCTTCCAATTTCTCGATCCAAAGCCTGTTTTCCCTGGCGCACAATTTCTTCACCGAATTGCATGGCCATTGACGCAGTAGCTGGCTGAAACAGTGGATTTGGCACATTGGCACTTGCAACATCAGAAGGAGCTGAAGGGTAACATGCTGCTGGTTGATTTTGAGGCGCTTGTGGTACAAACGTTGGTTGCTGGGGATCAATTGATGCCGGTTGTACTGGAACACCTTGTGAATATTCAGGATGGATCATTGGTTTAAAACCTAGATGCTGTTCCTGACCATAACCCTGCTGAGGCATAGAATACATTTGTTTTACCGGATACATATAGCTAGCGGCATCTTCAGGAAATGGTCTATTTCTTTTAGGTTTTCTTGAAGCCCGATTCATTTTTTTTCTTTCTACTTTGCTATCCTTTAGCCCAAGATTTTTGAATTCTTTTTCATATATATGTCTTATATGAGATAATAAGTGAAACTAATTTTAAAATTTTCAGGTATTTTTCTAGTTTTAATTAAAAAATTAAAATTATTCCACTGACACCATAAATATTTTTTTAATTTACATAATAACTTTAGCGATCCTGAACTGAGAAGTAAAATAAAATAAAATGATCTTGTCGAAATATAAACGTATATAAATATTGCATTCACTTCTTACGTCGTATATGACGTAATAAGTTAAACAAATTAAAAAATTTTCAGCTATATTTCTAGTTTTAATGAAAAATTAAAGTTATTGCTCATACACTATAATACTTTTGTAGTTTACATAATAACATAAGAACACGATCCTGAACTACGAACTAAAATAAAAAAAATTCTACGAATATAAAGAACAACATTATAGAGATAAGTACTTTAAGAGTTGAACCAAGAAAAGTTTGCCTCCAGGAGACAAGCATAGAATTTTCTACTAAAGAACTATTGAAATATAAAGTTTTTCGTACAAAAGGATTTTGTTTTTGAAATTGTTTGCATTAATTATCACAGGCTTTTAAACACATCAATTTCCTTTAAAATGAGCAATTATGCAGCTTTTAATGATTTTTCAGTGCCCAGCTAGCTGAAGGATAAAATGAAACAAAAACAAACCTGCTGTCGATACGGAATATCGTGGTTTCAGCCTCTTATCTTGATTTTCAAGCCAATATATTTTCCTTGTTTTTCAAGCCAATGAACGGTAAGTTTCCTATACCAAGGCTACGTATATATACATATTCATATATACATAATATATATTCATATAAACATATTCATACATACATGCACATACATTCATTTCACTCTACTATTTCCATTTCTTTATGCTAACCAGACGCTATTTAGGTTCATACATAAAATCAAATGTACGGTAATTAGTTTATTGTTCATCGAGGATACTGGACAATGCGGCTTTAATAGTGTACTTTGTTTTTTTGATTTGATTCTAGTATTAGAAGATATGGAATTTTTTATTTCTACTATTGGGCGTGATCGTGATACCAGTGGCTAGCAGGATCCACCGTTAACCAAAAGGTTCAAGGCCACTCGAGGTCGATTTAGTTTAGATTTAATTCAGCTATCATAAAACCATAACACCGATGATAACTGCAAAATTCCCATTTACAGTATCTATTCTTTTTGGTTATTTTAGAATCAAGTTTTGTAAGCTTGCTTGGCGCAGCGGACAGTGCGTTGGAATACTAATCCAACGGTTGCAGGTTCGTTTCCTGGCGAGGATAAGTTTTAACAAATTAGTCAATTTTAGATTTCAACAAAACTCCTATTAATAACAAATGCATTCACTGGATTGACTAATAATAGCTCTGCATAGTCCCCATTTATGATTAACTAGACTGATCATATGTATGCCATACCTTAGAAAAGCAACTTTTAAAAGACATTTGCTACAAGTCATCTTGTCAATAGATTATGTCAGTTAATACTGCCGTTCTTTACTATAAACTACTTTAGATCCTCTTGACTGACATTGATCTTTTATGTATTGTTCTTTACTAGGATTCAGCCATCTCTACAGCCATGACACTGATGGAAATTACATAATCCCTATTTATGTTTCAGTTAACATAGGCTAGGTGTCGTTCTTTATAATAAAATTTAAAAATTAGTTCGGTTTTATGCTATATTCTAACTACTCGATACGGTCTCTTATCTTCTTAAACAAGTAACAAGTATTTTTGAAATGCTCTAAATAGTGAATAAAGCGCTTTGTATTACGTCTTTTCTTAGGGACCAACAAATATCATAATTTTCAACTCAACTGGGTGAATTAGGAAGTGGTGCTGGCAGAGGAAGAGAAGGTGGTGGAACTATCCGTGAAGCTGGTGGAGCTTTTGGGAATTTTTTTAGGAGTTATGGGTTTTTATATTTCTTAACATTGAGCGTTATCGTCTCTTACAAAGTTGCTAGCTACTGCTTCAACCCAGATTACAGTTATCATAGGCTAAGTGTCGTTATTTATTGTAACAACCCGGATAAAACCCCCCAAAAATTACTGCATTTTACATAATAATGGATAATTAAATAAAAAACCAAATTGACAAATACAATTTATGATGAACTGTATCGGTCCTTTATGTAAAATCATGAATGAGACCATTTACATTTTTGTCGCTTTTTATATAGTAATTATGACGTCATGTCGCAATGATTTTATTTCATGACGTCATGGCGTAATGATATTATTTCATGACGTCTTCAGAAACAACAACATAATGTCATGTTTTGTTATTCACGTCATAGCTCTAATTAACCTATGATGACATTCATTATTTATCTAGTAGGGTTTCAGACAAGGTGGTTCTAATGATGTCCTTTTGTTTTGATCTGACTCTATTTTTAGGAGTTCTGGTTTTTTATATTTATAACATTGGACTGATCGTCTCTTACTAAGATACTAGCTACTGCTGCAACCCGGATTCACATATATAGTTATGAGAGGCTGCGTAGCCGATTGGTCCAAGGCGCTGGTGTTAGCCACCAGTATTTTGGGAGGCTTGGGTTCAAATCTTACCACTAGTATAGGATTATGATTTATGCACAAAAATCAAATATCTTTGAAAAGACTGCATTATGAAAAGACATCAAAATTTCAGTTTTTAGTGGAAAAATTTATTCTCTTTTAGAAATAATTTATTTTAGTTACAAAAGATTTTAAACCCCATTAATTTTCTTTAAAATGAGCCATTGAACAACTCTTAACGATGTTCCAGTGCCAAGGTATCTGTGGAAAAGAAAAAAAAGAAAGAAAAAAATATGCCGTTTAGGCAGAATGTTGTAGTACCTGCCACTTTTCTTGATTTTCAAGCCAATATATTTCCCTTGCTGTTGAAGCCAAGGAACAGAAAGTTTCTTATACAGGGGTTTCGGACAAGGCGGTCCTAATGGTGTACTTTTTATTTTGAACTCTCAAGATAGACTCTTTTATTTTTCATAAAATTTATTTTTTATTTGAGAAGTCCGAAAATAAGTTAAGCTATCCAATCAAATAAACAGATCATTTTAACAAAGCAAATCCCACTTTTTAGAAACGACCCTGTCACAACTTCACTCACACGGAGATGCGAACTGAAATTGCACAGTCAAACGTCTCGTAATCCACCACATCAATAACGGCCGTAGGATCGGTCGTCACGGAGCTGAACACGTCCCTTCAAAGACCTCACCAGAAAGAACATAAGGTTGGAACTGTAAAAAAAAACACGCAATGGTATAACCTGTGGAAGAAAAAACAAAACTGGCCAGTAGAATTGCAATCATCCCTACATATTTATATCCACAAAAAGAAATTATATCCAAGGTTTTTTAAGACGTAGGCATGCTAATAGCATATAAAGTCATTAAAATAACTTGAACCTCTACGGTCAACCAGGCCAACTTTGAAAATGATTCTATGCCCAGTGCTTCGGGAGTAAACTTGTTCTGTGCAGCTTGGGCAATTCCTGATATAACTATGAATGTAATATAACCCATCAACGCTATGTAAAGATCGGGGGCATTTATATCAAGACAGGGTTGTACAGATTCATCAGTACTGTATTTCAGTGTCCAAACTGTATGTATATATGCAAGTGTCAAAACCCGTAGCTTATGAATAACATAGCCAGTTTCAACAGCAAAATAGTACTTGAGACTCTGAGTTCAAATATATATCTTCCAATTTCACGATCCAACGCCTGCTTTCCCAGGCTCACAATTTCTTCACCGAATTGCAAAGCCATTCATGCAGTAGCTGGCTGAAACAGTGGATTTGGCACACTGACGCTTGCAACATCAGAAGGAGCTGAAGGGTAACATGCTGCAGGTTGATTTTGAGGCACTTGTGGTACAAATGTTGGTTGCTTGGCATCTATTGATGCCGGTTGTACTGGAACACCTTGTGAATATTCAGGATGGATCATTGGTTAAAAACCTATATACTGTTCCTGACCATAACCCTGCTGAGGAATAGAATATATTTGTTTTACCGGATATACATAGCTAGCAGCATCTTCAGGACCTGGTCTATTTCTTTGAGGTTTTCTTGAAGCCCGATTCATTTTTTTCTTTCTTCTTTACTATCTTTAAGCCCAAGATTTTTGAATTTGTTTTTATATATATGTCTTATATCAGGTAATAAGTGAAACTAATTTTAAAATTTTCAGGTATTTTTATAGTTTTAATTAAAAATTAAAATTATTCCACTGACACCATGAATATTTTTTTAATTTACATAATAACTTTAGCGATCCTGAACTGAGAACTAAAATAAAATAAAATGATCCTGTCGAAAGATAAACGTATATAAATATTGCATTCACTTCCTACGTCTAATATGACGTAATAATTTAAACAAATTAAAAAATTTTCAGCCATTTTTCTAGTTTCAATGAAAAATTTAAATTATTGCTCATGCACTATAATATTTTTGTAGTTTACATAATAACTTTAGCGATCCTGAACTATGAACTAAAATTAAAAAAAAATCCTACGAATATAAAGAACAACATTATAGAGATAAGTACTTTTGGAGTTGAGCCAAAAAAAGTTTGGTTCCAGGAGACAAGCATAGGATTTTCTACTAATGAGCTATTAAAAATGCAGTTTTTCATAAAAAATTATTTTGTTTTTGAAATTATTTGCGTTAATTATCACAGGTTTTTAAATACATCAATTTCCTTTAAAATGAGGATTTATACAGCTTTTTATGATTTTTCAGTGCCCAGCTAGCTGAGAAAAAAAAAACAAAAAATAAACCTGCTGTTGATACAAGAATATCGTGGTTTCAGCCTCTTATCAAGATTTTCAAGCCAATATATTTTCCTTGTTTTTCAAGCCAATGAACGGTAAGTTTCCTATACCAAGTCTACATATATATAAATATCCATGTATACATAATATATATTCATATATACATATTCATATATACATAAACATACATACATTTCACTCTACTATTTCCATTTCTTTATGCTAACCAGACGTTATTTAGGTTCATACATAAAATCAAATGCACGGTAATTAGTTTATTCTTCATCGAGGGTACTGGACAATGCGGCTCTAATAGTGTACTTTGTTTTTTGATCTGATTCTAGTATTAGAAGATATGGACTTTTTACTTTTACTATTGGGCGTGATCGTCTCTTACAAGGTTGCTAGCTACCGCTGCAACCCGGAATTATATTATTAATTTTACAACTTTAGTTATTGACCTCGTGGTACCAGTGGCTAGCACGATCCGTCGTTAACCAAAAGGTTCAAGGCCATTCGGGGTCGATTTAATTTAGTTTTTAATTCAGCTATCAATAAAACCATAACACCGAAGATAACTGCAAAATTCCCATTTACAGTATCGATCCTTTATGGTTATTTTAGAATCAAGTTTTTGTAAGCTTGCTTAGCGCAGTGAACAGTGCGTTGGAATACTAATCTAAAGGTTGCAGGTTCGGTTAATGCCGAGGATAAGTTTTAACAAATTTGTCAATTTTAGATTTCAATAAAACTCCTATTAATAACAAGTACATTCACTGGATTGACTAACAATAGCTCTGCATAGTCCCCATTTATGATTAACAAGACTGATCATTTGTATAGCATACCGTAGAGAAGTAACTTTCAAAAGACATTTGCTGCAAGTCATCTTGTCAATAGATTATGTCAGTTAATACTGTCGTTCTTTACTATAAACTACTTTAGATCCTCTCGACTGACATTGATCTTTTATGTATTATTCTTTACTAGGATTCAGCCATCTCTATAGCCATGATACTGATGGAAATTACATAATCCCTATTTATGTTTCAGTTAACTTAGGCTAGGTGTCGTTCTTTATAATAAAATTTTTAAATTAGTTTGGTTTTATGCTATGTTCTAACTGCTCGAAACGGTCTCTTATCTTCTTAAACAAGTAACAAGTATTTTTGAAATGCTCTAAATAGTGAATGAAGCGCTTCGTATTACGTCTTTTCTTAGGGACCAACAAATATCATAATTTTCAACTCAACTGGGTGAATTATGAAGTGGTGCTGGCAGAAGAGGAGAGGAGATGGTGGAACTATCCACGAAGCTAGTGGAGCTTTTGGGATTTTTTTTAGGAGTTATGGGTTTTTATATTTCTTAACATTGGGCTTTATCGTCTCTTACTAGGTTGGCAGCTACTGCTGCAACCCAGATTAGAGTTATCATAGGCTAGTTGTTGCTCTTTATTGTAACAACCCGGATAAAACCCCCCAAAAATTGCTGCATTTTACATAATAATGGATAATTATATAAGAAACCTAATTGACAAATAAAATTTATCATGAACAATATCGGTCCTTTATGTAAAAAAATGAATGAGACCATTTACATCTTTGTCTCTTTTTATATTGTAATTATGACGTCATGGCGTAATGATTTTATTTCATGACGTCAGGACGTAATGATATTATTTCATGACGTCTTTAGAACCAACAGCATAATTTCGTGTTTTTCTATTCACGTCATAGCTCTAATTAAACTATGACGACATCCATTATTTATCTAGTAGGGTTTCAGACAAGGTGGTTCTAATGATGTCCTTTTGTTTTGATCTGACTCTATTTTTAGGAGTTCTGGGTTTTTATATTTCTTAGCATTGGACTGATCGTCTCTTACTAGGATGCTAGCTACTGCTGCAACCCAGATTCACATATATAGTTATGAGAGGCAGCGTGGCTCACAGCTTTTCCGACAGTCAGATCAATTTTCGCCCCATAAGCATAGATCTGGTGACAAAGTTCAGCAACAGATTTAAAATAATCTTCCTATTTTCATCCGTCATTGCGCAATATAATTATCATAGCCAGGTACAGTGAAGTATTCCAATCAAGTGGGTCAATGCAATATGTAGGTCAAATAATATAATACCAGTTCAAGGTGAACTATTTTCAAGTCCAAGCCCAATTATGAAATTAATTCAATAAAAGACCATAGGGAATCACAAATGTCTTACTGTATTAACAGTTTTACTGTATGAATGAGATTCTATCCAAAATTGGTGTTTGCAGTATGAACTCTCAAGATAGACTCTTTCATTTTTCATCAAATTTATTTTTTATTTGAGAAGTGCAAAAATAAGTTAAGTTATCCAATCAAATAAACAGATCACTTTAACAAAGCAAATCCCACTTTTTAGAAACGACCCTGTCACAACTTCACTCACACGGAGATGCGAACTGAAATTACACAACCAAATGTCTCGTCATCCACCACATCAATAACGGCTGAATTCCAGCCATGAATAAAAGAAGATCAATGGATCTTTTGATACCATAGGATCGGTTGTCATGGAGCTGAACACGTCCCTTCAAAGATCTCACCAGAAAGAACATAACGTTGGCACTGTAAAAAATCCACGCAATGGTATAACCTGATGAAGAAAAAACAAAACTGGCCAGTAGAATTGCAATCATCCCTACATATTTATATCCACAAAAAGAAATTATATCCAAGGTTTTCAAAGATGTAGGCATGCTAATAGCATATAAAGTCAGTAAAATAACTAGAACCTCTACGGTCAACCAGGCCAACTTTGAAGATGCTTCTATGCCCAGTGCTTCGGGAGTAAACTTGTTCTGTGCAGCTTGGGCAATTCCTGATAAAAATATGAATGTAATATAACCCATCAACGGTATGTAAAGATCGGGGGCATTTATATCAAGATAAGGTTGTACAGATTCATCAGTACTGTATTTCAGTGTCCAATCTGTATGTATATATGGAAACGTCAAAATCCATAGCTTATTAATAACATAGCCACTATCAACAGCAAAATAATACTTGAGACTCTTAGTTGAAATATAGCTTCCAATTTCTCGATCCAAAGCCTGTTTTCCCTGGCGCACAATTTCTTCACCGAATTTCATGGCCATTGATGCAGTAGCTGGCTGAAACAGTGGATTTGGCACATTGACACTTGCAACATCAGAAGGAGCTGAAGGGTAACATGCTGCTGGTTGATTTTGAGGCACTTGTGGTACAAACGTTGGTTGCTGGGGATCAATTGATGCCGGTTGTACTGGAACACCTTGCGAATATACAGGATGGATCATTGGTTTAAAACCTAGATACTGTTCCTGACCATAACCCTGCTGAGGCATAGAATACATTTGTCTTACCGGATACATATAGCTAGCGGCATCTTCAGGACCTAGTCTATTTCTTTTAGGTTTTCTTGAAGCCCGATTCATTTTTTTTCTTTCTACTTTGCTATCCTTCAGCCCAAGATTTTTGAATTTGTTTTGATATATATGTCTTATATGAGGTAATAAGTGAAACTAATTTTAAAATTTTCAGGTATTTTTGTAGTTTTAATTAAAAAATTAAAATTATTCCACTGACACTATAAATATTTTTTTAATTTACATAATAACTTTAGCGATCCTGAACTGAGAACTAAAATAAAATAAATGATCATGTCGAAAGATAAACGTATATAAGTATTGCATTCACTTCTTACGTCTTATATGACGTAATAAGTTAAACAAATTAAAAAATTTTCAGCTATATTTCTAGTTTTAATGAAAAATTAAAGTTATTGCTCATACACTATAATATTTTTGTAGTTTACATAATAACTTTACCGATCCTGAACTAGGAACTAAATAAAAAAAATTCTACGAATATAAAGAACAACATTATAGAGATAAGAACTTTAAGAGTTGAGCCAAGAAAAGTTTTGCCTCCAGGAGACAAGCATAGCATTTTCTACTAAAGAGCTATTGAAATATACAGTTTTTCGTAAAAAAGGATTTTGTTTTTGAAATTATTTGCGTAGTTATCACAGGTACTTAAATACATCAATTTCCTTTAAAATGAGCAATTATGCAACTTTTTATGATTTTTCAGTGTCCAGCTAGCTGAAGGAAAAAAAGAAACAAAAACAAACCTGCTGTCGATACGGAATATCGTGGTCTCAGCCTCTTATCTTGATTTTTAAACCAATTTATTTTCCTTGTTTTTCAAGCCAATGAACGGTAAGTTTCCTATACAAAGGCTACGTATATATACATATTCACATATATATAGTATATATTCATATAAACATATTCATACATACATGCACATACATTCATTTCACTCTACTATTTCCATTTCTTTATGCTAACCAGACGCTATTTAGATTCATACATAAAATCAAATGTACGGTAATTAGTTTATTGTTCATCGAGGTACTGGACAATGCGGCTTTAATAGTGTACTTTGTTTTTTTGATTTGATTCTAGTATTAGAAGATATGGACTTTTTTATTTCTACTATTGGGCGTGATCGTCCTCTTACAAGGTTGCTAGCTACAGCTGCAACCCGGAATTATATTATTAATTTTACAACTTTAGTTATTAACCTCGTGGTACCAGTGGCTAGCAGGATCCACCGTTAACCAAAAGGTTCAAGGCCACTCGGGGTCGATTTAGTTTAGATTTAATTCAGCTATCAATAAAACCATAACACCGATGATAACTGCAAAATTCCCATTTACAGTATCGATGCTTTTTGGTTATTTTAGAATCAAGTTTTGTAAGCTTGCTTGGCGCAGCGGACAGAGCGTTGGAATACTAATCCAATGGTTGCAGGTTCGTTTCCCGCCGAGGATAAGTTTTAACAAATTAGTCAATTTTAGATTTCAACAAAACTCCTATTAATAACAAATGCATTCACTGGATTGACTAATAATAGCTCTGCATAGTCCCCATTTATGATTAACTAGACTGATCATTTGTATGCCATACCGCAGAGAAGCAACTTTTAAAAGAAATTTGCTTCAAGTCATCTTGTCAATAGATTATGTCAGTTGATACTGTCGTTCTTTACTATAAACTACTTTAGATCCTCTTGACTGACATTGATCTTTTATGTACTATTTATAGTATCGATCCTTTATGTAATCGTTCTTTATTATAGAAAATAATTAATTGAAAAAAAACTCTCTACGAATAACTCTCTACGATGTTCCAGTGCCAAGCTATCTGTGGAAAAGAAGAAAGAAAAAATATCCCGTTTAGGAAGAATGTTGTAGTAGCTGCCACTTTTCTTGATTTTCAAGCCAATATATTTCCCTTGTTATATTTCTTAACATTGGACGTGATCGTCTCTTACTAGGTTGCTAGCTACCGCTGCAACCCGGATGTAAAACTTTTTTTAGATTAAAACTATTGCTCATATATCATAAATATTTTTGCCCCTTATCTGACTCCTTTTTTAGGAACTATGGGTTTTTATATTTCTTAACATTGGACGTGATCGTCTCTTACTAGGTTGCTAGCTACCGCTGCAACCCGGATTTTGTTTTGATCTGACTCTATTTTTAGGAGTTTTGTTATATTTCTTAGCATTGGACTGATCGTCTCTTACTAGGTTGCTAGCTACTGCTGCAACCCAAATTCACATATATATTTATTTATGAGAGGCAGCCTGGCCGAGTGGTCCAAGGCACTGGTGTTAGCCACCAGTCTCTTCGGAGGCGTGGGTTCAAATCTTACCGCTGGTATACGATTATGATTGAAAGACTGCAGTGTGAAAAGACATCAAAATGCAGTTTTTGGTTAAAAAATTTATTCTCTTTTAGAAATAATTTATTTTATTTACTATAGGTTTTTAACCCAATTAATTGCCTTTAAAATGAGCTATTGAACAACCCTCTACGATGTTCCAGTGCCAAGCTATCTCTGGATACAAAAAAAAAGAAAAGAGAAAAAAAATATCCCGTTTGGGGAGAATAACGTGGTTAAAGTCAATTTTCTTGATTTTCAAGCCAATATATTTCCCTTGCTGTTCAAGCCAAGGGACAGAAAGTTTCCTATACCCGGATTCCAGTGCTATACTATAATTAAATGGCGTATAAAATTTAGTATAGGCAAGAGGTCGTTCTTTATTATAACATACGATTATGATTTATGTACAAAAATCAAATATCTTTGAAAAGACTGCAGTATGAAAAGACATCAAAAATGTAGTTTTTAGTGAAAAAATTTATTCTCTCTTAGAAATAATTTATTTTAGTTTGAAAAGATTTTTAACCCAATTAATTTCCTTTAAAATGAGCCATTGAACAACTCTCTACGATGTTCCAGTGCCAAGCTATCTGTTGAAAAGAAAAAAGAAAAGAGAAAAAAATATCCTGTTTGGGGAGAATAACGTGGTAAAAGTCAATTTTCTTGATTTTCAAGCCAATATATTTTCTTTGTTATTCAAGCCAAGGGCGGTAAGTTTCCTTTATAGAGGTTTCGGACAAGGCGGTTCTAATGGTGTACTTTTTGTTTTGATCTGACTCCATTCTTAGGAACTATGGGTTTTTTGTATTTCTTAACATTACTAGGTTCGTCTCTTACTAGGTTGCTAGCTACCGCTGCAACCCGGAAAAACAAGATGCCAAAACCATTCGGACACATCATACACCAGCCAACAGTCAACTGGTCAGCTGTCACACCCAACATGCAAGCTATAGTCCCATTCCAAGAAGCTGATGTAGTCATGGAACCAGTCACCTCTTTCCGTGATTTGGGGGAGGGGGGTTCAAAGTCACTAAACCCTTTAGATACGTCCTTGAATGTTATTTGAACATTTGAACCTTTTACAATTTATAATGACGTATATTATAAATACTGTAATCTTAACTATAGTGAAGTTGCCTATGCAAGTTAGTATAGGGAAGAGTTTCGATCTTTATTATAAATATTATAAAATAAATGACAAACAGGAAAAAGCCTACGGCTTTTTCTTCTTTGGAATAGTAAGAGACGATCCTCAAATAATCAGGCAGCTAACTAGGTTTATAATTTGTTCTTTAACATAAACTTCATTAATCGGATATTTTAATATATCCTATATGGTCTAGAGGTTGGGATAGCTCTCAACCAGCAGGCTTGAGTTTCAATTTCCGTATGGGAAATTTTTACTTATGATGATTTCATAAGGAACATAATTAAAATTGCTTAATGTAATAAAAATAATTTGTTTTAATTACAAAAGGTTTTTAACCCCATTAATTTCCTTTGAAATGAGCCATTGAACAACTCTCTACGATGTTCCAGTGCCATGCTATCTGTTGAATTACTAACCTATACTATAATTAAGTGGCGTATAAAATTTAGTATAGGCAAGAGGTCGTTCTTTATTATATTACAAAAATTTTAAATTTTCTTCGGATATTTTTGGAGCTATATTTTGGTATGTACTCCTGGTTTAAAGTTCCAGCCTCATTGACGTTCCAGCCTATATCGTGCTTTTTCTCTTTACCTTTATCTCTTTCTCTTTTGTCATTTGCCTTTACATTTTATTCATCTGACAGTTTTTTAATATGCTGTTCCTCCAAAACTCTAAATTTTGGTTAATATTTTTTTATATTCGAAGACCACTTCGTGCACCATTAACTTCGTGCATGCAGTTATGAAATTTAAATTCACAAGCATTTTTTTATAATCAAATATGATTCAAATAATCATCTATGTAATGATTCCTTTTATTACATCAGTTACTATTAGGTACAGTTTCGTCCCTTAATGTAACTCTACAGCCATTATACTATTGGAATTACATAATCCCTATTTATGTTTTAGTTAACATGGGCAAGGTGTCGTTCTTTATTGTATATGGACTAAGGTTCGTTCTTTCATGTAAAACTAGCAAAACATTTTTTAAGCCTGATGAAGATTTAACTAATGTGTCAAAAGTAAGGTTGCAAGTCGACGATTTTGTTTTGGCCTTATTATAATTGGTATGGTGAAATAATAATACGCATATGGCTCTTAAATCATACTTCTTTATGGTTCAATATGGTCTAGTGGCTAGGATAGTTAACTTTCACTTAACAGGCTCGGTTTCGATTCCCGGCTGGGAAAATTTTTAACTCTATAATCTTCGAACATTTGAACCTTTTATAATTTATAATGATGCACAATATAAATACTGTAATCTTAACTATAGTGAAGTTGCGTATGCAAGTTAGTATAGGGAAGAGTTCGATCTTTATTATAATTTTTGGTGGAAAAATTTATTCTCTTTTAGAAATAATTTATTTTAGTTACTATAGATTTTTAACCCAATTAATTTCCTTTAAAATGAGCTATTGAACAACCCTCTACGATGTTCCAGTGCCAAGCTATCTGTGGAAAAGAAAAAAAAAGAAAAGAGAAAAAAATATCCCGTTTGGGGAGAATAACGTGGTTAAAGTCAATTTTCTGGATTTTCAAGCCAATATATTTCCCTTGCTGTTCAAGCCAGGGGACAGAAAGTTTCCTATACAGGGGTTTCGGACCAAGGCGGTTCTAATGGTGTACTTTTTGTTTTGATCTGACTCCTTTGGTTAGGAACTATGGGTTTTTATATTTCTTAACATTGGACGTGATCGTCTCTTACTAGGTTGCTAGCTATCGCTGCAACCCGGAAAAAAAACACATTGTGCCCACATCGTTCTTTTGCTGCCTATGATAATAAACTGATTACACACAGGAAAAAGCCTACGGCTTTTTCTTCTTTTAAATAGTAAGAGACGAGTCCTCAAATAATCAAGTAGGTAGCCAATTCCAAAGGTATACAATTTTTGTTATTCCAATGATCGTTTTTTTATTGTAACTAGGTTTCAGCCATCTCTACAGCCATGATACTATTGGAAATTACATAATCCCTATTTATTTTTTAGTTAACATGGGCAAGGTGTCGTTCTTTATTGTAAAAAAAAAGAAAAAAATATCTCGTTTGGGGAGAATAACGTGGTTAAGTCAATTTTCTCGATTTTCAAGCCAATATATTTCCCTTGCTGTTCAAGCCAAGGGACAGAAAGTTTCCTATACAGGGGTTTCGGACAAGGCGGTTCTAATGGTGTACTTTTTGTTTTGATCTGACTCCTGCTTTAGGAGCTATGGGTTTTTATATTTCTTAACATTGGACGTGATCGTCTCTTACTAGGTTGCTCAGCGGTAGCTAGCAGCGGTCGTTTTTCATTGTAAGTCTCTACTAGGTTGCTAGCTACCGCTGCAACCCGGACTAGGTTTCAGCCATCTCTACAGCCATGATACTATTGGAAATTACATAATCCCTATTTATGTTTTAGTTAACATGGGCAAGGTGTCGTTCTTATTGTATAAAGAGAAAAAAATACCCCGTTTAGGCAGAATGTTGTAGTAGCTGCCACTTTTCTTGATTTTTTAGTACTGATTTTTTAACTTGTGTGTAGCTTGCTTTGATCTAACCATTATGTATTCATGAATGAGACCATTTACAGTTTTGACGTTTCTTATATAGTAATTATGACGTCACTGCATTAAAAATACAGTTTTTATTGGAAAAAATTTATTCTCTTTTAGAAATAATTTATTTTAGTTACTATAGATTTTTAAACCCAATTAATTTCCTTTAAAATGAGCTATTGAACAACCCTCTACGATGTTCTAGTGCCAAGCTATCTCTGGATACAAAAAAGAAAAAAAAAAAGAAAAAAATATCTCGTTTTGGGGAGAATAACGTGGTTAAAGTCAATTTTCTCGATTTTCAAGCCAATATATTTCCCTTGCTGTTCAAGCCAAGGGACAGAAAGTTTCCTATACAGGGGTTTCGGACAAGGCGGTTCTAATGGTGTACTTTTTGTTTTGATCTGACTCCTGCTTTAGGAGCTATGGGTTTTTATATTTCTTAACATTGGACGTGATCGTCTCTTACTAGGTTGCTAGCTACCGCTGCAACCCGGATAACTTTGAACTGAGATGAAAAAAAAATTTCTTCCAGGAGACAAAAAGTAAAACTAATTATATAATTTTCTTGTATTTTTGTTGTTTAAGTTAAGAACTTACTATTACTGATTAGGCATCATAAATATTTTTGCAGTTTACATAATAATTTTAGCGATTAAGCCAAAAAGAAAATTTTGGTTCCAGGAGTTTTGGTTACTATTGAGACAAGTAGCTATTATTACTAAAGAGTTCATTACCATGAACTGTTTGATTGCTTCAAAAGTCAAATATCTTTGAAAAGACTGCAGTAAGAAAATACATCAAAAATGCAATTTTTTTGACAAAATTAATTCTACTTTAAAAAGTATTTTATTTTTAATTAAAAAAGTGACTAGATGTTGCAACTGCCTTTAAAATGAGCTATTATACAGCTCTCCATGATTTTCCAGTGCTCAGCTAGCTGAGCAGGAAAAAAAAGCGGAAAGAAAAAAATATCCCGTTTCTGGAGAATAACGTGGTAAAAGTCAATTTGCTTGATTTTCAAGCCAATATATTTTCTTTGCTATTCAAGCCAAAGGGCGGTAAGTTTCCTTTATAGAGGATTCGGACAAGGTGGTTCTAATGGTGTACTTTTGTTTTGATCTGACTCTTTTTTTAGGAGTTGGGGGGTTTTATATTTCTTAACATTGGAGGTGATTGTCTCTTACTAGGTTGCTAGCTACCGCTGCAACGCGGATATATTTTCTTTTTTATTCAAGCCAAAGGGCGGTAAGTTTCCTTTATAGGGGTTTCGGACAAGGCGGTTCTAATGGTGTACTTTTTGTTTTTATCTGACTCTTTTTTTAGGAGTTGGGGGGTTTTATATTTCTTAACATTGGAGGTGATCGTCTCTTACTAGGTTGCTAGCTACCGCTGCAACCGGATTATTCCAATGATCGTCTTTTAATGTAACATATCAGTTGCTATGGGAGAGAGATCGTTCTTTACTGTATGTTTACTGTACTATATGGACCGAAGATCGTTCTTTAATGTAATCAAGAATGAGAGAATTTACAGTTTTGACTTTTCTTATATACTAATTATGACGTCACGGCGTATGACGTCATGGCGCAATGGGATTATTTCATGACGTCTTTAGAAACAACAATATAATTTCGTGTTTTTCTGTTCACGTCATAGCTCTAATATAAAACTATGATGTCATTCATTATTTATCTAGTAGGGTTTCAGACAAGGTAATTCTAATGATGTACTTTTGTTTTGATCTGACTCTTTTTTTAGGAGTTTTGGGTTTTTATATTTCTTAGCATTGGACTGATCGTCTCTTACTAGGTTGCTAGCTACTGCTGCAACCCAAATTCACATATATATTTATTTATGAGAGGCAGCCTGGCCGAGTGGTCCAAGGCACTGGTGTTAGCCACCAGTCTCTTCGGAGGCGTGGGTTCAAATCTTACCGCTGGTATACGATTATGTTATGTTTGAAAGACTGCAGTGTGAAAAGACATCAAAAATGCAGTTTTTGGTGGAAAAATTTATTCTCTTTTAGAAATAATTTATTTTAGTTACTATAGATTTTTAACCCAATTAATTTCCTTTAAAATGAGCTATCGAACAACCCTCTACGATGTTCCAGTGCCAAGCTATCTCTGGATACAAAAAAAGAAAAAAAGAAAAAAAAATATCCCGTTTAGGCAGAATGTTGTAGTAGCTGCCATTTTTCTTGATTTTCAAGCCAATATATTTCCCTTGCTGTTCAAGCCAAGGGACAGAAATTTTACTATACAGGGGTTTCGGACAAGGCGGTTCTAATGGTGTACTTTTTCTTTTGATCTGACTCTTTTTTTTAGGAACTATGGGTTTTTATATTTCTTAACATTGGACGTGATCGTCTCTTACTACGTTGCTAGCTACCACTGCAACCCAGATATTTAATAATGATAATATTCTATCAAGTTGTTTAAACATTAAGATAAAATAAGACTCATTTAAAGATTTTTTGGAATTTATATAGTTTCTTTTCATAAAGTGAAATTATTACTCAAACATTCTGAATACTTTTGCAGTTACAGAGTTTTGCACTTTTTTTTCATACCTTTTGCATTGTCATAATATAAATACTGTAATCTTAACTGTAGTGAAGTTGCCTCTACCAGTTAGTATTGAGAAGAGTTCGTTCTTTATTATAATTAAATAAAAAAAACAAGTTTTTTTAACTGAAAGTAAGGAACGACGTTAAAACTTAAAACGAACAGAAATTATTCCGTATATGAAGGGGGCTGTCCCCTCCTCAGCGCCTCGCTCTTTACGCTAAAGTTTTTTATTGTTTAAAAAATAGAGTTGTGAGAAAGTCAAACTTTAGCGTAAAGAGCGAGGCGTTGAGGAGGGGACAGCCCCCTTCATATACGGAATAATTTCTGTTCGTTTTAAGTTTTAACGTCGTTCCTTACTTTCAGTTAAAAAAACTTGTTTTTTTTATTTAATTTTTGAACGTTTTTGAATTAATGCAGGTTTTGATTTGGCTCACCGTACATGAATAATTAAAACAAAATTTGCATATTATATTTGGTTAAATGGCTTTCTCGAAACTTGTTTAATTTTATTTACGAACGTTTTTATTAGTAATAAATATACGTAACTTAGAATTAACTTACGTAACGAACTTCTATATTCATAAATTTTTAACACGTATATTAGGGGGTTCGCCCCCTAGTCAATACCCTGCTCTTTAAACTATAGTTCGAATTTTTTTTCCAGTTCTTTAAAAATGACCTCTTAATCACAATCAGTTGATCAGTTGAAAAACTTGTTTTTTTTTATTTAATTCCTGATCTTTTTCTTTAATAATGCTGGGAAATCCGGCGCCCCCTTCATAGCAATGTCCCTTCCCCATGAAAACTTCCTTCATGGAAAGATCCTTCCATATAGCCCCCGACCCTCTCCTTCCCCCACCTACCAGAAAAAATCTCCTCTGAAAAAGTCTGTATACTTCCCAATAACCAATACTATATGTTAACATTGAGTAAAGTTCATAACTTTCAGCCCTCCCCCTGGGGACTTTGGGGGATCAAGTCATCCTAAAAGACATTTTTATCATATTTTCGACCATGCTGAACAAGATGGCTATCTCAAAATTTTGATCGGGTGACTTTGGGAAAAAAATGAGCGTGGGAGGGGGCCTAGTTGCCCTCCATTTTTTTTGGTCACTTAAAAAGGGCACTAGAACTTTTAATTTCCGTTCCAATGAGCCCTCCCACGATATTCTAGGACCACTGGGTCGATACGATCACCCCTGGGGAAAAAAAAACAAACAAACAAACAAACAAACAAACAAACAAATAAACACGCATCCGTGATCTTTCTTCTGGCAAAAAAATGCAAAAATCCACATTTTTGTAGATAGGAGCTTGAAACCTCTACAGTAGGGTTCTCTGATACGCTGAATATGATGGTGTGATTTTCATTAAGGTTCTATAACTTTTAGGGGGTCTTTCCCCTTTTTTTGAAAATCAGCCAAATTTTCTCAGGCGCGTAGCTTTTAATGGGTAGCTCTAAACTTGATGAAAGTTATATATTTGAAATCAGCATTGAAATCTGATTCTTTTGATATATCTATTGGTATCAAAAACCCGTTTTCTAGAGTTTCGGTTACCATTGAGCCGGGTCGCTCCTTACTTACAGTTCGTTACCACGAACTGTTTGATATATTTTCTTTGTTATTCAAGCCAAAGGGCGGTAAGTTTCCTTTATAGGGGTTTCGGACAAGGCAGTTCTAATGGTGTACTTTTTGTTTTGATCTGACTCTTTTTTAGGAGTTAGGGGGTTTTATATTTCTTAACATTGGAGGTGATCGTCTCTTACTAGGTTGCTAGCTACCGCTGCAACCCGGATTATTCCAATGATCGTCTTTTAATGTAACATATCAGTTACTATGGGAGAGAGATCTTTCTTTACTGTATCTTTACTGTACTATATGGACTGAAGATCGATCTTTAATGTAATTATTGTGAGATAGACTTCGGTCCTTACTATAACCGATTCTATTTTAAGATAATTTGTTTTAGTTACAAAAAATTTTCAACCTCATTAATTTCCTTTAAAATGAGCCATTGAACAACTCTCTACGATGTTCCAGTGCCAAGCTATCTGTGTAATTACTAACCTATACTATAATTAAGTGGCGTATAAAATTTAGTATAAGCAAGAGGTCGTTCTTTATTATAACTTTGAAATAGTAAGAGACTAGCCTTAAACAATCAAGTAGCTAACTAAATCAAATATATGTAATGGGTTTTTATTCTAATGATCGTCTTTTAATGAAAAATTTGAATATATTGACCTTAGATATAACTGTGCTAGCCTATACTATAGCTAAGTGGCCTATAAAAATAGTATAGGCAAGAGGTCGTTCTTTATTATAATAATGTAATTTCGTAAGAAAAATGATTCTATTTTAAAAAGAGTATAGGCAAGACGTCTTTCTTTATTATAAATTTGAAAGACTGCAGTGTGAAAAGACATCAAAAATGCAGTTTTTGGTGGAAAAATTTATTCTCTTTTAGAAATAATTTATTTTAGTTACTATAGATTTTTAATCCAATTAATTTCCTTTAAAATGAGCCATTGAACAAATCTCTTCGATGTTCCAGTGCCAAGCTATCTCTGGATACAAAAGAAAAAAAAAAGAAAAAAAAAATATCCCGTTTAGGCAGAATGTTGTAGTAGCTGCCACTTTTCTTGATTTTCAAGCCAATATATTTCCCTTGCTGTTCAAGCCAAGGGACAGAAAGTTTCCTACACAGGGGTTTCGGACAAGGCGGTTCTAATGGTGTACTTTTTGTTTTGATCTGACTCCTCTGTTAGGAACTATGGGTTTTTATATTTCTTAACATTGGACGTGATCGTCTCTTACTAGGTTGCTAGCTACCGCTGCAACCCGGATATAAATACTGTAATCTTAACTATAGTGAAGTTGCGTATGTAAGTTAGTATAGGGAAGAGTTTGATCTTTATTATAAATTCCCTTGCTGTTCAAGCCAAGGGACAGAAAGTTTCCTACACAGGGGTTTCGGACAAGGCGGTTCTAATGGTGTACTTTTTGTTTTGATCTGACTCCTTTGTTAGGAACTATGGGTTTTTATATTTCTTAACATTGGACGTGATCGTCTCTTACTAGGTTGCTAGCTACCGCTGCAACCCGGATTAGAAATCATGAACTTCTTCAGTGGGTATCCACGAATTAAAATCAGAGTTGTATCCTAGCCAGCGAATAAGAAACTATCACTTACCCTTGCGAGTACGTGTCTTTAATACTTATTAACATTGGACGTGATCGTCTCTTACTAGGATGATCGTCTCTTACTAGGAGGATAGCTACCGCTGCAACCCGGATTATGTAAACCCTGATTCAAACAGGAAAAAGCCTACGGCTTTTTCTTCTTTGGAGTAGTAAGAGACGACTCTCATAGGATCAGGCAGCTAACTAAGTCCAATATATGCAATGGTTTTTCTTCTAATGATCTTCTTTTAATGTAAAACATGTACAAAGATGTATTAACCAATTTAATATCATGACTTATATATTATTTATATATTATAAGTCTCTGATAGTACAGTGGTCACTATCGCTGTTTGTCATGCGGAAAACCTGGGTTCGACTCCCCGTCCGAAAATTTTCTTTAATATATTCAATTTAAAGTAGTATCTCTTAAATTTACAATTTAATCGTTCTTTATTATAATTATTTTCCAGTTAATCGTTCTTTATTATAATTCATGCCAATATATTTCCCATTTTCGTAAAAAAAACCGATTCTATTTTAAAGATAATTTGTTTTAGTTACAAAAAATTTTCAACCTCATTAATTTCCTTTAAAATGAGCCATTGAACAACTCTCTACGATGTTCCAGTGCCAAGCTATCTGTGTAATTACTAACCTATACTATAATTAAGTAGCGTATAAAATTTAGTATAGGCAAGAGGTCATTCTTTATTATAACCGTCGGGTAGAACTTTTAATATGTTGAATTAAAAGCACTATCTTTTCAATTTAAAATTTAAAAAAGAAACTTGTTTATTTACATTCTAGCTAAAATAATGAAGATAATATGAATGAACCACAGTGTTCAGTTTCTTTGGACTTGAGTTCGTTTTTTAACTATAAATACAAACAGGAAAAAGCCTACGGCTTTTTCTTCTTTTAAATAGTAAGAGACGAAACTCAAACAATCAAGTAGCTAACTAAGTCCAATGTATGGAATGGTTTGTTATTTCAGTGATCGTCTTTTAATGTAATTACTGTAAACATCAAAAATGCAGTTTTTGGTGGAAAAATTTATTCTCTTTTAGAAATAATTTATTTTAGTTACTATAGATTTTTAACCCAATTAATTTCCTTTAAAATGCGCTATTGAACAACCCTTTACGATGTTCCAGTGCCAAGCTATCTGTGGAAAAGAAAAAAGAAAAAAAAAGAAAAAAAAAAGAAAAAAATATCCCGTTTAGGCAGAATGTTGTAGTAGCTGCCACTTTTCTTGATTTTCAAGCCAATATATTTCCCTTGCTGTTCAAGCCAAGGGACAGAAATTTTACTATACAGGGGTTTCGGACAAGGCGGTTCTAATGGTGTACTTTTTGTTTTGATCTGACTCTTTTTTTAAGAACTATGGGTTTTTATATTTCTTAACATTGGACGTGATCGTCTCTTACTAGGTTGCTAGCTACCGCTGCAACCCGGATTTTGTTTTGATCTGACTCTATTTTTAGGAGTTTTGGGTTATTATATTTCTTAGCATTGGACTGATCGTCTATTACTAGGTTGCTAGCTACTGCTGCAACCCAAATTCACATATATATTTATTTATGAGAGGCAGCCTGGCCGAGTGGTCCAAGGCACTGGTGTTAGCCACCAGTCTCTTCAGAGGCGTGGGTTCAATTCTTACCGCTGGTATACGATTATGTTTGAAAGACTGCAGTGTGAAAAGACATCAAAAATGCAGTTTTTGGTGGAAAAATTTATTCTCTTTTAGAAATAATTTATTTTAGTTACTATAGATTTTTAACCCAATTAATTTCCTTTAAAATGCGCTATTGAACAACCCTTTACGATGTTCCAGCGCCAAGCTATCTGTGGAAAAGAAAAAAGAAAAAAAAAGAAAAAAAAAAGAAAAAAATATCCCGTTTAGGCAGAATGTTGTAGTAGCTGCCACTTTTCTTGATTTTCAAGCCAATATATTTCCCTTGCTGTTCAAGCCAAGGGACAGAAATTTTACTATGCAGGGGTTTCGGACAAGGCGGTTCTAATGGTGTACTTTTTGTTTTGATCTGACTCTTTTTTTAAGAACTATGGGTTTTTATATTTCTTAACATTGGACGTGATCGTCTCTTACTAGGTTGCTAGCTACCGCTGCAACCCGGATCAAAAGTAAGGTTGCAAGTCGACGATTTTGTTTTGGCCTTATTATAATTGGTATGGTTCTTAATATTCTCTTACTAGGCTGCTAGTCAGTCAACCCGGATTAACGAAATTATTATCATGTCTTATGTGTAACTTGTTTTCATAATTCTCCGATAGTACATTGGTAAGCATACCCACTTGTTACGCGCGAGATCAAGGTTCGAATCCCTGTTAGGGAGAAATTTTAATACATTGAACTTGCAACGCCATCTTTTCAGTTTAAAATTTAAACAAGAAACAATGTTCATTTCCTTTGGGCTTGAGTTCGCTCTTTACTATAAACTTTTTGTTTTGATCTGACTCTGTTTTTAGGAGTTAGGGGTTTTTATATTTCTTAACATTGGACCTGATCGTCTCTTACTAGGTTGCTAGCTACCGCTGCAACCCGGAACCATATATCGGTTAGTATGGGAGAGAGATCGTTCTTTACTGTAATAAACTGATTACACACAGGAAAAAGCCTACGGCTTTTTCTTCTTTTAAATAGTAAGAGACGAGTCTCAAATAATCAAGTAGCTAGCTAATTCCAAAGGTATTCAATTTTTGTTATTCCAATGATCGTTTTTTATTGTAACTAGGTTTCAGCCATCTCTACAGCCATGATACTATTGGAAATTACATAATCCCTATTTATGTTTTAGTTAACATGGACAAGGTGTCGTTCTTTATTGTATGGTAATGAACTCTATAGTAAAAATTTAAATAGGCTAGAGGTCGATCTTTACCATACTATAATGCCTTATGTATGATATCCTAATGATCGTCTTTTTGTAATTCTTTATGGTTCCATATGGTCTAGTGGCTAGGATAGTTAACTTTCTCTTAACAAGCTCGGGTTCGATTCCCGGGGTGGGAAAATTTTTAACTCTATAATCTTCGAACATTTGAACCTTTTATAATCTATAATGATGTATAATATAAATACTGTAATCTTAACTATAGTGAAGTTGCGTATGCAAGTTAGTATAGGGAAGAGTTCGATCTTTATTATAAAACCCTGGAACCACCGTACATAAGTTACTATGGGCGAGAGATCGTTCTTTACTGTACTATTCGAACATTTGAACCTTTTATAATCTATAATGATGTATAATATAAATACTGTAATCTTAACTATAGTGAAGTTGCGTATGCAAGTTAGTATAGGGAAGAGTTCGATCTTTATTATAATTTTAAATTACGTATAATAACTCGCTTAGAAGGCATCTTATTACAAAACAAGAAATAATATTTTCATCTAATTAACACTTCTTATGACTCGTATCGAGTTAGTATCCATAACCTAACAAAAAGTAAAACTAATTTTTAAATTTTCAGGTATTTTTTTAGTTTGAATGAAAAGATTAAAATTATTGCTCAGATATCATAAATATTTTTACAGTTTACATAATAACTTTAGCGATTCTAAACTGAAAAACTAACTCAGTCCAATATATGCAATGGTGTGCTTTTCTAATGATCGTCCTTTAATATAAACTATGGACTAAAGTTCGTTCTTTAATGTAAAAATTCGATGATCGAGCCTTTATGTAACCCGGATTAAAAAAATATTATCATATCTTATATGTAACCTTTATTTTATAAGTCTTCGATAGCCTAATGGTAAGTATGCCCACTTGTTACCTGGGAGAAAAGGGTTCGATTCCCCGTCGGGGCGAACTTTTAATATGTTGAATTAAAAGCACTATCTTTTCAATTTAAAATTAAAAAAATAACTTGTTTATTTACATTCTAGCTTAAATAATGAAGATAATATGAATGAACCACAGTGTTCAGTTTCTTTGGACTTGAGTTCGTTTTTTAACTATAAATACAAACAGGAAAAAGCCTACGGCTTTTTCTTCTTTTATATAGTAAGAGACTAAACTCAAACAATCAAGTAGCTAACTAAGTCCAATGTATGGAATGGTTTGTTATTTCAGTGATCGTCTTTTAATGTAAAAATTTGGCCTTATTATAATTGGTATGGTGAAATAATAATATGCATATGGCTCTTAAATCATACTTCTTTATGGTTCCATATGGTCTAGTGGCTAGGATAGTTAACTTTCACTTAACAGGCCCGGGTTCGATTCCCGGTGTGGGAAAATTTTTAACTCTTATAAATACTGTAATCTTAACTATAGTGAAGTTGCCTATGCAAGTTAGTATAGGGAAGAATTCGATCTTTATTATACTACCGCTGCAACCCGGATAAGATCCTCTTGACTAACACCATTTATGATCAATCCTTATGTCCCACTATACAAGTTTGTATAGGCAAGAGTTCGTTCTTTATTGTAATTCCAGTGCCAAGCTATCTGTGGAAAAGAAAGAAAAGAGAAAAAAAGAAAAAAATATCCCGTTTAGGCAGAATGTTGTAGTAGCTGCCACTTTTCTTGATTTTTAAGCCAATATATTTCCCTTGCTGTTCAAACCAAGGGACAGAAAGTTTTCTATACAGGGGTTTCGGACAAGGCGGTTCTAATGGTGTACTTTTGTTTTGATCTGACTCCTCTGTTAGGAACTATGGGTTTTTATATTTCTTAACATTGGACGTGATCGTCTCTTACTAGGTTGCTAGCTACCGCTGCAACCCGGAAAGACGAGTCTCAAAAAATCAAGTAGCCAGCTAATTCCATTGTATGCAATTGTTTGTTATTCCAATGATCGTCTTTTATCGTAATAATTGACAAATCAGTTACTATGAGCGAGAGATCGTTCTTTACTGTAATCAGTTACCACTTGGGTTTTCTTTTATGTTATATCATTACAAACAGGAAAAAGCCTACGGCTTTTTCTTCTTTTAAATAGTAAGAGACGAACCTCAAGTGTACTACCCCTGGAACCACCATTTATTAGTTACTATGGATGAGAGATCGTTCTTTACTGTAGCAACCCAGATAACCTATACTATAATTAAGTGGCGTATAATATTTAGCATAGGTAAGAGGTCGTTCTTTATTATAATCTTTCATTTGCTTAAAATCTTCAATGAAGTCTTTTGGAACCGCTGAATTGAGAGGCTGGACAGAAAAATGTTCAACCAATGTAGATTTTGCACTTTCTGTCAGTTTCTGAAGGATTGCAGCTTCCGGTATTTCAGGTAAATTATCAATACCAACCGCTTTTTCAGCAAGACGGGCTTCAACTATTTTTTTTAAATCTTCTAGGGTGTATGCATGTATTGTTTTATAGAGACTGTTGTTCTCTCTTAACCACAACAGTGCTTCATGGACTTTTCTCAGATCTATTAGTGCAGTCCAAACATTCTTGTTGTAAGTAGGCTGACCATTGACAATGACTACAAAACTATCAATGTTAAGAAGTTTTTCAGGCTGAATATCTGCATTTGCTTGCACATCAACAGGTAGATATACTATTCTCCCCTTAAGAGCGTCAACAAGTTCTGTTCTAGGTCTCTTCAATGCAGTTACTTGCCCTAATCTGACGATCGTAAGACAAGGCATTACAAATCGAATCATTGCCATTTCAAAATTATTTAAACACTTTATACATTCCGGTGTACAGTCTATATAAAGGTTATTTAATACTGATCGGACATTCTCCTGACTTTTCAACATTTTCCCAGCACAGTAATCACAGACAAAGAATGAATCTATGACATCCTCTTTCCAACCTGTACATTGAATTAGTTCTTCTCTGTCATCTTTGGGTATGTCCTGTTGTAGGTGTTCTAAAATCGTGGCCATCATTACATCAAAACCTTTCTTATTTGAAAGGGATCTTAGACTCTTCAATTGGTATTTTGTCTTTATCTGCTCACAACTGTCACAATGCATTGTGGGGTATACATCCCTAATGTTAGCTACCTTATCAAGGCTCTCACCAAATAATTTTATTATTGTATTTTCATCCACAGAAACTCTAATATTGCCATCACCGTAAATGAAGTCTTGACTATTATTACGACAGAGTCTACTTGACACTTCTTCTATGTGATGACTTAGTTCCTTGTACGAGCCCTCGACTTTTAGTAGATTAATATGTTGTATAATCTTACATTTTGATACTGCCTTATATACGCTATTAATGAAACAGTTCAAGACAGGAAAATGTGGAGCTAGTGCCCTTAGAGAACGCAAATAGCTCTGACATCCCTCATTTGGGCTACAGTATAACGAATGCCCATGCTTTCTTGTGTCCCTGTAATTGATTTCACAATAATCCAAGCCGCCAAGGTAGAAATTAACCACTTTGTCAGTTGAAAATTTTAATGCTATATTGTTTTCAAGGATATCAAAAAGAATTTGACATAATTCAATATCCGTCGGATAGAGCTTGCAGATATCAGGGTGACATTGCCAAGTAACCTGCTGCCCAATTTTTGGTTTTGAATTTTTACTCAGATTGTTATAGGTGACTTCAGCCATCATAATTTCCTTGTCAGATCTAGTTTTAGAGCATTTTTCAATAGTTGTCTCGTACTTTTCAGGACAGTGTGTTCTACTACACAGAGAATTTTTTGCCAAATATTCAGTAGAACTAAACGAACTGTTTAAAACACAGTTAGAAATGCTTTTTTCTTGAGTCGGTGTTCCAGGAATTTGTTCTAAATCATTAGTCTTACAAACACATTTACTAATAACCCTAACAGGCTCGTTTTCGCCATAATTGAAAAACATTGCTTTTCCTTCGCTGTTGATAGGTATGCTTGTATATATATTTTTATTGCTGCTACATAAACTGCAATTGCTCCTTCCAAAATTAATATACGAATTTTCTAAGAAGTACGCCTCCGTATATTCACTGTGTTGTCGAACATTTTCCATTGCATCTATAAACTGTTCCGCAGTTGCCAATCCATACCTTGGAAGCTTTTCGTTAAACTGACAACATTTCTTTTGGATATTGCCATGAAGCTTTGCCAAAGCATTTCTAGCCGACTTTTCAACAGCATCCGCTCTTTCAAAGAGAATTTTAATCTGTAATTTCGAATACTTTTCGTGATCCCGATAAAACATGCGTAAAATGTTTCTCAATTACAAAGATCAGCCTGCATTTTTGCCATCTTCTTGTATTTCTGAATGTAATTTTTCCCTTTGTCCTTATGCGTTCTTCGGTACAACCTCGCAGAGAATTTAATTTTTTCATTATAGCTTTTGTCACCCCAGTATCTACCCATTATTCTGGTAGCAACTTTTTTCTTATGTTTGTTTCGGTAATCTATATCGTTATCATACCGTTCCTTGCTCTTTTGTTTCGCTGTCTCAATTTTCCCTTCTCGATACCCCTGATCCGTAAGATACCTCTGTTTTGCTCTGTCATATTTCATTTTCTTAAATCCTGGATCACAAGACATCTTAGTAGCAATCCTTACGCGTGCTCGAGCTTTATTGCGTTTGGTGGCATTTTTATCTCTTTTAAATAAACTTTTCTTATATTTCAGGATGTTAGCTTTATTTTTTGTGTAGTAAAGTTTTCTATTAGTAGAAATTTGGATTGTTCTATTTTGATATTGTTTTTGGTTATTCTTTCTTTTTTTCCACTCGCGTGAGACCATATTTTTTCAAGATTTAAAATTATTAAGCACACAAAATCCCGTGTCGAGTATCTAAAACCTAGCATAAAACAAAACTAATTTTAAAATTTTCAGGTATTTATCTTGTTTGAATTACAAAATTAGTATTATTGGTTAGACACCATAAATATTTTTGCAGTTTAAATAATAAGTTTAGTGATTCTGGACTGAAAACTAAAATAATTGCAATTATGAGACAATAATATGGAGATATGTACTTTACGGGTTACAGGATACAATAATAAATTTGAACTGAGATGAAAAAAAAATTTCTTCCAGGAGACAAAAAGCAAAACTAATTTTAGAATTTTCATGTATTTTTGTTGTTTAAATTAAAAAATTACTATTACTGATTAGGTATCATAAATATTTTTGCAGTTTACATAATAATTTTAGCGATTAAGCCAAAAAAGAAAATTTTGGTTCCAGGAGTTTCGGTTACTATTGAGACAAGTAGCTATTATTACTATAGAGTTCATTACATGGACTGTTTTATTGCTTCAAAATTCAAATATCTTTGAAAAGACTGCAGTATGAAAATACATCAAAAATGCAATTTTTTTGACAAAATTGATTCTACTTTAAAAAGTATTTTATTTTTAAATACAAAAGTGACTAGATGTTGCAATTTCCTTTAAAATGAGCTATTATACAGCTCTCTATGATTTTCCAGTGCCCAGCTAGCTGAGCAGAAAGAAAAAGCGGAAAGAAAAAAATATCCCGTTTGTGGAGAATAACGTGGTAAAAGTCAATTTTCTTGATTTTCAAGCCAATATATTTTCTTTGTTATTCAAGCCAAAGGGAGGTAAGTTTCCTTTATAGAGGATTCGGACAAGGCGGTTCTAATGGTGTACTTTTTGTTTTGATCTGACTCTTTTTTTAGGAGTTGGGGGGTTTTATATTTCTTGACATTGGAGGTGATCGTCTCTTACTAGGTTGCTAGCTACCGCTGCAACCCGGACTCAGCATATATATTTATTTATGAGAGGCAGCCTGGCCGAGTGGTCCAAGGCACTGATGTTAGCCACCAGTCTCTTCGGAGGCGTGGGTTCAAATCTTACCGCTGGTATACGATTATGTTTGAAAGACTGGAGTGTGAAAGACATCAAAAATGCAGTTTTTGGTGGAAAAATTTATTCTCTTTTAGAAATAATTTATTTAGTTACAAATGTTTTTAAACCCAATTAATTTACTTTAAAATGAGCTATTGAACAACCCTCTACGATGTTCCAGTGCCAAGCTATCTCTGGAAAAGCAAAAAAGAAAAAAGAAAAAAATATCTCGTTTGGGCAGAATACGTGGTAGTAGCTGCCACTTTTCTTGATTTTCAAGCCAATATATTTCCCTTGCTGTTCAAGCCAAGGGACAGAAAGTTTCCTATACAGGGGTTTCGGACAAGGCGGTTCTAATGGTGTACTTTTTGTTTTGATCTGACTCCTCTGTTAGGAACTATGGGTTTTTATATTTCTTAACATTGGACGTGATCGTCTCTTACTAGGTTGCTAGCTACCGCTGCAACCCGGATGTCCTTTACTTAGTTTCAGCTTAAATTCAATGATCGAACCTTTATTATGTACTAACTACGTCCAAACGACTATGACGTCATTGATCAATATTGTATATAAAAATTAAGTTTTTTGTAAAAAATAATTAATTTAAAAAAAAAATTAAGTACAAATGGCACTAGATCTAGAGATTTCCTTTAAAATGAGCCATTGAACTACTCTCTACGATGTTCCAGTGCCAAGCTGACTGTGGAAAAGAAAGAAAGAAAAAATATCCCGTTTGTGGAGAATAACGTGGTTAAAGTCAATTTTCTTGATTTTCAAGCCAATATATTTTCTTTGTTATTCAAGCCAAAGGGCGGTAAGTTTCCTTTATAGGGTTTCGGTTAAGGCGGTTCTAAGGGTGTACTTTTGGTTTTGATCTGACTCTTTTTTTTAGGAATATGGGTTTTTATATTTCTTAACATTGGACGTGATCGTCTCTTACTAGGTTGCTAGCTACCGCTGCAACCCGGATGGCTACAAACTATGATTATGGCATCATTGATCAATCTTTAACATGAAATATTCTTTACTTTACTATAATACCGCTGGTATACGATTACGATTTATGTACGAAATCAAATATCTTTGAAAAGACTGCAGTATGAAAAGACATCAAAAATGCAGTTTTTAGTGGAAAAATTTATTGTCTTCTAGAAATAATTTATTTTAGTTACAAAAGATTTTTAACCCAATTAATTTCCTTTAAAATAAGCCATTGAACAACTCTCTCTACGATGTTCCAGTGCCAAGCTATCTGTGGAAAAAAAAGAAAAAAAAATACCCGTTTAGGCAGAATGTTGTAGTAGCTGCCACTTTTCTTGATTTTCAAGCAAATATATTTCCCTTGCTGCTCAAGCCAAGGGATAGAAATTTTCCTATATAGGGGTTTTCGGACAAGGCGGTTCTAATAGTGTACTTTTTGTTTTGATCTGACTCCTTTTTTAAGAGCTATGGATTTTTATATTTCTTAACATTGGACGTGATCGTCTCTTACTAGGTTGCCAGCTACCGCTGCAACCCGGATTATAATATTTCATGATGTCTCAGAAAAACAACACAATGTCGTGTTTTTCTATTCAAGTCATAGCTCTAATAAAACTATGACGACTTCATTATTTATCTAGTAGGGTTTCAGACAAAGGGTTCTATTGATGCACTTTTTGCTTTGATCTGACTTTTTTTTATGAGTTATGGGTTTTAATATTTCTTAACATTGGACGTGATGGTCTCTTACTAGGTTGCTAGTTACCACTGCAACCCAGATTGCTAGCTTCCGCTGCAACCCGGATTACAAACAGGAAAAAGCCGTAGGCTTTTTCTTCTTTGAAAGAAAAAGAGACGAACCTCAAACGATCAAGTTGCTAACTAAGTCCGATGTATGCAATGGTTTGTTATTGTAATGATCTTCTTTTAATGTAATTTTGTAAGAAAAATTATTCTATTTCAAAAATAATTTGTTTTATAATTACAAAAGTTTTTTTAACCCCATTAATTTCCTGTAAAATGAGCCATTAAACAACTTTCTACGATGTTCCAGTGCCAAGCTATTTGTGGAATCACTAACCTATACTATAATTAAGTGGCGAATAAAATTTAGTATAACTAATAGGTCGTTTTTTTATTATAATTTCCTATTCAGGGGTTCCGGACAAGGCGGTTCTAATGGTGTACTTTTTGTTTTGATCTCACTTTTTTTTAGGAGTTATGAGTTTTTATATTTCTTAACATTGGGCGTGATCGTCTCTTACTAGGTTGCTAGCTACCGCTGCAACCCGGATGTGGAATTACTAACCTATACTATAATTAAGTGGCGTATAAAATTTAGTATAGGCAAGAGATCGTTCTTTATTATAATGATCGTCTCTTACTAGGTTGCTAGCTACCGCTGCAACCCGGAAAAAAGCCTACGGCTTTTTCTTCTTTGAAATAAATAAGAGACGAACTAAGTCCAAAAGAAGAGTAAGTAAGTCCAATGTATGCAGTGGTATGTTATTCCAATGATCGTCTTTTAATGTAATTCTCAATTACGAAGATCAAGCCTGCATTTTTGCCATCTTCTTGCATTTCTGAATGTAATTTTTCCCTTTGTCCTTATGCGTTCTTTGATCGTCTCTTACTAGGTTGCTAGCTACCGCTGCAACCCGGATGTGGAATTACTAACCTATACTATAATTAAGTGGCGTATAAAATTTAGTATAGGCAAGAGATCGTTCTTTATTATAATGATCGTCTCTTACTAGGTTGCTAGCTACCGCTGCAACCCGGAAAAAAGCCTACGGCTTTTTCTTCTTTGAAATAGTAAGAGACGAACTAAGTCCAAAAGAAGAGTAAGTAAGTCCAATGTATGCAGTGGTATGTTATTCCAATGATCGTCTTTTAATGTAATTCTCAATTTACGAAGATCAGCCTGCATTTTTGCCATCTTCTTGTATTTCTGAATGTAATTTTTCCCTTTGTCCTTATGCGTTCTTCGGTACAACCTCGCAGATAATTTAATTTTTTCATTATAGCTTTTGTCACCCCAGTATCTACCCATTATTCTAGTAGCAATTTTTTTCTTATGTTCGTTTCGATAATCTTTATTATTATTATCATACCGTTCCTTGCTCTTTTTGTTTGGCTGTCTGAATTTTCCCTTCTCGATACCCCTGATCCGTAAGATTACCTCTGTTTTGCTCTGTCATATTTCATTTTCTTAAATCCTGGATCACAAGACATCTTAGTAGCAATCCTTACGCGTGCTCGAGCTTTATTGCGTTCGGTGGCATTTTTATCTCTTTTAAATAAACTTTTCTTATATTTCAGGATGTTAGCTTTATTTTTTGTGTAGTAAAATTTTCTATTAGTAGAAATTTGGATTGCTCTATTTTGATTTTTTTTTTTGGTTATTCTTTCTTTTTTTCCTTTCAAGCGAGACCATATTTTTTCAAGGTTTAAAATTATTAAGTACACAATACCCCGTGTCGAGTAGCTAAAACCTAGCATAAAACAAAACTAATTTTAAATTTTCAGGTATTTATCTTGTTTGAATTAAAAAATTAGTATTATTGGTTAGACACCATAAATATTTTTGCAGTTTACATAATAAGTTTAGCGATTCTGAACTGAAAACTAAAATAATTGGAATTATAAGACTATAATATGGCGATACGTACTTTACGGGTTACAAACCAAAAAAAGTTTGATTCCAGGATGCAATAATAACTTTGAACTGAGATGAGAAAAATTTTGGTTCCAGGAGACAAAAAGCAAAAACTAATTTTAAAATTTTCATGTATTTTTGTAGTTTAAATTAAAAAATTACTATTACTGATTAGGCATCATGAATATTTTTACAGTTTACATAATAACTTTAGTGATTAAGCCAAAAAAAGAAAATTTTGGTTCCAGGAGTTTCGGTTGCTATTGAGACAAGTAGATATTATTACTATAGAGTTCATTACCATGAACTGTTTGATTACTTCAAATTCAAATATCTTTGAAAAGACTGCAGTATGAAATACATCAAAATGCAATTTTTTGGACAAAATTGATTCTACTTTAAAAAGTATTTTATTTTTAATTACAAAACGCACTAGATGTAGCAATTTCCTTTAAAATGAGCTATTATACAGCTCTCTATGATTTTCCAGTGCCCAGCTAGCTGAGGAGAAAGAAAAAGCGGAAAGAAAAAAATATCCCGTTTGTGGAAAATAACGTGGTTAAAGTCAATTTTCTTGATTTTCAAGCAAATATATTTTCTTTGATATTCAAGCAAAAGGGCAGTAAGTTTCCTTTATAAGGGTTTCGGACAAGGCGGTTCTAATGGTGTACTTTTTGTTTTGATCTGACTTTTTTTTTAGGAGTTAGGGGGTTTTATATTTCTTAACATTGGACGTGATCGTCTCTTACTAGGTTGCTAGCTACCGCTGCAACTCGGATTTTCTAAGGAGTAATGGGTTTTTATATTTCTTAACATTGGACGTGATCATCTCTTACTAGGTTGCTATTATAATTAAATCCTAGCTAAAATAAGGAAGATAATATGAATGAACCACAGGGTACAGTTTCTTTGGGCTTGAGTCTATTCTTTACTATAACTAACGCTTGAAACCGGATTATAAATCACAAACAGGAAAAAGCCTACGGTTTTTTCTTCTTTGGAATAGTAAGAGACGATTCTCAAATAATCAGACAGCTAACTAGGTGGATAATCTGTTCTTTAACATAAACTTCATTAATCGGATATTTTAATATATCCTATATGCTTTAGAGGTTGGGATAGCTCTCAGCCAGTTGGCCTGGGTTCAATTCCGTATGGGGAAATTTTTAATTATCATGATTTCTTAAGAAATTATTAATTAAAATTTCTTAATGTATTAAAAATAATTTGTTTTAATAACAAAAGGTTTTTCACCCCATTAATTTCCTTTAAAATGAGCCACTGAACAACTCTCTACGATGTTCCAGTGCCAAGCTATCTGTTGAATTACTATCCTATACTATAATTAAGTGGCGTATAAAATTTAGTATAGGCAAGGAGTCGTTCTTTATTATAATTACCACTGCAACCCGGATCAAGCCATCAAGTAGCTAACTAGGTCCAATGTATGCAGTGTTATGTTATTCCAATGATCGTCTTTTAATGTAAATTTGGTGAAAAATTTATTCTCTTTTAGAAATAACTTATTTTAGTTACTATAGATTTTTAACCCAATTAATTTTCCTTTAAAATGAGCTATTGAACAACCCTCTAACGATGTTCCAGTGCCAAGCTATCTGTGGAAAAGAAAAAAAAGAAAAAAAGAAAAAAATATCCCGTTTGGGGAGAATAACGAGGTTAAAGTCAATTTTCTTGATTTTCAAGCCAATATATTTCCCTTGCTGTTCAAGCCAAGGGACAGAAAGTTTCCTATACAGGGTTTATACGGGTTTCGATAAGGCGGTTCTAATGGTGTACTTTTTGTTTGGATCTGACTCCTTTTTTAGGAGCTATGGGTTTTTATATTTCTTAACATTGGATGTGATCGTCTCTTACTAGGTTGCTAGCTACCGCTGCAACCTGGTGAAATAATAATACGCATATGGCTCTTAAATCATACTTCTTTATGGTTCCATATGGTCTAGTGGCTAGGATAGTTAACTTTCACTTAACAGGCTCGGGTTCGATTCCCGGTGTGGGAAAATTTTTAACTCTATAATCTTCGATCATTTGAACCTTTTATAACTTATAATGATGTATAATATAAATACTGTAATCTTAACTATAGTGAAGATGCGTATGCAAGTTAGTAGAGGGAAGAGTTCGATCTTTATTATAAACACAGGAAAAGCCTACGGCTTTTTCTTCTTTTAAATAGTAAGAGACGAGTCTCAAATAATCAAGTAGCTAGCTAATTCCAAAGGTATGCAATTTTTGTTATTCCAATGATCGTTTTTTATTGTAACTAGGTTTCAGCCATCTCTACAGCCATGATACTATTGGAAATTACATAATCCCTATTTATGTTTTAGTTAACATGGGCAAGGTGTCGTTCTTTATTGTATATGGACTAAGGTTCGTTCTTTCATGTAAAACTAGCAAAACATTTTTAAAGCCTGATGAAGATTTAACTAATGTGTCAAAAGTAAGGTTGCAAGTCGACGATTTGTTTTGGCCTTATTATAATTGGTATGGTGAAATAATAATACGCATATGGCTCTTAAATCATACTTCTTTATGGTTCAATGTGGTCTAGGTGGCTAGGATAGTTAACTTTCACTTAACAGGCTCGGGTTCGATTCCCGGGATGGGAAAATTTTAACTCTATAATCTTCGAACATTTGAACCTTTTATAATTTATAATGATGCATAATATAAATACTGTAATCTTAACTATAGTGAAGTTGCGTATGCAAGTTAGTATAGGGAAGAGTTCGATCTTTATTATAATGCTAGCTACCGCTGCAATCTGGATACCGCTGCAACCCGAATTGCTAGCTACCGCTGCAACCCAGATTGTTCTTTACTAGGTTTCAGCCATCTCTACAGCCATGCTACTGATGGAAATTACATAATCTCTATTGTGTTACAGTTAACATGGGCTAGGTGTCGTTCTTTATTGTAAAATTAGTATAATTTTTTGTTAGGGTTTTGTTTGATAACAAGCCGACATATTTTCTTTGTTGTTAAGCAAAGAAACTCCGGGTTACAGCTACCGCTGCAACCCGGATACCGCTACAACCTGGATAGCTCTTAGCTACCCCTAGAACCTCCGTATATCAGTTACTATGGGCAAGAGTTCGTTCTTTACTGTAATTCTAAGAAGTACGCCTCCGTATATTCTCTGTGTTGTCGAACATTTTCCATTGCATCTATAAACTGTTCCGCAGTTGCCAATCCATACCTTTGAAGCTTTTCGTTAAACTGACAACATTTCTTTTGGATATTACTAATGAAGCTTTGCCAAAGAATTTCTAGCCGACTTTTCAACAGCATCCGCTCTTTCAAAGAGAATTTTAATCTGTAATTTTGAATACTTTTCGTGATTCCGATAAAACATGCGTAAAATGTTTCTCAATTTACAAAGATCAGCCTGCATTTTTGCCATCTTCTTGTATTTCTGAATGTAATTGTTCCCTCTGTCCTTATGCGTTCTTCGGTACAACCTCGCAGAGAATTTAATTTTTTCATTATAGATTTTGTCACCCCAGTAACGCTCCTTGATCTTTTGTTGGCTGTCTCAATTTTTGCTTCTCGATACACCTGGACGGTTGAATACCTTTGCTTTTGGTTTTTCTTATATTTGATGCGGTAATCTTCATCATTGTGATAACTCTCCTTGATCTTTTGTTTGGCTGTCTCAATTTTTGCTGTCTATAATCTTCATCATTGTGATAACACATCTTGCTGTTTTGTTTTGCCTCTCTCAATTATTACTTCTCGATACGCCTGTCGGTTGAATACCTTTGTTTTGCTCTCTCAATTATTACTTCTCGATACGCCTGGTCGGTTGAATACCTTTGTTTTGCTCTCTCAATTATTACTTCTCGATACGCCTGGTCGGTTGAATACCTTTGTTTTGCTCTCTCAATTATTACTTCTCGATACGCCTGGTCGGTTGAATACCTTTGTTTTGCTCTCTCAATTTTTACTTCTCGATGCGCCTGGTCGGTTGAATATTTTTGCTTTTCTCTTTTCAAGATACTATCTCTGTTGTTTGTGTAGTACTGTTTTTTCAACTTGCGTGCGACTTGCTTGATTGAAACCATTATGTAATTATGAATGAGAACATTTTCATCTTTGTAGTTCTTAAGTAGTAATTATGACGTCACAGCGTAATGATTTTGTTGACGTCATAGAGCAATGATATTATTTCATGACGTCTTCAGAAACAACAATATAATTTCATGTTTTTTCTATTCACGTCATAGCTCTAATATAAAACTATGATGACATTCATTATTTATCTAGTAGGGTTTCAGACAAGGTAATTCTAATGATGTACTTTTGTTTTGATCTGACTCTATTTTTAGGAGTTTTGTTATATTTCTTAGCATTGGACTGATCATCTCTTACTAGGTTGCTAGCTACTGCTGCAACCCAAATTCACATATATATTTATTTATGAGAGGCAGCCTGGCCGAGTGGTCCAAGGCACTGGTGTTAGCCACCAGTCTCTTCGGAGGCGTGGGTTCAAATCTTACCGCTGGTATACGATTATGTTTGAAAGACTGGAGTGTGAAAAGACATCGAAAATGCAGTTTTTGGTGGAAAAATTTATTTCTCTTTTAGAAATAATTTATTTTAGTTACAAAAGGTTTTTAACCCAATTAATTTACTTTAAAATGAGCTATTGAACAACCCTCTACGATGTTCCAGTGCCAAGCTATCTGTGGAAAAGAAAAAAAAGAAAAAAGAAAAAAAATATCCCGTTTGGGGAGAATAACGTGGTTAAAGTCAATTTTCTTGATTTTCAAGCCAATATATTTCCCTTGCTGTTCAAGCCAAGGGAAAGAAAGTTTCCTATACAGGGGTTTCGGACAAGGCGGTTCTAATGGTGTACTTTTGTTTTGATCTGACTCCTTTGTTAGGAACTATGGGTTTTTATATTTCTTAACATTGGACGTGATCGTCTCTTACTAGGTTGCTAGCTACCGCTGCAACCCGGATTTAATGTAAATGCAACCCAAATTAAAAGAGGCAGCCTGGCCGAGTGGTCCAAGACACTGGTGTTAGCCACCAGTATCTTCGGAGGCGTGGGTTCAAATCTTACCGCTGGTATACGATTATGTTTGAAAGACTGCAGTGTGAAAAGACATCAAAAATGCAGTTTTTGGTGGAAAAATTTATTCTCTTTTAGAAATAATTTATTTTAGTTACTATAGATTTTTAACCCAATTAATTTCCTTTAAAATGAGCTAATGAACAACCCTCTACGATGTTCCAGTGCCAAGCTATCTGTGGAAAAGAAAAAGAAAAAAGAAAAAAATATCCCGTTTGTGGAGAATAACGTGGTAAAAGTCTATTTTCTTGATTTTCAAGCTAATATATTTTCTTTGTTATTCAAGCCAAAGGGCGGTAAGTTTCCTTTATGAGGATTCGGACAAGGTGGTTCTAATGGTGTACTTTTTGTTTTGATCTGACTCTTTTTTTAGGAGTTGGGGGGTTTTATATTTCTTACATTGGAGGTGATCGTATCTTACTAGGTTGCTAGCTACCGCTGCAACCCGGATAGCTTGCTTGATTGAAACCATTATGTAACCGTTAGTTAAATGTTCATGTCACGTATCAAGTATCAAGAACCTAACAAAAAATTAAACTAAATTTAAATTTTTAGGTATTTTTCTAGTCTAAATTAAAAGATTAAAACTATTGTTCAGACACCATAAATATTTTTGCAGTTTATAACTTTAGCGATTCTGAACTAAAAACGAAAATAAAAAAAATTAATTTTTTTCAATTTTTACGTCACGTCACTCATTAAGTCCATATATGGTTATTAGTAAAAAATAGGTTTTAGATATTACATCATTTCACTTATTACGTCATATATGGTTTTAGTAGATAATCGTAAAATATTCGTTCTTTATTATAATTTATGTTTTTCATACTGCAGTCTTTTCAAAGATATTTGATTTTTTAAGAACTTAACAGTTCGTGGTAATGAACTGTACAGTAATCAAACAGTTCGTGGTAACGAACTCTATAGTAAGAGCCACTCGTCTCAATAGTAACCAAAACTCTAAATACATTAGAAGACGATCATTGGAAAAACCAACCATTGCATACATTGGACTTGTTTAGCTAATTGACTGTTTGATTATTATGGGCTGAAGTTCGTTCTTTAATGTAATACTCAATTAGCTAACTAAGTCCAATGTATGCAATGGTTGGTTTTTCCAATGAGCCAGCGTGGTTGGCGCTGGTGGTTGGTTGGTTATGTAGTTGGCTTATGTGAGGTAGCGTGGCCGAGGGGTTTAAGGTGCTGGTGTTAGCCAGCCTTCACTTCGGAGGTTTGGTTTGAAACCCTACCACTGACAGCATTTTAGACCAAAGAAAACAAATTACTTGTTTGAGTCATAAATTATAATCTTGTTTATTTACTATGGGCTGAAGTTCGTTCTTTACTGTAATGCGAGCTACCGCTGCAACCTGGATTAATATTAAACCCGGATTAAAAAATTATTATCATATCTTATATGTAACTTTTATTTTATAAGTCTTCGATAGTCTAATGGTAAGCATGCCCACTTGTTACCTGAGAGAAGGGGGTTTGGATTCCCCGTCGGGAAGAACTTTTAATATGTTGAATTAAAAGCACTATCTTTTCAATTTAAAATTTAACAATGAAACTTGTTTATTTACATTCTAGCTAAAATAATGAAGATAATATGAATGAACCACAGGGTTTAGTTTCTTTGGATTTGAGTTCGTTTTTTAACTATAAATACAAACAGGAAAAAGCCTACGGCTTTTTCTTCTTTTAAATAGTAAGAGACGAAACTCAAACAATCAAGTAGCTAACTAAGTCCAATTAATGGAATGGTTTGTTATTTCAGTGATTTACTAACCCATACTATAGTTAAGTGGCCTATATAATTTAGTATAGGCAAGAGGTCGTTCTTTATTATAAAAACTGAAAATGAAATATACTAAAAAATTGATTTTTTGGTCTGAAATACATAGTAAATTCCACATCGGGTAGTTAGAACCTAACAAAAATAAAACTAATTTAACATTTTAGGTATTTTTCTAGCTTAAATTGAATATTCAAACTATTGCTCAGATACCATGGATATTTTGCATTTTACACAAGCTGCAAAGAACGCATAAGGCCAAAATTAAAAATTATATTCAGAAGTCCAAAAACATGGCAACAATGCTGGCTGATCTTAGTAAATTTAGAAAAATTTTACGAATGTTTTACCGGGATTACGAAAAATATTCAAAATTAAAGATTAAAATTATCTCTGAAAGAATGGATTTTGTTGAAAAGTCAGCTAGAGATGCTTTCGCAAAACTTTATAGTAATATCCAAAAGAAATGTTGCATGTTTAGTGAAAAGCTTCCAAGGTATGAACCGGCAACTGTGGAACAGTTTACAGATGTAATGGGAAATTTTATACATCACTGTGAATATATGGAGGCATAATTGTTCTTTACTTAGTTTCCAGCTTTAATTCGATTATCCAGACTTTATGTACTAACTACATCCAAAGACTATGGCGTCATTGATTAATATTGTATATAAAAAATTAAGTTTTTTCGTAAAAAAAAATTAATTTAAAAAAAAAATTAAGTACAAATAGCGCTAGATCTAGAGATTTCCTTTAAAATGAGCCATTGAACAACTCTCTGCGATGTTCCAGTGCCAAGCTATCTGTGGAAAAGAAAGAAAGAAAAAAATATCCCGTTTGTGGAGAATAACGTGGTTAAAGTCAATTTTCTTGATTATCAAGGCCAATATATTTTCTTTGTTATTCAAGCCGCAGGGCGGTAGGTTTCCTTTATAGGGGTTTCTGACAAGGCGGTTCTAATGGTGTACTTTTTGTTTTGATCTGACTTTGTTTTTAGGAGTTAGGGGTTTCTATATTTCTTAACATTGGACGTGATCGTCTCTTACTAGGTTGCTAGCTACCGCTGCACCCGGATTTTAGGAACTATGGGTTTTTATATTTCTTAACATTGGACGTAATCGTCTCTTACTAGGTTGCTAGCTACCACTGCAACCCGGATTTTTAGTGTAATGAACAACTCTCTACGATGTTCCAGTGCCAAGCTATCTGTGGAATTACTAACCTATACTATAATTAAGTGGTGTATAAAATTAGTATAGGCAGAGGTCGTTCCTTATTATAATAATATCATATCTTATATGTAACTTTTATTTTATAAGTCTTTGATAGTCTAATGGTAAGTATGCCCACTTGTTACCTGGGAGAAGGGGGTTCAATTCCCCGTCGGGGAGAACTTTTAATATGTTGAATTAAAAGCACTATCTTTTCAATTTAAAATTTAAAATGAAACTTGTTTATTTACATTCTAGCTAAAATAATGAAGATAATATGAATGAACCACAGTGTTCAGTTTCTTTTGACTTGAGTTCGTTTTTTAACTATAAATACAAACAGGAAAAAGCCTACGGCTTTTTCCTTCTTTTAAATAGTAAGAGACGAAACTCAAACCATCGAGTAGCTAACTAAGTCCAATGCATGGAATGGTTTGTTATTTCAGTGATCGTCTTTTAATGTAAAAATATAAATACTGTAATCTTAACTATAGTGAAGTTGTGTATGCAAGTTAGTATAGGGAAGAGTTTGATCTTTATTATATATACGATTATGTTTGAAAGACTGCAGTGTGAAAAGACATCAAAAATGCAGTTTTTGGTGGAAAAATTTATTGTCTTTTAGAAATAATTTATTTTAGTCACTATAGATTTTTAAACCCAATTAATTTCCTTTAAAATGAGCCATTGACACAACTCTCTACGATGTTCCAGTGCCAAGCTATCTCTGGATACAAAAGAAAAAAAAAAGAAAAAAATATCCCGTTTAGGCAGAATGTTTTGTAGTAGCTGCGCCACTTGTTCCTTGATTTTCAAGCCATATATTTCCCTTGCTGTTCAAGCCAAGTGACAGAAAGTTTCCTATACAGGGATTTCGGACAAGGCGGTTCTAATGATGTACTTTTTGTTTTGATCTGATTCCTCTGTTAGGAACTATGGGTTTTTATATTTCTTAACATTGGACGTGATCGTCTCTTACTAGGTTGCTAGCTACCGCTGCCAAACCGGATAATAGAGTTTCGTTTCTTTATTATAATAAAAAATTAAGTTTTCCATAAAAAATAATTAATTTAAAAGAAAATTAAGTAAAAAATAGCACTAGATCTAGAGGTTTCCTTTAAAATGAGCTATTGAACAACTCTCTACAATGTCCCAGTGCCAAGCTATCTGTGGAAAAGAAGAAGAAGAAGAAAGAAAGAAAAAATATCCCGTTTGTGGGATATTTTTCTTGGCCGAGTGGTCCAAGGCGCTAGTGTTAGTCACTAGTCTCTTCGGAAATGTGGGTTCAAATCCTACCACTGGTATACGATTATGACGTCATTGATCAATCTTTAATATGAAATATGCGATTTTTCGTAAAAAACTGATTCTATTTAAAAATACATTGTTTTAAGCACAAAGGTTTTTTAACCCAATTAATTTCATTTAAAATGAGCCATTGAACAAATTTCCTACGATTTTCCAGTGCCAAGCTATCTGTGGAAAAGAAGAAGAAAGAAAAAATATCCCCTTTGTGGAGAATAACGTGGTAAAGTCAATTTTCTTGATTTTCAAGCCAATATATATTCTTTGTTATTCAAGCCAAAGGGCGGTAAGTTTCCCTTATAGGAATTTTGGACAAGGCGATACTAATGGTGTACTTTTTGTTTTGATCTGACTCTTTTTTTAGGAGTTATGGGTTTTTATATTTCTTACATTGGACGTGATCGTCTCTTACTAGGTTGCTAGCTACCGCTGCAACCCGGATATGGACTAAGGTTCGTTCTTTCATGTAAAACTAGCAAAACATTTTTAAAGCCTGATGAAGATTTAACTAATTTGTCAAAGTAAGGTTGCAAGTCGACGATTTTGTGTTTTGGCCTTATTATAATTGGTATGGTGAAATAATAATACGCATATGGCTCTTAAATCATACTTCTTTATGGTTCATGTGGTCTAGTGGCTAGGATAGTTAACTTTCACTTAACAGGCTCGGGTTCGATTCCCGGATGGGAAAATTTTTAACTCTATAATCTTCGAACATTTGAACCTTTTATAATTTATAATGATGCATAATATAATACTGTAATCTTAACTATAGTGAAGTTTGCGTATGCAAGTTAGTATAGGGAAGAGTTTCGATCTTTATTATAATGCTAGCTACCGCTGCAATCTGGATACCGCTGCAACCCGAATTGCTAGCTACCGCTGCAACCCAGATTGTTCTTTACTAGGTTTCATATTAATTTCCTTTAAGATGAGCCCTTGAACAACCCTCTACGATGTTCCAGTGCCAAGCTATCTCCGGAAACAAAGAGAAAGAAAAAAAAATATCCCGTTTGGGGAGAATAACGTGGTTAAAGTAAATTTTCTCTTGATTTTAAAGGCCAATATATTTCCCTTGCTGTTCAAGCCAAGGGACAGAAAGTTTCCTATACAGGGGTTTCGGACAAGGCGGTTTCTAATGGTGTACTTTTTGTTTTGATCTGACTCCTTTTTTAGGAACTATGGTTTTTTTTATTTCTTAACATTGGCGTGATCGTCTCTTACTAGGTTGCTAGCTACCGCTGCAACCGGATTCAAAAGACATTTGCTTCAAGTCATCTTGTCAATAGATTATGCCAGTTAATGTTGTCGTTCTTAACTATAAACCTCATTAGATCCTCTTGACTGACATTGATTCTCTTATATATTGTTTTTTACTAGGTTTCAGCCATCTCTACAGCCATGATACTGATGGAAATTTCATTATCCCTATCTATGTTTCAGTTAACATGGGCTAGGTGTCGTTCTTTATTGTATGTAATTTACATTCTAGCTAAAATAATGAAGATAATATGAATGAACCACAGTGTTCAGTTTCTTTGGACTTGAGTTCGTTTTTTAACTATAAATACAAACAGGAAAAAGCCTACGGCTTTTTCTTCTTTTAAATAGTAAGAGACGAAACTCAAACACTCAAGTAGCTAACTAAGTCTAATGTATGGAATGGTTTGTTATTTCAGTGATCGTCTTTTAATGTAAACTATGAAGCTTTGCCAAAGCATTTCTTGCCGACTTTTCAACAGCATCCGCTCTTTCAAAGAGAATTTTAATCTGTAATTTTGAATACTTTTCGTGATCCCGATAAAACATGCGTAAAATGTTTCTCAATTTACAAAGATCAGCCTGCATTTTTGCCATCTTCTTGTATTTCTGAATGTAATTTTTTCCCTTTGTCCTTATGCGTTTCTTCGGTACAACCTCGCAGAGAATTTAATTTTTTCATTATAGCTTTTTGTCACCCCAGTAACGCTCCTTGATGTTTTGTTTGGCTGTCTCAATTTTTTACTTCTCGATACACCTGGTCGGTTGAATACCTTTGCTTTTCTTTTTTCTTATATTTGATTCGTAATCTTCATCATTGTGATAACGCTCCTTGATCTTGTGTTTGGCTGTCTCAATTTTCGCATGTCTATAAACTACATCATTATAATAACGCTGTTTGTCACTATCAATTTCGCATCTCGATACGCCTGGTCGGTTGAACACCTTTGCTTTTCCTCTTTTCAAGATACTATCTCTGTTGTCTGTGTAGTACTGTTTTTTTAACTTGCGTGCAGCTTGCTTTGATCTAACCATTATGTAATTCACGAATGAGACCATTTACCATCTTTGTCGTTCTTAAGTAGTAAAAGTCGACGATTTTGTTTCGGCCTTATTATAATTGGTATGGTGAAATAATAATATGCATATGGCTCTTAAATCATACTTCTTTATGGTTCCATATGGTCTAGTGGCTAGGATAGTTAACTTTCACTTAACAGGCTTGGGTTCGATTCCCGGTGTGGGAAAATTTTTAACTCTATAATCTTCGAACATTTGAACCTTTTATAATTTATAATGATGTATATATAAATACTGTAATCTTAACTATAATGAAGTTGCGTATGCAAGTTAGTATAGGGAAGAGTTCGATCTTTATTATAACGCTGCAACCCGGAAAAAAAACACATTGTGCCACATCGTTCTTTACTCAGCAGTGCTAGCGCGCTGCCTATGATAATAAACTGATTACACACAGGAAAAAGCCTACGGCTTTTTCTCTTTTGTCACCCCAGTAACGCTCCTTGATGTTTTGTTTGGCTGTCTCAATTTTTACTTCTCGATACACCTGGTCGGTTGAATACCTTTGCTTTTCTTTTTTCTTATATTTGATTCGGTAATCTTCATCATTGTGATAACGCTCCTTGATCTTGTGTTTGGCTGTCTCAATTTTCGCATGTCTATAAACTACATCATTATAATAACGCTGTTTGTCACTATCAATTTTCGCATCTCGATACGCCTGGTCGGTTGAACACCTTTGCTTTTCTCTTCTCAAGATACTATCTCTGTTGTCTGTGTAGTACTGTTTTTTTTAACTTGCGTGCAGCTTGCTTTGATCTAACCATTATGTAATTCACGAATGAGACCATTTACATCTTGTCGTTCTTAAGTAGTAAAAGTCGACGATTTTGTTTCGGCCTTATTATAATTGTATGGTGAAATAATAATATGCATATGGCTCTTAAATCATACTTCTTTATGGTTCCATATGGTCTAGTGGCTAGGATAGTTAACTTTCACTTAACAGGCTTGGGTTCGATTCCCGGGTGTGGAAAATTTTTAACTCTATAATCTTCGAACATTTGAACCTTTTATAATTTATAATGATGTATAATATAAATACTGTAATCTTAACTATAGTGAAGTTGCGTATGCAAGTTAGTATAGGGAAGAGTTCGATCTTTATTATAACGCTGCAACCCGGAAAAAAAACACATTGTGCCCACATCGTTCTTTACTCAGGCAGTGCTAGCGCGCTGCCTATGATAATAAACTGATTAAACACAGGAAAAAGCCTACGGCTTTTTCTTCTTTTTAAATAGTAAGAGACGAGTCTCAAATAATCAAGTAGCTAGCTAATTCCAAAGGTATGCAATTTTTGTTATTCCAATGATCGTTTTTTATTGTAACTAGGTTTCAGCCATCTCTACAGCCATGATACTATTGGAAATTACATAATCCCTATTTATGTTTTAGTTAACATGGGCAAGGTGTCGTTCTTTATTGTATATGGACTAAGGTTCGTTCTTTCATGTAAAACTAGCAAAACATTTTTAAAGCCTGATGAAGATTTAACTAATGTGTCAAAAGTAAGGTTGCAAGTCGACGATTTTGTTTTGGCCTTATTATAATTGGTATGGTGAAATAATAATACGCATATGGCTCTTAAATCATACTTCTTTATGGTTCAATGTGGTCTAGTGGCTAGGATAGTTAACTTTCACTTAACAGGCTCGGGTTCGATTCCCGGTGTGGGAAAATTTTTAACTCTATAATCTTCGAACATTTGAACCTTTTATAATTTATAATGATGCATAATATAAATACTGTAATCTTAACTATAGTGAAGTTGCGTATGCAAGTTAGTATAGGGAAGAGTTCGATCTTTATTATAATGCTAGCTACCGCTGCAATCTGGATACCGCTGCAACCCGAATTGCTAGCTACCGCTGCAACCCAGATTGTTCTTTACTAGGTTTCAGCCATCTCTACAGCCATGCTACTGATGGAAATTACATAATCTCTATTTGTGTTACAGTTAACATGGGCTAGGTGTCGTTCTTTATTGTAAAATTAGTATAATTTTTTGTTAGGGTTTTGTTTGATAACAAGCCGACATATTTTCTTTGTTGTTAAGCAAAGAAACTCCGGGTTACAGCTACCGCTGCAACCCGGATACCGCTACAACCTGGATAGCTCTTAGCTACCCCTAGAACCACCGTATATCAGTTACTATGGGCAAGAGTTCGTTCTTTACTGTAATTCTAAGAAGTACGCCTCCGTATATTCACTGTGTTGTCGGACATTTTCCATTGCATCTATAAACTGTTCCGCAGTTGCCAATCCATACCTTGGAAGCTTTTCGTTAAACTGACAATATTTCTTTTGGATATTACTATGAAGCTTTGCCAAAGAATTTCTAGCCGACTTTTCAACAGCATCCGCTCTTTCAAAGAGAATTTTAATCTGTAATTTTGAATACTTTTCGTGATTCCGATAAAACATGCGTAAAATGTTTCTCAATTTACAAAGATCAGCCTGCATTTTTGCCATCTTCTTGTATTTCTGAATGTAATTTTTCCCTCTGTCCTTATGCGTTCTTCGGTACAACCTCGCAGAGAATTCAATTTTTTCATTATAGATTTTGTCACCCCAGTAACGCTCCTTGATCTTTTGTTTGGCTGTCTCAATTTTTGCTTCTCGATACACCTGGACGGTTGAATACCTTTGCTTTGGTTTTTCTTATATTTGATGCGGTAATCTTCATCATTGTGATAACTCTCCTTGATCTTTTGTTTGGCTGTCTCAATTTTTGCATGTCTATAATCTTCATCATTGTGATAACCATCTTGCTGTTTTGTTTTGCTCTCTCAATTATTACTTCTCGATACGCCTGGTCGGTGAATACCTTTGTTTTGCTCTCTCAATTATTACTTCTCGATACGCCTGGTCGGTTGAATACCTTTGTTTTGCTCTCTCAATTATTACTTCTCGATACGCCTGGTCGGTTGAATACCTTTGTTTTGCTCTCTCAATTATTACTTCTCGATACGCCTGGTCGGTTGAATACCTTTGTTTTGCTCTCTCAATTTTTACTTCTCGATGCGCCTGGTCGGTTGAATATTTTTGCTTTTCTCTTTTCAAGCTACTATCTCTGTTGTTTGTGTAGTACTGTTTTTTCAACTTGCGTGCGACTTGCTTGATTGAAACCATTATGTAATTATGAATGAGAACATTTTCATCTTTGTAGTTCTTAAGTAGTAATTATGACGTCACAGCGTAATGATTTTGTTGACGTCATAGAGCAATGATATTATTTCATGACGTCTTCAGAAACAACAATATAATTTCATGTTTTTCTATTCACGTCATAGCTCTAATATAAAACTATGATGACATTCATTATTTATCTAGTAGGGTTTCAGACAAGGTAATTCTAATGATGTACTTTTGTTTTGATCTGACTCTATTTTTAGGAGTTTTGTTATATTTCTTAGCATTGGACTGATCATCTCTTACTAGGTTGCTAGCTACTGCTGCAACCCAAATTCACATATATATTTATTTATGAGAGGCAGCCTGGCCGAGCGGTCCAAGGCACTGGTGTTAGCCACCAGTCTCTTCGGAGGCGTGGGTTCAAATCTTACCGCTGGTATACGATTATGTTTGAAAGACTGGAGTGTGAAAAGACATCGAAAATGCAGTTTTTGGTGGAAAAATTTATTCTCTTTTAGAAATAATTTATTTTAGTTACAAAAGGTTTTTAACCCAATTAATTTACTTTAAAATGAGCTATTGAACAACCCTCTACGATGTTCCAGTGCCAAGCTATCTGTGGAAAAGAAAAAAAAAAGAAAAAAGAAAAAAATATCCCATTTGGGGAGAATAACGTGGTTAAAGTCAATTTTCTTGATTTTCAAGCCAATATATTTCCCTTGCTGTTCAAGCCAAGGGAAAGAAAGTTTCCTATACAGGGGTTTCGGACAAGGCGGTTCTAATGGTGTACTTTTTGTTTTGATCTGACTCCTTTGTTAGGAACTATGGGTTTTTATATTTCTTAACATTGGACGTGATCGTCTCTTACTAGGTTGCTAGCTACCGCTGCAACCCGGAAAATACCGTTCCTTGCTCTTTTGTTTGGCTGTCTCAATTTTCGCATGTCTATAAACTACATCATTATAATAACGCTGTTTGTCACTATCAATTTTCGCATCTCGATACGCCTGGTCGGTTGAATACCTTTGCTTTTCTCTTTTCAAGATGCTATCTCTGTTTTTTTGGTAGTACTCTTTTTTTAACTTGCGTGTAGCTTGCTTGATTGAAACCATTATGTAACCATTAGTTGAATTTTTATATCCCGTATAAAGTATCAAGAATCTAACAAAAAATTAAACTGATTTTAAATTTTTACGTATTTTTCTAGTCTAAATTAAAAGATTAAAACTATTGTTCAGACACCATAAATATTTTTGCAGTTTATAACTTTAGCGATTCTGAACTAAAAACAAAAATAAAATAAAAATTATTTTTTTCAATTTTTATGTCACGTCGCTCATTAAGTCATAAGCCTATTGTGTACTATTATTAGTACACAATAGGTTTTAGATATTACGTCATGTCACTTATTACGTCATATATGGTTATTAGTAGATAATCGGTAAAATATTCGTTCTTTATTATAACTACTGCTGCAACCCAGATTCACATATATAGTTATTTATGAGAGGCAGCCTGGCCGAGTGGTCCAAGGCACTGGTGTTAGCCACCAGTCTCTTCGGAGGCGTGGGTTCAAATCTAACCGCTGGTATACTATTATGTTTGAAAGACTGCAGTGTGAAAAGACATCAAAAATGCAGTTTTTGGTGGAAATTTTTTTTTCTTTTAGAAATAATTTATTTTAGTTACAAAATGTTTTTAACTCAATTAATTTCCTTTAAAATGAGCTGTTGAACAATCCTCTACGATGTTCCAGTGCCAAGTTATCTGTGGAAAAGAAAAAAAAGAAAAAATATCCCGTTTAGGCAGAATGTTGTAGTAGCTGCCACTTTTCTTGATTTTCAAGCCAATATATTTCCCTTGCTGTTCAAGCCAAGGGACAGAAAGTTTCCTATACAGGGGTTTCGGACAAGGCGGTTCTAATGGTGTACTTATTGTTTTGATCTGACTCCTTTGTTAGGAACTATGGGTTTTTATATTTCTTAACATTGGACGTGATCGTCTCTTACTAGGTTGCTAGCTACCGCTGCAACCCGGATTACAGGAAGTATATTGACATATTGGATTTCGAACATTACAATGAGTTGTCCAGTGCAGATACAACCTAGTAGCGTCTATTTTCATCATACCTCAACCAAAGAAGAGTACTCACCATAGACTCCAGCCAATTTTCATCCCAGCTTCGTCTACGAAAACAACAGTTACCTTTTGATCGTTGTTTCCTCGACCATCAACCATACTACGTATCAGGTAACAATAGATTTGAATCTCAGTATCCAGTGCATTATCGAACTATATAATTACATAAATTCTGAGAACCCCATCGATCAGTACAAGATATAAGTACATAAATATCGCCTCTGATAATCACTATGGACCCATATACCATATGCCCGTATAGTTATGATTTTTGATGACCCCAAAAACTATTTATGTGTCACAGACTCACGCGTTGAATCCCTTTCGACCATCTCTCGGAGTCCATCTTATCCCCTCTTTGTGGAAAGTTCATATCTCTGTTTTTCCATAAATTTGACAAGATAGTTTCTGAAAAATGGACCTGGAAACCAAAATTAACCCCAGTGACCAACCCCTCAGTGACAATATGCCACTCCCACAAGTTAAAGACAATATGTTGAAGGAGTCACTATAGTTTGATGTTGACCTGTTCCAAATCCAAACTTCAATTCCCCCGTGATTAACCTAGGAATCACCGCAAAGGTTAATAGACGCGAGCCATGAGCTAACAATTTTATAAGAGACACAATTGAACAATTTTATACGAGAATACATACTATGTGCCTCAAAATATCCCAAAAATGATATGCTGAGAAGAAAATAAACGCACGCCTAGTGTTCGACCCCTTAATGACAAGGCACCCTATGAACTGTCAAAAAGCAGGTGAGAAATAACTCTGATAGCAAATTCCCACACCTGTAATTGGAAGCATCATTTACCAGTTGACAATTTGAGAAAGCTTGTCGTGTGAACACAATCGTGCTTGAACTGTCCCATGAAGAAATGTAAAAGCAATCAGTGCTAGATGTAGAAAAAAAATCTTTAGTATCGTAGGCTAGACTAGTTTAGCATAGTTTAGTCTAGGCTAGAACCATGAATAATCTTAGTCCGGTAGATGAATTTTAGATAGGGATGTAGAATAAAATAAGAAAAGTAATAGAGAAAATTTTTAGCACTCCTGATTAAGCCAAAACATAAATATGAAATAATTGTGTAGAATATATAGTTAATAAATTGCGAACATTTCAAGAGCCCAAAGGCAAGCAAGTAGGCCTACTAATGACGGGACGTCATTAAATAATGAGAAGGGTAATATGTACCGTGAGTAAAATGCGATATATTTAAAATACAAAAATAAAGTTCCTTCATTCTAAAGATAATTCCGACTTCCTCTACTTAAGTTTAAATCTAGTTGCAAAAAGAAAGAAAAATCCTTAATCAGCAAAGAGAAAATTGCAGTTAGTTTCAGACAAAGAACGGCGCCAACCAGCTTTGGATTTCGCTAAGATTGTGGGCAATAAAAAAGATGCTGCACACAATATTTCTAAGGAAGTTTAAATTATAGGAGCCGTGTGAACGTTTGAATCATCAGAAATATTTAAAACAAATTATTGGACGGAGGGTTTGGCCTGCCTGAGGACTTAGGCCAATCGTGGGGTAGCTCCCACGGCACATGATCAGGATTTGAGATATATAGTGAAAAAAAGTGTTTTTCGTGCTCTCATGATTATATTATCATCGAGAGAATTATTTCTGCGTTCAAACTTTGCAATTCTCAGATTTGCTCAGATCTCAGATCACAATCAGATTTGCTTTGCAAATCTGATTTCCAGATAGCTCGAGGAAAAGAGGTCACATTTATATCGCTATACATTTTATTTTCTCTCATTAATTGAGGGTGGCGCAGGCCTTGTTGGCACAATCTTTAGCGCTTTAAGCGGCGCTATTGGAGAACCTATAAGGTGTAAGTTCACGTCTTTTGAGCATAATATTACATTTGACGCGGTCAATATTTATGACCACAATTGCCTCAGTCATTTCTTTATAGCTAATAATTTCTTTTATAGCTACAAAATTCATTTTCATCGCTACAATCTGACTCCTTTTTTAGGAGCTAAGGGTTTTTTATTTCTTAACATTGGTCGTGATCGTCTCTTACTAGGTTGCTAGCCACCGTTGCAACCCGGATTCAGTTGAAAAATAAGATTTTTTTCAAGGAATCGAGCAGCTAACTAAGTTCAATATATACAATGGTATATTCTTCGAATGATCTCTTTTAATTAGGTTCCTAGCTACCGCTGCAAACCGAAACTATTAAAAAATATTTCATTTTTAATAACAGAAGGAACTAGATGTAGTAAGTTTTACTATTAAGACGAGTCACTCTTACTATACAAACAACATACAGTTCGTTATCATGTACTGTTTGCTTTTATGTATCTATTGGTATCAAAATTTCGTTCTTTAGAGTTTTGGTTACTATTGAGACAAGTAGCTATTATTACTATAGAGTTATTATTATAGCTATTATTACTATAGAGGTATACATAATCGTATACCAGCGGTAAGATTTGAACCCACGCCTCCGAAGAGATCATTAATTAAAGTTGTAAAATTAACAATATGATACCTTGTCATAATCATAGGTAGTAACCATATATGAAGTAATTAGTGAATGCAATATTAGCAAGCGGTTATATTTTGACACAATGATATAAGACATACATATTGGATGGATATAGTTCATTATAAAATGGGGTTGCAAATATCCAGGTTGCAGTAGTAGCTAGCAACTTAGTAAGAGACGATCACGTCCAATGTTTCAAACAGTTCGTGGTAACGAACTTATAGTAAGAGCGACTCGTCTCAATAGTAACCCAAAATCCAAAAACGGAATTTAACATTAATAGATACATAAAAAGAATCGGATTTTTATTCTAATTTTCAATATATACATTTCATCAAGTTTCCTCACATCCATCAAAAGTTAGGATCCTGAGAAAATGTGCCTTATTTTCAAAAAAAGAAAAAAAACACGCCCTAAAAGCCGTAGAATCTTAATGAAAATCATACCATCAGATCCAGCGTTTCAGAGAAACCTACCGTAGAGATTTTATGCTCTTATCTTCAAAAATGTGGAATTTATATTTTTTGCCAGAAGAAAGATCACGGATGCGTGTTTATTTGTTTGCCTTTTTCCCCATGGGTGATCGTATCAACCCAGAGGTCCAGAAATTTGCGAGACAGCTTGTTTGAACATAAATTAAAATTTCTACCTTTTTAATAAAAAAAATAAACATAGAATCACTTTTTACAAAAGCACTGCATATTAGATGTCTTTTCATATTGCAGTTTTTTTCAAAAATAATTGATTTCTTAAGCAATCGTAACCATATATAAAGTAATAAGTGACGTAACGTAAGATCTAACATCGACTGTGTACTAATAACCTTCTATGACGTAATGAGTGACGTTACGTAAAAATAGAAAAATCAATTTTTATTTTATTTTTGTTTTAGCTCAGGACCGATAAAGTTATAGACTACAAAAATATTTATGGTATCTGAGCAATAATTTTAATCTTGTAATTTAAACTAGAAGAATACCTGAAAAATTTTAAATAGTTTTATTTTTTGTTATGTTGCAATAAAGAACGAATATAAAGTTATTATAATCACAATAAAAAGCACATTGAATATCGTCTCTTACTCTTCCAACTAAGAAAAAAACATAGGCTTTTTCCGGTTTTGTAATCTGGGTTTCAGTGGTATTATCCGGGTGGCAGCAGTAGCCAGCAGCCTAGATAAAGACGATCACCTCCCATAGTAAAAAATTAAATAGTCTATAAATTCTAAAACTACAATAAGATAAAAAACAAAGTACACTATTAAAGCCGCCTTGTCCAAACCCCCTATATTGGAAATTACCGTCCTTTGATTGAACAACGAGGGAAATATATTGGCTTGAAAATCAAAAGTAGTGGCTGAAACCACGATAGCCTACTCGTAATATACGGTCTTTTTCTTCTTTTCTTTTTGTCTCCTGGAACCACACTTTTTTGGCTCAACTTCTAAAGTGTGTATGTCTTGTGCTATATTTCCGTAGCAAAGAAATTCAATTTTTTATTTTATTTTAGTTTTTAATCCAGAATCGCTGAGGTTATTATGTAAACTGCAAAAATATTTATGGTGTCCGAGCAATAATATTAATTTTTTTTATTCAAACTATGAAAATACCTTCAAATTTTTAGGTTAGGGTGACTTTTTGATCGATTTAGTCAGCAAAAGTTTTATTTCATCTCTTACTTCAAAGATGTAAATGTGTCCTGGAATCAAACTTTTTTTTGGATCAACTTCTAAAGGGCGTATCTTTTGTGCTTTATTTTCGTAGAAGAGAGATTCATTTTTTATTTATTTTAGCTTTCAGTTCAGGATTGCTAAGCTTATAAAACTACAAAAATATTCATGGCGTTTGAGCAATAATATTAATTTTTTAAGTTTCAGCAAGAAAAATACCTAAAAACCTTCAAATTAGTTTTGTTTTTAGTTCAAACTAATCAATAAGTTTGATTTTATATCTCACTTCAAAGTTATAATTGTCTTCTGGAACTAAACTTTTTTTTTGCTCAACTTCTAAAGTGACTATCTTTTGTGCTATATTTCTGTAGAAAAGAAATTCAATTTTTTGTTTTATTTAGCTTTTAGTCCATTATGTAATTACTATAGAGTTCATTACCATGAACTGTTTGATTGCTCCAAATTTCAAATATCTTTGAAAATACTGCAGCATGAAAATACATCAAAAATGGAATTTTTTGGACAAAAACTGATTCTAATTTAAAAAGTATTTTATTTTTAATTACAAAAGTGACTAGATGTAGCAATTTCCTATAAAATGAGCTATTATACAGCTCTCTATGATTTCCAGTGCCAAGCTAGCCGAGGAGGAAAAAAAGCGGAGAGAAAAAAATATCCCGTTTGTGGAGAATAACGTGGTTAAATTCAATTTCTTAATTTTCCAGCCAATATATATTTCCCTTGCTGTTAAAGCCAAATGAAAGAGAGTTTCCTCTGCAGGGTTTTCGGACAAGGCAGTTCTAATGGTGTACTTTTTGTTTTGATCCGACTCCTTTTTTAGGAGCTATAGGATTTTATATTTTTTAACCTTGGACGTGATCGTCTCTTACTATGTTGCTAGCTACCGCTGCAACCCGGATAAAATAATTTGTTTTAATAACAAAATGTTTTTAACCCCATTAATTTCCCTTAAAATAATACATTGAACAAATCTATGATGTTCCAGTGCCAAGCTATCTTAGTATTTTGGCAGTTTACATAATAACTTTAGAGATTCTGAACTCAAAACTAAAATGAAAAAAAATTTGAAGATTTCTTATTGGAAATATAGGACAACAATATAGAGACACGTAATTTACGGAAAATTTTGAACTAAGATGATATAAAATTAATGGCGTAAAAAATGGTGTAGCGAGTTAATTGAAGCAAAAGGAAAACCAAACTAATTTTTGAATTTTTGGTTTTTTTCTGGTTTGAATTAAAAAATAGAAATTATTGATCAGACACCGTAAATATTTTTGCACTTTGCAGCTAAATAAAATTATTTGGTTTAAATTTTTCAGAATTATTCTAGTTTCAGTTGACAAAATAGATTTTTTTTCGAGTAATCGAGCAGCTAACTAAGTCAAATATATACAATGGTATGTTCTTCGGAAAGATCTCTTTTCATTAGGCTCCTAGCTACCACTCCAAACTGGAATTATTAAAAAAATATTTTATCTTTAATTACAGAAAGAACTAGATGTAGCAAGTTTACAATTGAGACGAGTCGCTCTTACTATACAACATACAGTTCGTTATCACTAACTGTTTGCTTTGATGTATCTACTGGTATCAAAATTTCGTTCTTTAGAGTTTCGGTTACTATTGAGACAAGTAGCTATTATTAATAAAGAGTTCATTACCATGAACTGTTTGTTTGCTTCAAAATTCAAATATCTTTGAAAAGACTGCAGTATGAAAATACATCAAAAATACAATTTTTCGGATTCTACTTTAAAAATTATTTATTTTTAATTACAAAAGTGATTAGATGTAGCAAATTCCTTTAAAATGAGCTATTATAGAGCTCTCTATGATTTTCCAGTGCCCATCTAGCTGAAAAGGAAGAAAAGCGGAAAGAAAAAAAATGTCCCGTTGCGGAGATTAACTTGGTTAAAGTCAATTTTCTTAATTTTTAAGCCAATACATTTTCTTTGTTATTCAACCCAAAGAAAGGTAAGTTTGCTATATAGAAGTTTTGAACAAGGTGGTTCTAATATTATACTTTTTGTTTTGATCTGAATCTTTTTTCAGGAGCTATGGGTTATTTTAGTATTTACTATGGGGCGTGATCGTCTCCTACTAGGCTGCTAGCTACCGCTGCAACCCGGATTCTGTTAAAAAACTATTTGATTACCACCATTTATTATGAACTATATTGATCTTTTATGCAAAAATTATTTTATTAAAAAATTTTCAGGATTATTCTTTATAATTATCCAATATAGAGGTTTCGGTCAAGGCACTTCTAATGGTGTAATTTTTGTTTTGATCCGACTTTATATATAGGAGCTATGGGTTATAATATTTCTTAACATTGGACGTAATTGTCTCTTACTAGTTTGCTAGCTACCGCTGCAACCCATATCCAATTCTTAATTATACAACTTTGATTAACAACGTCGTGGTGCAAGTGGCTAGTGTAATCATAATTAAAATAATCATCTTTATATTGGTTCCTTATATCAATTTGTAGTACTATTTTTTTAACTTGCGTGTAGCTTGCTTTGATCTAACCATTATGTTATCGTGAATGAGACCATTTACACTTTTCAGGTTTCTTATATAGTAATTATTACGTCATGGCGTAATGATTTTATTTCATGACATCATGGCGCATTGGTATTATTTCATGACGTCTTCAGACACCACAATATAATGTCGTGTTTTTCTATTCACGTCATAGCTCTAATATAAAACTATGACGACATTCATTATTTATCTAGTAGGGTTTCAGATAAGGTAGTCTTAATGATGTACTTTTGTTTTGATCTGACTCTATTTTTAGGAGTTTTGGTTTTTTTTATATTTCTTAGCATTGGACTGATCGTCTCTTACTACGTTGCTAGCTACTGCTGCAACCCAAATTCACACATATAGTTATAAGAGGCAGATTGGCCGCATGGTCCAAGGCGCTGGTGTTAGCCACCAGTCTCTTCGGAGGCGTGGGTTCAAATCTTACCGCTGGTATACGATTATGATTTATGTACAAAAATCAAATATCTTTGAAAAGACTGCAGTATGAAAAGATATCAAAAATGCAGTTTTTAATTGAAAAATTTATTCTCTCTTGGAAATAATTTATTTTAGTTACAAAAGATTTTTAACCCAATTAATTTCCTTTTAAATGAGCCATTGAACAACTTTCTACGATGTTCCAGTGCCAAGCTATCTGTGGAAAAGAAGAAAAAAGAAAAAAATATCCTGTTTAGGCAGAATGTTGTAGTAGCTGCCACTTTTCTTGATTTTCAAGCCAATATATTTCCCTTGCTGTTCAAGCCAAGAGACAGAGAGTTTCCTATACAGGGGTTTCGGACAAGGCAGTTCTAATGGTGTACTTTTTGTTTGACCTGACTCTTTTTTTAGGAGTGAGGGGTTTTTATATTTCTTAACATTGGACGTGATCGTCTCTTACTAGGTTGCTAGCTACTGCTGCAACCCGGACTAGCCTATACTCTAGTTAAGCGGCCTATAACATTTAGTATAGGCAAGAGGTCGTTCTTTATTATATCTTTGAAAAGACTGCAGTATGAAAAGACAACAAAAATGCAGTTTTTTGTAAAAAGTGATTCTATTTTTAAATATCTTTGTTTTTTGATTAAAAAGGCAGTATAAATTTTGATTTCCGTTTAAATGAGCCCTCTTGCAACATTATAGGACCACTGGATGGATACAATCACCCTGGTAACAAAAAAAGCAAATGAACACGCAGCCGTAATCTTTCTTCTGGTAAAAAATACTAAATTCCCGATTTTGCAGATAGAAGATTGAAACTTCTACAATAAGTTTTTCTGATACGCTGAAACTGATGGTGTGATTTTCATTAAGATTCTATGACTTTTGATAGGTGTTTTACCCTTTTTTCGTAAATAGGGCATGTATATATGCCCTATTCAAATGTACGAAACATTATATATTTAAAATCAGCATAAAAATACAATTCTTTTGATGTATCTATTGATATTAAAATTTCATTTTTCAGAGTTTCGGTTACTATTGAGACGAGTCACTCTTACTATACAGTTCGTTACCACGAACTGTTTGATCGTCTCTTACTAGAATGCTAGCTACCGCTGCAACCCGGACTTTACTATAAGAAATAAGGCTGATTAACACAGGCTCGTAACTTCGATGGGTAACATTAAACTTGATGAAACTTACATATTGAAAATCAGCATAAGAATCCAATTCATTTTATGTTGGTATCACAATTCCGCTTTTAGAGTTTCAGTTACTATTGAGACGAGTCGCTTTTACTATACAGTTCGTTACCACGAACTGTTTGATATAAGAGAGTTCACAAAACAATCAATTTGATTTTTAAACATATCCCATATGGTCTAGTGGTTTTGGATAGTTGGCTTTCATCCCATCGTCTCGGGTTCGAATCCCGGTGTAGTAATTATTTTTAAAACATAAATCGGAAGGAATTGATTAGCTAATTTGACAATACATAGTTACTAAGGGTAAGAGTTCGTTCCTTACTCTAAGTACATAAATCAAATATCTTTGAAAAGACTGCAGCATGAAAAGACATAACAAATGCAGTTTTTAGTTGAAAAATCTATTCTCTTTTAGAAATAATTTATTTTAGTTACAATAGATTTATAACCCAATTAATTTCCTTTAAAATGAGCCATTGAACAACTCTCTACGATATTCAAGTGCCAAGCTATCTGTGGAAAAGAAAAAAAAAGAAAAAAAAGAAAAAAATATCCTGTCTAGGCAGAATGTTGTAGTAGCTACCACTTTCTTGATTTTCAAGCCAATATATTTCCCTTGCTGTTGAAGTCAAGGGACAGAAAGTTTCCTATATAGGGGTTTCAAACAAGACAGTTCTAATGGTGTGCTTTTTGTTTTGATCTGACTCCTTTTTTTAGGAGTTATGGGTTTTTATATTTCTTAACATTGGACGTGATTGTCTCTTACTAGGTTGCTAGCTACCGCTTCGACCCGGATAATGCCGCAGTAACCAAGTTTTAGAGTTTGTTCTTTAATGTAATTTGACATAAACTTCATTAATCGTATATTTTAATATATCCTATATGGTCTAGAGGTTGGGATAGCTCTCAGCCAGTTGGCTTGAGTTCAATTTCCGTATGGAAAATTTTTACTTATGATGATTTCTTAAGGAACATAATTAAAATTTCTTAATGTAATAAAAATAATTTGTTTTAATTACAAAAGGTTTTTAACCCTATTAATTCCCTTTAAAATGAGTCATTGAACAACTCTCTACGATGTTCCAGTGCCAAGCTATCTGTTGAATTACTAACCTATAATATAATATAATGGCGCATAAAATTTAGTATAGGCAAGAGGTCGTTCTTTATTATATAGAAGAAATCAAACTTGCTTAAAATGATAATAGTATACATGATTAATTCAGGACCATCACGTGTGGGGGGAGGGGAGACCTCTCCCCCAATGTTTTTGGGTACTCGGTAAAAAAAAAATGAGTCGGTAAAATTATGGTGCGGACCCTGGCTTAATCTAGTTGTTTTAGGGTGATCTTTAGTACAAAATATTTTTTAAAGAGCTATGGGTTTTTATATTTCTTAACATTGGACGTGATCGTCTCTTACTAGGTTGCTAGCTACCGCTGCAACCCGGATTACCATAGGCAAAAGGTCGTTCTTTATTATAACAAGTAGCGAACTAAGTTCAATGTTTGCAATGCTTTGTTACTCCAATGATCTTCTTTCAATGTAGCCATTTATGATGAACTATATCGATCCTTTATGTAATACCACTGAAACCCTGATATTAAACTGGAAAATATTACAAACAGGAAAAAGCCTACGGCTTTTCTTCTTTGAAATAGTAGGAGACGAACCGCGAACGATCAAGTAGCTAACTAAGTCTAGTGTATGCAATAATTATTTGTTTCAATGATCGTCTTTTAATGTAATAATTGACAAACACCATTTATAATGAGCTATATCGGTCCTTTGTGAAAATTACAAAAGGTTTTTAACCCCATTTTTTCATTTAAAAATGAGCCATCGAACAACTCTCTGCGATATTTCAGTGCCATGCTATCTGTTGAATTACTAACCTATACTATAATTAAGTGGCGTATAAAATTTAGTATAGGCAAGAGGTCGTTCTTTATTATATTTCTTAACATTGGACGTGATCGTCTCTTACTAGGTTGCTAGCTACCTCTGCAACCTGGATCATATACAATGCTCCACAGTTCCTTTCTTAATGTAATAAAAATAATTTGTTTTAGTTACAAAATGTTTTTAACCCCATTAATTTCCTTTAAGATAAGCCATTGAACAACTCTCTACGATGTTTCAGTGCCAAGCTATCTGTTGAATTACTAACCTATACTATAATTAAGTGGCGTATAAAATTTAGTATAGGCAAGAGGTCGTTCTTTATTATAAAAACTAACACAGTCCAATATATGCAATGGTGTGCTTTTCTAATGATCGTCCTTTAATATAAACTATGGACTAAATTTCGTTCTTTAATGTATTCCTGAAATAAGTCTTCGCTCTCACCTTTTAGTTTCTTGATTTGAAATTGGTCAGTACCAAGATCTTTCATTTGCTTAAAATCTTCAATGAAGTCTTTTGGAACCGCTGAATTGAGAGGCTGGACAGAAAAATGTTCAACCAATGTAGATTTTGCGCTTTCTGTCAGTTTCTGAAGGATTGCAGCTTCCGGTATTTCAGGTAAATTATCAACACCAACCGCTTTTTCAGCAAGACGGGCTTCAAGTATTTTTTTTAAATCTTCTAGGGTGTATGCATGCATTGTTTTATAGAGACTGTTGTTCTCTCTTAACCACAACAGTGCTTCATGGACTTTTCTCAGATCTATTAGTGCAGTCCAAACATTCTTGTTGTAAGTAGGCTGACCATTGACAATGACTACAAAACTATCAATGTTAAGAAGTTTTTCAGGCTGAATATCTGCATTTGCTTGCACATCAACAGGTAGATATACTATTCTCCCCTTAAGAGCGTCAACAAGTTCTGTTCTAGGTCTCTTCAATGCAGTTACTTGCCCTAATCTGACGATCGTAAGACAAGGCATTACAAATCGAATCATTGCCATTTCAAAATTATTTAAACACTTTATACATTCCGGTGTACAGTCTATATGAAGGTTATTTAATACTGATCGGACATTCTCCTGACTTTTCAACATTTTCCCAGCACAGTAATCACAGACAAAGAATGAATCTATGACATCCTCTTTCCAACCTGTACATTGAATTAGTTGTTCTCTGTCATCTTTGGGTATGTCCTGTTGTAGGTGTTCTAAAATCGTGGCCATCATTACATCAAAACCTTTCTTATTTGAAAGGGATCTTAGACTCTTCAATTGGTATTTTGTCTTTATCTGCTCACAACTGTCACAATGCATTGTGGGGTATACATCCCTAATGTTAGCTACCTTATCAAGGCTCTCACCAAATAATTTTATTATTGTATTTTCATCCACAGAAACTCTAATATTGCTATCACCGTAAATGAAGTCTTGACTATTATTATGACAGAGTCTACTTGACACTTCTTCTATGTAATGACTTAGTTCCTTGTACGAGCCCTCGACTTTTAGTAGATTAATAAGTTGTATAATCTTACATTTTGATACTGCCTTATATACGCTATTAATGAAACAGTTCAAGACAGGAAAATGTGGAGCTAGTGCCCTTAGAGAACGCAAATAGCTCTGACATCCCTCATTTGGGCTACAGTATAACGAATGCCCATGCTTTCTTGTGTCCCTGTAATTGATTTCACAATAATCCAAGCCGCCAAGGTAGAAATTAACCACTTTGTCAGTTGAAAATTTTAATGCTATATTATTTTCAAGGATATCAAAAAGAATTTGACATAATTCAATATCCGTCGGATAGAGCTTGCAGATATCAGGGTGACATTGCCAAGTAACCTGCTGCCCAATTTTTGGTTTTGAATGTTTACTCAGATTGTTATAGGTGACTTCAGCCATCATAATTTCCTTGTCAGATCTAGTTTTAGAGCATTTTTCAATAGTTGTCTCGTACTTTTCAGGACAGTTTGTTCTACTACACAGAGAATTTTTTGCCAAATATTCAGTAGAACTAAACGAACTGTTTAAAACAGAGTTAGAAATGCTTTTTTCTTGAGTCGGTGTTCCAGGAATTTGTTCTAAATCATTAGTCTTACAAACACATTTACTAATAACCCTAACAGGCTCGTTTTCGCCATAATTGAAAAACATTGCTTTTCCTTCGCTGTTGATAGGTATGCTTGTATATATATTTTTATTGCTGCTACATAAACTGCAATTGCTCCTTCCAAAATTAATATACGAATTTTCTAAGAAGTACGCCTCCGTATATTCACTGTGTTGTCGAACATTTTCCATTGCATCTATAAACTGTTCCGCAGTTGCCAATCCATACCTTGGAAGCTTTTCGTTAAACTGACAACATTTCTTTTGGATATTACTATGAAGCTTTGCCAAGGAATTTCTAGCCGACTTTTCAACAGCATCCGCTCTTTAAAGAGAACTTTAATCTGTAATTTTGAATACTTTTTGTGATCCCGATAAAACATGCGTAAAATGTTTCTCAATTTACAAAGATCAGCCTGCATTTTTGCCATCTTCTTGTATTTCTGAATGTAATTTTTCCCTTTGTCCTTATGCGTTCTTCGGTACAACCTCGCAGAGAATTTAATTTTTTCATTATAGATTTTGTCACCCCAGTAACGCTCCTTGATCTTTTGTTTGGCTGTCTCAATTTTTGCATGTCTATAATCTTCATCATTGTGATAACACATCTTGCTGTTTTGTTTTGCTCTCTCAATTATTACTTCTCGATACGCCTGGTCGGTTGAATACCTTTGTTTTGCTCTCTCAATTTTTACTTCTCAATGCGCCTGGTCAGTTGAATACCTTTGTTTTGCTCTCTCAATTATTACTTCTCGATACGCCTGGTCGGTTGAATACCTTTGTTTTGCTCTCTCAATTTTTACTTCTCAATGCGCCTGGTCGGTTGAATACCTTTGTTTTTCTCTTTTCAAGATACTATCTCTGTTGTTTGTGTAGTACTGTTTTTTCAAATTGCGTATAGCTTGCTTCGATCTAACCATTATTCTAATCAAGAATTTACATCTGTGTCGTTCTTAAGTAGTAATTATGACGTCACGGCGTAATGATTTTATTGACGTCAAGGCGCAATGATATTATTTCATGACGTCATCAGAAACAACAATATAATTTCGTGTTTTTCTATTCACTTCATAGCTCTAATATAAAGCTACGACATTCATTATTTATCTAGTAGGATTTCAGACAAGGTAGTTCTAATGATGTACTTTTGTTTTGATCTTACTCTATTTTTAGGACTTTTGTTATATTTCTTAGCATAGGACTGATCGTCTCTTACTAGGTTGCTAGCTACTGCTGCAACCCAAATTCACATATATATTTATTTATGAGAGGCAGCCTGGCCGAGTGGTCCAAGACACTGGTGTTAGCCACCAGTCTCTTCGGAGGCGTGGGTTCAAATCTTACCGCTGGTATACGATTATGTTTGAAAGACTGCAGTGTGAAAAGACATCAAAAATGCAGTTTTTTTTTATTTCTTAACATTGGACGTGATCGTCTCTTACTAGGTTGCTAGCTACCGCTGCAACCCGGATTCTTTATTGTAATTAGAACATTCCAATTTACAGTATCGATCCTTTATGTAATAAATACCAGTCAAAACCAAATGTCAAATTTGTCTACACCCGATAAAATGGCGTAACAAGTCACTTTAAGCGAAAGAAAAAACCAAACTAATTTTAAAATTTTCAGGTATTTTTCTGGATAACTAAATAAAAAAACATGATGACAAAGACCATTTATGATGAACTATATCGGTCCTTTATATAAATTATAATGTTTGAAAGACTGCAGTGTGAAAAGACATCAAAAATGCAGTTTTTGGTGGAAAAATTTATTCTCTTTTAGAAATAATTTATTTTAGTTACTATAGATTTTTAACCCAATTAATTTCCTTTAAAATGAGCTATTGAACAACCCTCTACGATGTTCCAGTGCCAAGCTATCTGTGGAAAAGAAAAAGAAAAAAGAAAAAAAATATCCCGTTTGGGGAGAATAACGTGGTTAAAGTCAATTTTCTTGAATTTCAAGCCAATATATTTCCCTTGCTGTTCAAGCCAAGAGACAGAAAGTTTCCTATACAGGGGTTTCGGACAAGGCGGTTCTAATGGTGTACTTTTTGTTTTGATCTGACTCCTTTGTTAGGAACTATGGGTTTTTATATTTCTTAACATTGGACGTGATCGTCTCTTACTAGGTTGCTAGCTACCGCTGCAACCCGGATCTCTTACTAGGTTGCTAGCTACCGCTGCAACCCGGATTTTTAATAAAAAGTGATTCTGTTTTAATATTTTTTGTGTTTTGATTGAAAAAGGCACTAAAACTTTAAATTTCTGTTCAAACAATCCCTTTCCCAAAATTTTAGGACCTATGGGTCGACACGATCACCCCTGGTAAAAAAAGGGCAAATAAACACGCATCCGTAATCTTTCTTCTGGCAAAAAAAACCAAATTCCACTTTTTTGCAGATAGGAGATTGAAACTTCTACAAATAAGTTCTTTGATATGCTGAATCTGATGGTGAGATTTTCATTAAGATTCTATGAATTTTAGGGGATTTTTACCCTTTTTTGAAAGTAAGGCAAATGTTCTCAGACTTTTAACTTTTGATAGATGTGAGTAAACTTGATGAAACTTATATATTTAAAATCAGCATTAAATTCCGATTCCTTTCATGTGTCTATTGATATTGAAATTCCGTTTTTTAGAGTTTCGGTTACTATTGAGAAGAGTCGCTCTTACTATACAGTTCGTTACCATGAAATGTTTGATTTTACAATGGGCTAAGGTTCGCTCTTTACTGTAAGCATCAAAAATACAGTTTTTATTGGAAAAATTTATTCTCTTTTAGAAATAATTTATTTTAGTTACTATAGATTTTTAACCCAATTAATTTCCTTTAGGATGAGCTATTGAACAACCCTCTACGATGTTCCAGTGCCAAGCTATCTCTGGATACAAAGAAAAGAGAAAAAAATATCCCGTTTGGGGAGAATAACGTGGTTAAAGTCAATTTTCTTGATTTTCAAGCCAATATATTTCCCTTGCTGTTCAAGCCAAGGGACAGAAAGTTTCCTATAAAGGGGTTTCGGACAAGGCGGTTCTAATGGTGTACTTTTTGTTTTGATCTGACTCCTTTTTTTAGGAGCTATGGGTTTTTATATTTCTTAACATTGGACGTGATCGTCTCTTACTAGGTTGCTAGCTACCGCTGCAATCCGGATTTTTCTTTATTAGCTTTCAGCAATATACGATGAAGTTTATATAGTCCCCATTTATAATGAACTGTATCGATCCTTTATGCATTAATAGTTTAGCTTGTTCAGAAGAAACCATGTTTCTGTCTAGGTTATGTATTCTAACAACCCCTTTATATAATCGTTTATGAAACCATAGGCGGCTTATCATTTTTTACTATAACTTCTTTAGAAAATTTTTCATTTACTAAGGGCAACATTTCGTTCTTAAATATAAAAATTAGCATAATCGCCATTTATAATTAACCAGAATTATTCCTTATATAATTTGTGTATAAACGAAATTATTATCATGTCTTATATGTAACTCATATTTTATAAGTCTTTGACAGTCCGTTGGTGAGCATAAACACTTGTCATGTGGGAGAATGGGATTCGATTCCTCGTCGGGGAGAACTTTTATTATGTTGAATTAAAATCGTTTAATTTAAAATTTAAATAGACTGGAGGTCGATCTTTACTATACTATAATGCCTTATTTATAGTATCCTAATGATCGTATTTTAACATAACTTCAGTTACTATGAACTAAAATTCGTTCTTTAATGTAATCTGTTAGGAACTATGGGTTTTTATATTTCTTAACATTGGACGTGATCGTCTCTTACTAGGTTGCTAGCTACCGTTGCAACCCGAAAAACTCTCTACGATGTTCCAGTGCCAAGCTATCTCTGGATACAAAAGAAAAAAAAGAAAAAAATATCCCGTTTAGGCAGAATGTTGTAGTAGCTGCCACTTTTCTTGATTTTCAAGCCAATATATTTCTCTTGCTGTTCAAGCCAAGGGACAGAAAGTTTCCTATACAGGGGTTTCGGACAAGGCGGTTCTAATGGTGTACTTTTTGTTTTGATCTGACTCCTCTGTTAGGAACTATGGGTTTTTATATTTCTTAACATTGGACGTGATCGTCTCTTACTAGGTTGCTAGCTACCGCTGCAACCCGGAAAGTTTTTTTTAATCTGACTATTTTTTAAGGAGTTATGGGTTTTTATATTTCTTATTTTTATAATATTTCTTAACATTGGACGTGATCGTCTTTTACTAAGTTGCTAGCTACCGCTGCAACCCGGATGTACAAAAATCAAATATCTTTGAAAGACTGCAGCATGAAAAGACATCAAAAATGCAGTTTGTGGTGGAAAAGTTTATTCTCTTTTAGGAATAATTTATTTTAGTTATTAATGGTTTTTAACCCAATTAATTTCCTTTGAAATGAGCTATTAAACAACTCTCTACGATGTTCCAGTGCCAAGCTATTTCTGGATACAAAAGAAAAATAAAATATCCCGTTTAGGCAGATTGTTGTAGTAGCTGCAACTTTTCTTGATTTTCAAGACAATATATTTCTCTTGCTGTTCAAGCAAAGGGACAGAAAGTTTACTATACAGGGGTTTCGGATAAGGCGGTTCTAATGGTGTACTTTTTGTTTTGATCTGATTCCTTTTTTAGGAGCTATGGTTTTTATATTTCTTAACATTGGACGTAATCGTCTCTTACTAGGTTGCTAGCTACCGCTGCAACCCGGATTAGTATAGGCAAGAGGTCGTTCTTTATTATAATAAAATACCGCTGCACCCCGGATAATTGACAAACACCATTTATGATGAGCTATATTCGTTCTTTATGTAACTACACCTGACACCACCATATATCAGTTAGTATGGGAGAGAGATCGTTCTTTACTGTAATCGTCTCTTACTAGGTTGCTAGCTACCGCTGCAACCCGGAAAAAATTCTTAAAGGTCCTTAACCGCGAATCCGGAGTGCAGATCCTTTATTTTTATGCTGCAACCCGGATTATATAAAAAACTAATTGACAAATACCATTTAGGATGAACTATATCGGTCCTTTATGTAAGTTTCTAGCTACCGCTGCAACCCGGATAATAAACTGATTACAAACAGGAAAAAGCCTATTTCTTAACATTGGACATGATCGTCTCTTACTAGGTTGCTAGCTACTGCTGCAACCCGGATTCAAAAATTAAATATCTTTGAAAAGACTGCAGTATGAGAAGACATCAAAACTGCAGTTTTTAGTGGAAAAATGTGTTCTGTTTTAAAAATAATTTGTTTAAGTTACAAAAGGTGTTTAACCCCATTAATTTCCTTTAAAATGAGTCATTGAACAACTCTCTGCGATGTTCCAGTGCCAAGCTATCTGTGGAATTACTAACCTATACTATAATTAAGTGGCGTATAAAATTTAGTATAGGCAAGAGATCGTTCTTTATTATAATTCAAAAATCTTTGAAAAGACTGCAGTATGAAAAGACATCAAAAATGCAGTTTTTAGTTTAAAAATGTATTCTGTTTTAAAAAATAATTTGTTTATTTTATTTATTTAGTTAGCTGCCAATTTTCTTGATTTTCAAGCCAATATATTTCCCTTGCTGTTCAAGCCAAGGGACAGAAAGTTTACTATACAGGGGTTTGGGACAAGGCGGTTCTAATGGTGTACTTTTTGTTCTGATCTGACTCTTTTTTTAGGAGTTATGGGTTTTTATATTTCTTAACATTGGACGTGATCGTCTTAACTCCTCATTCTCTCCAACCATTTTCAAAAAATGTTAAATGAGGGATAGTCTATCCAGTTACATAGACTAATTGTTTTTTTTTCAGAGGTTACATCTTCAATTTCTTTTTCCTCAAATATCTGTTGTTTTTTTTTTGTGTAATTTGCTTTTCCAGGACCAAGAAAAGTTGTGTCGACTCTGGTGGCAAGTGAAGTTATTTTTCTTTTGTTTTCTTCTGATGGTACTTCATTTCGTTTTTTTACCAGTTGTTGGCTTGAATCCACTCCTCCATAATGGAACATATTCTCGGGGGCAGGGAAGTGCGAGCAGTATTTATCGAGGAACGACCATGCGTCTTCCAAACTGTTTAGCTCTTCCAGCTCTTTTCTTTCACTTTCTTTCAGTTTTCTCTTCTCTTTTGGAAGGTAAAACATGCCAACTGGTCGAAACTGATAGTTCACAGAGCGTTTTTTTTTGTATTCCTTAATTTTTGACGGAGATACCTCATTTTTATTTTCACTAAAAATCTCAGATACAATTCCACACCCTTTGGATTTCAATGCCTGCATCAAAGCCAAATTAGCTTATCACTGTTTCTGTGATTTTCCCATTGAATTGGCTCTACTTGTTCTGATATCATCAAGGGCATAAAATAACTTTGAGTCACTTCGATGTCTCCAACTGATTCAGAAAACGGATGATTGCCTTGCACAAAATCTTCAATTTTTATTTCTGCTCCTTTATAGTTATGCTTTATTATAAAAAAATATGTCGATCCTTTATGTAAATGAATTGATGAGAGATTGATTGATTTTTTTTTGTTTTGTAGTGTTTGTATGTAATTTGTGTGTGTTGTTTTTTAGTGTATGTACCCGCCCAGTCGCAAGTGCTTTTTGGTATCTTTCTTGGGGCGGGTATTGGCATATTTGTTAAATGTATTTTGATGTTAAATAAAATGAACTGAACTGAACTGAACAAAATACTAAACCACACGAGAAAGAAAAGCCCCGACTTTGCGGTTGACGCAATAAAGAATTACCGCACAATTAATTTAAAGTCAGCCGAACGCCGCCGCCTCTGCCGGCGGCGTACTGACACTTCGGCGGCGATCGACCGGGCTTTTCGTCGGCGGCGTTCGGTCGATCCGCATGCGCGGCGCCGGGGTCTATATGCGGCTAATATTAAGGATAATGGGTTTTGCTAATCATGAATGAAATGATGGGCTTCCTGGGCTTTCAGTTGTGTTAGGACACTGAAACCTTAAGGAAGGAATTCAGACGTAAGCTCCAGAAAGGTGTTTTGTCTACCTCATATCCCTTCTCCTTCTTTGGAAAAAATGTTTCTCATTAATTCTGGTTTGATTCTGTTTTTCTTTGATTCTTGGTCTCAAAATACAGTTTGAATGATATGAGTAGGAATTTATGTCATATTAGTATTTTTTTTTTTTTTAATTTTTTATAGTCCCAAAAATCAGAATTTATCAAAATTGTGAGGTTCGAAACACTTTCACTGGACCTAATTTGCGCTGTGGAGGATTATTTATGAAACAAACTTGAACGAAGCTCATTGAAGGTCAGTGCCTTTAGGATAGGAATGTGTCGAAGGCTGACACTCCCAAAGTCTTTTCCAGGGTGAATTTTACGATCTGGAAGTACTTCTGAAAGATTCATTCAACTAACTTAATTGCTTTCCAACGTAGCATGAAGCGCCTCATCTAAAACAGTTCTTCCATGTGGGTATTTCTCATTGAACATCTGGTCAACAGAACTAATTAAAATGTTTGACATAAAAAAAAATGCAATAAAGATTAAATAACAAGAAAACAAAGGTGATTTTCAACCGAACACGCATGCGTGATCTTTCTTCTGGCAAAAAATACCAAATTCCACATTTTGCAGATAGAAACTTGAAACCTCTACAGTAAGGTTCTCTGATACGCTAATCATTAAGATTCTATGACTTTTATGGGGAATTTTCTTATTTTTCGAAAATAAGGCAAATTTTCTAAAGCTCGTAGCTTTTGATGGGTAAGATCAAACTAGATGAAATTTATATATTTAAAATAAGCATATAAATCCAATTCTTTTGATGTATCTATTGGTATTAAAATTCTGGTTTTTAGAGTTTCGGTTACTATTGAGTCGGGTCGTCTCTTACTTACAGTTCGTTACCACAAACTGTTCAATTTTCTACTAAAATATTATAAAGATCAAAAAAAGAAGTACACTATTAAAACCGCCTTGTCCAATACCCCTATATAGGCAATTTAATATAACTTGTTAAAAGATAATGTGTGACATCATAACCAGATGCTACAACCATCATGGTTCCAGGGGTAGCTGCAACCTAATAAAGGACGAATCACAGCCCTTAGTGAAGTTATGCCATGGTTTGTTCTTTACTAGGTTTCAGCTATCTCTACAACCATGATACCGATGGAAATTATATAATTCCAAGTTTTAATGAACTAGTTCGAGCTTTTATGTAATTCTTTAACATAAACTTCATTAATCGGATATTTTAATATATCCTATATGGTCTAGAGGTTGGGATAGCTCTCACCCAGTAGGCTTGAGTTCAAATTTCGTATGGGAAATTTTTACTTATGATGATTTCTTAAGGAACATAATTAAAATTTCTTAATGTAATAAAAATAACTTGTTTTAATTTCAGAAGGTTTTTAACCCCATTAATTTCCTTTAAAATTAGCCTTTGAACAACTCTCTACGATTTTTCAGTGCCATGCTATCTGTTGAATTACTAACCTAGACTATAATTAAGTGGCGTATAAAATTTAGTATAGGCAAGGGGTCATTCTTTATTATAAAATATAATTTATAATGAACCACGTCGATCCTTTATGTAATAATACAACCATTTATGTTTCTGAATTAATTCCTTCTTTTCAAAATTAAATTTGTTGCTATGGCCAAGAGTTCGTTCTTTACCTTATGATTTATTAAGGAATATAATTAAAATAAGAATGTATATAAGGAATCCTTTTATTACTTCAGTTACTAGGGGCTACAGTTCGTTCCTTAATGAAAAAATTTCCTTTAAAATGAGTCATTGAACAACTTTCTACGATGTTCCAGTGCAAAGCTATCTCTGGAAAACAAGAAAGAAAAAAAAATATCCCGTTTAGGCAGAATGTTCTAGTAGCTGCCACTTTTCTTTATTTTCAAGCCAATATATTTCCCTTGCTGTTCAAGCCAAGGGACAGAAAGTTTCCTATACAGGGTTTCGGACAAGGCGGTTCTAATGGTGTACTTTTTGTTTTGATCTGACACCTTTTTTTTAGGAACTATGGTATTTTATATTTCTTAACATTGGACGTGATCGTCTCTTACTAGGTTGCTAGCTACCGCTGCAACCCGGATTATATTTAAAATTTTCAGGAATTATTCTAGTTTCAGTTAACAAATACATTTTTCATTAACCCCCACCCAAAAAAAATACTACATTTCACATAATAATAAAAATTTAATTAGTTACTATGGCCTAGAGTTAGTTCTTTACCATATCGTAAAAATTTATAACAATAATTTTTTTTAATTAGAAAAGGTTTCTTTATACAGCAATTTCCTTTAAAATAAGCCATTACACAGCTCTTTATTATGACCACGAACTGTTTTATTTAATACTTCAGTTACTACAGGTTACAGTTCATTCCTTATTGTAATCTGACTCCTTTTTTAGGAGCTATGGGTTTTATATTTCTTAACATTGGACGTGATCGTCTCTTACTAGGTTGCTAGCTACCGCTGCAATTGTAACAGCTAACTAAGTCCAACATAAGCAATGGTTTGTTCTTCTAATGATCATCTTTAAATTTGGCGTTTCTTACTTGGTTGCTAGCTACCAGTGCAATCCGGAATATATAATTAATAGGTTGCTAGCTACCACTGCAGCCTAGATATTCTTATTTCTGTTACTAGGTTGCTAGCTACCGCTGCAACCCGGATCAGTTACAACTTGGGTTTCCTTTTATGCTATATCATTACAAACAGGAAAAAGCCTATGGCTTTTTCTTCTTTGAAATAGTAAGAGACGAACCTCAAGTAACTACCCCTGGAACCACCATTTATCAGTTACTATGGATGAGAGATCGTTCTTTACTGTAAATTAAACATCCTCTACGATGTTCCAGTGCCAAGCTATCTGTGGAAAAGAAAAAAAAAGAAAGAAAATAAATATGCCGTTTAGGCAGAATGTTGTAGTAGCCGCCACTTTTCTTGATTTTCAAGCAAATATATTTCCCTTGCTGTTCCAGCCAAATAACAGAAAGTTTACTATACAGGGGTTTCTTTAGTAACTAAAATAACTTTAGTAACCACTGCAACCCGGATGATCGTCTCTTACTAGGTTGCTAGCTACTGCTGCGACCCGGATAAATATAACTATACTAGCCAATACTATAGTTAAGTGGCCTATAAAATTTAGTATAGGCAAGAGGTCGTTCTTTATTATAATTTTAATTACATAATCCCTATTTATGTTTCAGTTAACATGGGCTAGGTGTCGTTCTTTATTGTAAATCTCAATGCGCCTGGTCGGTTGAATACCTTTGCTTTTTTCTTTTCAAGTTACTATCTCTGTTTTTTTTGTAGTACTGATTTTTTAACTTGCGTGTAGCTTGCTTTGATCTAACCATTATGTATTCATGAATGAGACCATTTACAGTTTTGACGTTTCTTATATAGTAATTATGACGTCGCGGCGTAATGATTTTATTTCATGACGTCATGGCGCAATGGTATTATTTCATGACGTCTTCAGAAACAACAATATAATTTCGTGTTTTCGATTCACGTCACAGCTCTAATATAAAACTATGATGACATTCATTATTTATCTAGTAGGGTTTCAGACAAGGTAGTTCTAATGATGTACTTTTGTTTTGATCTGACTCTATTTTTAGGAGTTTTGGGTTTTTATATTTCTTAGCATTGAACTGATCGTCTCTTACTAGGTTGCTAGCTACTGCTGCAACCCAAATTCAAATATATATTTATTTATGAGAGGCAGCCTGGCCGAGTGGTCCAAGGCACTGGTGTTAGCCACCAGTCTCTTCGGAGGCGTGGGTTCAAATCTTACCGCTGGTATACGATTATGTTTGAAAGACGGCAGTGTGAAAAGACATCAAAAATAGAGTTTTTGTGGAAAAATTTATTCTCTTTTAGAAATAATTTATTTTAGTTACTATAGATTTTTAACCAAATTAATTTCCTTTAAAATGAGCCATTGAACAACTATCTACGATGTTCCAGTGCCAAGCTATCTCTGGATACAAAAGAAAAAAAAATATCCCGTTTAGGCAGAATGTTGTAGTAGCTGCCACTTTTCTTGATTTTCAAGCCAATATATTTCCCTTGCTGTTCAAGCCAAGGGACAGAAAGTTTACTATACAGGGGTTTCGGACAAGGCGGTTCTAATGGTGTACTTTTTGTTTTGGTCTGACTCCTTTGTTAGGAGCTATGGGTTTTTATATTTCTTAACATTGGACGTGATCGTCTCTTACTAGGTTGCTAGCTACCGCTGCAACTCGGATTTCAACCAATTGGTTTGGGTTCGAATCTCGGTGTGGGAATTATTTTTAGAACAAAATCAGAAGAAACTAATTAGCTAATTTGACAAGAAATAGGTAACTAAGCTCAAGAGTTCGTTCTTTACTATAACAGCCAGGATGACGTCAGTTGCAACTTGGGTTTCGTTTTGTGCTCTATCATTACAAACAGGAAAAAGCCTACGGCTTTTTCTTCTTTGAAATAGTAAGAGACGAACCTCAAGCAATCATGCAGCTAAGTCCAATGTATGCAGTGGTATGTTATTCCAATGATCGTCTTTTAATGTAACTTTTAATTTGTAACTCAGCTATCAATGAAACCATATCATTACTATATCATTAACTATAATTAAGTCGAGTATGCAATTTAGTATAGGCAAGAGTTCGTTCTTTATTATAAGACAAATGTACGTATTGGGTTTTTCTTCCAATGATCGTCTTTTAATGGGAAATTTTAATATATTGACCCTTAATATAACTGTACTAGCCTATACTATAGTTAAGTGGCCTATAAAATTTAGTATAGGCAAGAGGTCGTTCTTTATTATACATCTTCAGAAATAACAATATAATTTCGTGTTATTCTATTCACGTCATAGCTCTAATATAAAACTATGATGACATTCATTATTTATCTAGTAGGGTTTCAGACAAGGTAGTTCTAATGATGTACTTTTGTTTTGATCTGACTCTATTTTAGTAGTTTTGGGTTTTTATATTTCTTAGCATTGGACTGATCGTCTCTTACTAGGTTGCTAGCTACTGCTGCAACCCAAATTCACATATGTATTTATTTATGAGAGGCAGCCTGGCCGAGTGGTCCAAGGCACTGGTGTTAGCCACCAGTCTCTTCGGAGGCGTGGGTTCAAATCTTACCGCTGGTATTATGTTTGAAAGACTGCAGTGTGAAAAGACATCAAAAATGCAGTTTTTGGTGGAAAAATTTATTCTCTTTTAGAAATAATTTATTTTTGTTACTATAGATTTGTAACCCAAATAATTTCCTTTAAAATGAGCCATTGAACAACTATCTACGATGTTCCAGTGCCAAGCTATCTCTGGAAACAAAGAAAATAAAAAAAAAATAAAAAATATCCCGTTTAGGCAGAATGTTGTAGTAGCTGCCACTTTTCTTGATTTTCAAGCCAATATATTTCCCTTGCTGTTCAAGCGAAGGGACAGAAAGTTACTCTACAGGGGTTTCGGATAAGGCAGTTCTAATGGTGTACTTTTTGTTTTGATCTGACTCCTTTTTTAGGAGCTATGGGTTTTTATATTTCAATGCCTTCCCAAGGCCAGAACAAAATTAGCATTTTACTGAAAATATATAAGTGTTTTTACTTTTATAACTTTAATAAATCAAATAATATTAACATATTGATTACTAAATATCAGTATATGTATATTAAACTGACAATGCACATTCATTTGTATTTTTTCAATAAAGTGCAAATTTTGTTCTGGCCTTGGGAAGGCGTAGGGGTTTTGCGCCCAACTTATGTTAATTTCTGCTCGCTTTGAGTTTGACTCGGTTAATTATTGTAATTTCTGTTCGTTTTGGGTTTCATTTATTTATCAATGCTCATTTGTGGTAGTTTCACGCTTGGTAGATTATTTGATTTTAGTTTTGCTCATTTTTTGTTTAATGGAGTTCTTTACTTTTCTTCGAAAAAATTATTTTGTGGAAATTTTTTTTTAACTAATTTCTGTTTGTTTTACATTGACATAGTGTTTTCAGGGAAAAAGAAAACAATACTTTAAATCTTTTCGTTTTTTAAGACTTTATAGTTCGGCCTGCTATTTGTATGCCGGAGAAAAATTTTCAGCAATTTTAGCAGCATACACCCGTTTAAAAATCTAGACACAAATAGTACTGTTTCACATTTTTTATTATGAAACAAAAAAATTTTGTTTCATAACTCCTCTAGTTGAACTGTAATGGAAAACTTGATACCATTCGCAAACAAATCTGTTTACTTTCTTTGATAGCTTGGATACACTTACGCTATTCGGATTTGGTTAAATTTTAAGAGCAGAAGTAGCCCCGAACGTTTGAGCATAATGAAGTAAAACGTAAAGGAAAATAGGGAACTAACCCACCCCTAGAAACCTTAAATCTTCGATAAATAATAATCTAGTTCCTGTACAGCTAATGTTCTATATCTCCATTCAACGTTTGTTCAAGACAGATGATAGTAATAGTGATAGTGAAGACGGCATATCCATATAATAATGTAATGCACATAGGCCAACTCCGGGGTAAGATCCCCCCCCCCTTGGACATACCCTCAGTTGTTCTTGGGATACTGCTGAGATGCCTTATTGGGAATTAACATTATCACAGTGCATTTTGATTTAGACTTAAGTCAACATTTAGTTTTGAAACATATAAAAATTGGATTTGAGGAAGACTAAAATCTATTCTATAAATCATATACAACAACTTTCTATATAAACCTTATATGCCCTCAGGGCAAAACTTACAACCCTTGCGCTGAGAGCTCTTAGGGGGTTATCATCCTAAAAGACCTAATTTCCAGAACTTTCAACTACGTTGAACAAACTGGATATCTCAAAGTTTTGATTGGATGTTTTTGGGAAAATGGTGGGCGTGAGAGGTGCGTTAGTCGCTATCCAATCATTTTCAACTATTAAAAAAGGCACTAGCCCTTTCAATTTCCAATTGAATAAGCCCTTTTGAAGTTTCTACGACAACGCTGTCAATAAAAACTTTATATGCCCCCAGGGCATAACTTACAATCCCTGCCATGAGGACTGTGGGAGGAAGGGTTGTCATCCTTAAAGACCTAATTTCCAAACCTTTTAACTGCGTTGAATAAAATGGCTATCTAAAAATTTTGATTGGATATGTTTTGGGAAAAGGTGGGCGAGAGAGAGGGGTTAGTTGCCCTTAAATCACTTTTGACTATTAAAAATGGTACTAGTCCTTTGAATTTCAAATCGAATGAGCCCTTTTTCAAGTTTCTACGACAAAGATTTCAATAAAAACCTTATATGCCCCCAGGGCATAACTTATAATCCTTGCCCTGAGGGTTGTGGGTGAGTGTCCTCCTTAAAAATATGTTTTCTATCTGGAAATCAACTACCCTGAACAAAATGGCTATCTCAAAATTTTTATTGGATGTATTTTGGGGAATGAAGGGTTTGGGGGACGGGGGGGGGGGCTAGTTGCCATCCAATCACTTTTGACTATTAAAAAGGCAATAGCCCTTTGAATTTCCAGTCGAATGAGCTTTTATTGAACTTTCTACGACAACGCCTTCTTTAAAAACCTTATATACCCCCAGGGCATAACTTAAAACCCTTGCCCTGAGGGATGTGGGGGAGTGTCCTCCTCAAAAATATATTTTCTATCTGGAAATCAACTACGCTGAACAAAATGGCTATCTCAAAATTTTGATTGGATGTGTTTGGGGGAATGAAGGGCGTAAAGGGGGGATAATTACACTCAAATCACTTTCGACTATTAAAAGGGTACTAGCCCTTTGAACTTCCAATCGAATGAGCCTGTTTTTAAGTTTCTACGACAACGCCTTCTATAAAAACCTTATATGCCCCTAGGCATAACTTAAAACCCTCGCCCTGAGGGTTGTGGGGGAGTGTCCTCCTCAAAAACAAATTTTTTATCTAGAGATCAACTACTTTGAAAAAAATGGCTATCTCAAAATTTTGATTGGATGTGTTTGGGGGAATGATGGGCGTGGGGGAGGGGGCTAGTTGCCTCCAATCACTTTTGATTATTAAAATGGGTACTAGCGCTTTGAACTTCCAATCGAATGAGCCTGTTTTGAAGTTTCTACGACAACGCCTTCTATAAAAACCTTATATGCCCCCAGGGCATAACTTAAAACCCTTGCCCTGGGGGTTGTGGGGGAGTTTCCTCCTCAAAAACGTATTTTCTATCTGGAAATCAACTACGCTGAACGAAATGGCTATCTAAAAATTTTGATTGGATGTGTTTGGGGGAATGATGGGTGAGGGGGGGGGGCTAGTTTCCCTCCAACCACATTCGACTATTAAAAAGTATACTAGCCCTTTGAATTTCCAACCGAATGAGCTTCTTTTGAAGCTTCTACGACAGCGCCTTCTATAAAAACCTTATATGCCACCAGGGCATAACTTAAAACCCTTGCCCCGAGGGTTGTGGGGGAGTGTCCTCCACAAAAAGATATTTTCTATCTGGAAATCAACTACACTGAACAAAATGACTATCTCAAAATTTTTATTGGATGTATTTGGAGGAATGATGGGCGTGGGGGGCTAGTTGCCCTCCAATCACTTTCGACTATTAAAAAGGGCACTAGCCCTTTGAATTTCCAATCAAATGAGCCTTTTTTGAGGTTTCTACGGCAACTCCTTCTACAAAAACCTTATATGCCCTCAGGCCATAACTTAAAACCCTTGCCCCGTGGGTTGTGGGGGAGTGTCCTCCTCAAAAAGATATTTTCTATCTGGAAATCAATTACGCTGAACAAAATGGCTATCTCAAAATTTTGATTGGACGTATCTGGGGGAATGATGGGCGTGGGGGGATAGTTGCCCTCCAATCACTTTCGACTATTAAAAAGGGCACTAGCCACTCCAATTTCCAATCGAATAAGCTCTTTTCGAAGTTTCTACGACGACTACTTCGATACGAAGTGTCCGGGTATGGAGAAAAAAAAAACGCATTGTGCCCACATCGTTCTTTACTTAGGCAGCGGTAGTGCGCTGCCTATGATTTTGATCTGAATCTTTTTTCAGGAGTTATGGGTTACTTTAGTTTTTACTATGGGGCGTTATCGTCTCTTACTAGGTTGCTAGCTACCGCTGCAACCCGGAGGATTTTTTAATCCAATGATCGTCTTTTAATGTAAACTAAGGGCAGGAGATTGTTCTATAACTCTTGACTGACAAAATTTATGATGAAATATATCGATCCGTTATAATATTCAAAGGTCAAACATCTTTGGTTTTTTTTTATTACAAACAGGAAAAAGCCTATGGCTTTTTCTTAATTGGAATAGTAAGAGACGACCCGTTCTTTACTATAAAATAGGAAAAAGCCTACGGCTTTTTCTTCTTTGAAATAGTAAAAGACTAGCCTCAAACAATCAAGTAGCTAACTAAATCAAATGTATGTATTGGGATTTTATTCCAATGACCGTCTTTTAGTGGAAAATTTTAATATATTGACCTTAAATATAATAACTATACTAGCCTATACTATAGTTAAGTGGCCTATAAAATTTAGTAGAGGCAAGAGGTCGTTCTTTATTATAATGGCTAGGATAGTTAACTTTCACTTAACAGGCTCGGGTTCGATTCCCGGTGTGGGAAAATTTTTAACTCTATAATCTTCGAACATTTGAACCTTTTATAATCTATAATGATGTATAATATAAATACTGTAATCTTAACTATAGTGAAGTTGCGTATGCAAGTTAGTATAGGGAAGAGTTCGATCTTTATTATACTTTATCCGGGTTGCAGCGGTAGCTAGCAACCTAGTAAGAGACGATCACCTCCAATGTCAAGAAATATAAAACCCCCCAACTCCTAAAAAAAGAGTCAGATCAAAACAAAAAGTACACCATTAGAACCGCCTTGTCCGAATCCTCTATAAAGGAAACTTACCTCCCTTTGGCTTGAATAACAAAGAAAATATATTGGCTTGAAAATCAAGAAAATTGACTTTTACCACGTTATTCTCCACAAACGGGATATTTTTTTCTTTCCGCTTTTTCTTTCTGCTCAGCTAGCTGGGCACTGGAAAATCATAGAGAGCTGTATAATAGCTCATTTTAAAGGAAATTGCAACATCTAGTCACTTTTGTATTTAAAAATAAAATACTTTTTAAAGTAGAATCAATTTTGTCAAAAAAATTGCATTTTTGATGTATTTTCATACTGCAGTCTTTTCAAAGATATTTGAATTTTGAAGCAATAAAACAGTCCATGTAATGAACTCTATAGTAATAATAGCTACTTGTCTCAATAGTAACCGAAACTCCTGGAACCAAAATTTTCTTTTTTGGCTTAATCGCTAAAATTATTATGTAAACTGCAAAAATATTTATGATACCTAATCAGTAATAGTAATTTTTTAATTTAAACAACAAAAATACATGAAAATTCTAAAATTAGTTTTGCTTTTTGTCTCCTGGAAGAAATTTTTTTTCATCTCAGTTCAAATTATTATTGTATCCTGTAACCCGTAAAGTACATATCTCCATATTATTGTCTCATAATTGCAATTATTTTAGTTTTCAGTCCAGAATCACTAAACTTATTATTTAAACTGCAAAAATATTTATGGTGTCTAACCAATAATACTAATTTGTAATTCAAACAAGATAAATACCTGAAAATTTTAAAATTAGTTTTGTTTTATGCTAGGTTTTAGATACTCGACACGGGATTTTGTGTGCTTAATAATTTTAAATCTTGAAAAAATATGGTCTCACGCGAGTGGAAAAAAAGAAAGAATAACCAAAAACAATATCAAAATAGAACAATCCAAATTTCTACTAATAGAAAACTTTACTACACAAAAAATAAAGCTAACATCCTGAAATATAAGAAAAGTTTATTTAAAAGAGATAAAAATGCCACCAAACGCAATAAAGCTCGAGCACGCGTAAGGATTGCTACTAAGATGTCTTGTGATCCAGGATTTAAGAAAATGAAATATGACAGAGCAAAACAGAGGTATCTTACGGATCAGGGGTATCGAGAAGGGAAAATTGAGACAGCGAAACAAAAGAGCAAGGAACGGTATGATAACGATATAGATTACCGAAACAAACATAAGAAAAAAGTTGCTACCAGAATAATGGGTAGATACTGGGGTGACAAAAGCTATAATGAAAAAATTAAATTCTCTGCGAGGTTTGTACCGAAGAACGCATAAGGACAAAGGGAAAAATTACATTCAGAAATACAAGAAGATGGCAAAAATGCAGGCTGATCTTTGTAAATTGAGAAACATTTTACGCATGTTTTATCGGGATCACGAAAAGTATTCGAAATTACAGATTAAAATTCTCTTTGAAAGAGCGGATGCTGTTGAAAAGTCGGCTAGAAATGCTTTGGCAAAGCTTCATGGCAATATCCAAAAGAAATGTTGTCAGTTTAACGAAAAGCTTCCAAGGTATGGATTGGCAACTGCGGAACAGTTTATAGATGCAATGGAAAATGTTCGACAACACAGTGAATATACGGAGGCGTACTTCTTAGAAAATTCGTATATTAATTTTGGAAGGAGCAATTGCAGTTTATGTAGCAGCAATAAAAATATATATACAAGCATACCTATCAACAGCGAAGGAAAAGCAATGTTTTTCAATTATGGCGAAAACGAGCCTGTTAGGGTTATTAGTAAATGTGTTTGTAAGACTAATGATTTAGAACAAATTCCTGGAACACCGACTCAAGAAAAAAGCATTTCTAACTGTGTTTTAAACAGTTCGTTTAGTTCTACTGAATATTTGGCAAAAATTCTCTGTGTAGTAGAACACACTGTCCTGAAAAGTACGAGACAACTATTGAAAAATGCTCTAAAACTAGATCTGACAAGGAAATTATGATGGCTGAAGTCACCTATAACAATCTGAGTAAAAATTCAAAACCAAAAATTGGGCAGCAGGTTACTTGGCAATGTCACCCTGATATCTGCAAGCTCTATCCGACGGATATTGAATTATGTCAAATTCTTTTTGATATCCTTGAAAACAATATAGCATTAAAATTTTCAACTGACAAAGTGGTTAATTTCTACCTTGGCGGCTTGGATTATTGTGAAATCAATTACAGGGACACAAGAAAGCATGGGCATTCGTTATACTGTAGCCCAAATGAGGGATGTCAGAGCTATTTGCGTTCTCTAAGGGCACTAGCTCCACATTTTCCTGTCTTGAACTGTTTCATTAATAGCGTATATAAGGCAGTATCAAAATGTAAGATTATACAACATATTAATCTACTAAAAGTCGAGGGCTCGTACAAGGAACTAAGTCATCACATAGAAGAAGTGTCAAGTAGACTCTGTCGTAATAATAGTCAAGACTTCATTTACGGTGATGGCAATATTAGAGTTTCTGTGGATGAAAATACAATAATAAAATTATTTGGTGAGAGCCTTGATAAGGTAGCTAACATTAGGGATGTATACCCCACAATGCATTGTGACAGTTGTGAGCAGATAGAGACAAAATACCAATTGAAGAGTCTAAGATCCCTTTCAAATAAGAAAGGTTTTGATGTAATGATGGCCACGATTTTAGAACACCTACAACAGGACATACCCAAAGATGACAGAGAAGAACTAATTCAATGTACAGGTTGGAAAGAGGATGTCATAGATTCATTCTTTGTCTGTGATTACTGTGCTGGGAAAATGTTGAAAAGTCAGGAGAATGTCCGATCAGTATTAAATAACCTTTATATAGACTGTACACCGGAATGTATAAAGTGTTTAAATAATTTTGAAATGGCAATGATTCGATTTGTAATGCCTTGTCTTACGATCGTCAGATTAGGGCAAGTAACTGCATTGAAGAGACCTAGAACAGAACTTGTTGACGCTCTTAAGGGGAGAATAGTATATCTACCTGTTGATGTGCAAGCAAATGCAGATATTCAGCCTGAAAAACTTCTTAACATTGATAGTTTTGTAGTCATTGTCAATGGTCAGCCTACTTACAACAAGAATGTTTGGACTGCACTAATAGATCTGAGAAAAGTCCATGAAGCACTGTTGTGGTTAAGAGAGAACAACAGTCTCTATAAAACAATACATGCATACACCCTAGAAGATTTAAAAAAAATAGTTGAAGCCCGTCTTGCTGAAAAAGCGGTTGGTATTGATAATTTACCTGAAATACCGGAAGCTGCAATCCTTCAGAAACTGACAGAAAGTGCAAAATCTACATTGGTTGAACATTTTTCTGTCCAGCCTCTCAATTCAGCGGTTCCAAAAGACTTCATTGAAGATTTTAAGCAAATGAAAGATTATAATAAAGAACGACCTCTTACCTATGCTAAATATTATACGCCACTTAATTATAGTATAGGTTATCTGGGTTGCTACAGTAAAGAACGATCTCTCATCCATAGTAACTAATAAATGGTGGTTCCAGGGGTAGTACACTTGAGGTTCGTCTCTTACTATTTAAAAGAAGAAAAAGCCGTAGGCTTTTTCCTGTTTGTAATGATATAACATAAAAGAAAACCCAAGTGGTAACTGATTACAGTAAAGAACGATCTCTCGCTCATAGTAACTGATTTGTCAATTATTACGATAAAAGACGATCATTGGAATAACAAACAATTGCATACAATGGAATTAGCTGGCTACTTGATTTTTTGAGACTCGTCTTTCCGGGTTGCAGCGGTAGCTAGCAACCTAGTAAGAGACGATCACGTCCAATGTTAAGAAATATAAAAACCCATAGTTCCTAACAGAGGAGTCAGATCAAAACAAAAGTACACCATTAGAACCGCCTTGTCCGAAACCCCTGTATAGAAAACTTTCTGTCCCTTGGTTTGAACAGCAAGGGAAATATATTGGCTTAAAAATCAAGAAAAGTGGCAGCTACTACAACATTCTGCCTAAACGGGATATTTTTTTCTTTTTTTCTTTTTCTTTCTTTTCCACAGATAGCTTGGCACTGGAATCCGGGTTGCAGCGGTAGCTAGCAACCTAGTAAGAGACGATCACGTCCAATGTTAAGAAATATAAAAACCCATAGCTCCTAAAAAAGGAGTCAGATCAAAACAAAAAGTACACCATTAGAACCGCCTTGTCCGAAACCCCTGTATAGGAAACTTTCTGTCCCTTGGCTTGAACAGCAATGGAAATATATTGGCTTGAAAATCAAGAAAATTGACTTTAACCACGTTATTCTCGTCAAAAGGATATTTTTTTCTTTTTTTTTTCTTTTTTGTATCCAGAGATAGCTTGCACTGGAACATCGTAGAGGGTTGTTCAATAGCTCATTTTAAGGAAATTAATTGGGTTAAAAATCTATAGTAACTAAAATAAATTATTTCTAAAAGAGAATAAATTTTTCCAATAAAAACTGTATTTTGATGCAGTGACGTCATAATTACTATATAAGATCATCATAGTTTTATATTAGAGCTATGACGTGAATAGAGTGACGTCATAATTAGTATATAAGGAAAGTCAAAACTGAAATTCTCTCATTCTTGATTAGAATAATGGTTAGATCAAAGCAGGCTATACGCAAGTTGAAGAAAGAGTACTACACAAACAACAGAGATAATAACTTGAAAAGAAAAAAGCAAAGGTATTCAACCGACCAGGTGTATCGAGAAGTATATACAATAAAGGAACGACACCTAGCCTATTGTAACTGAAACATAAATAAAAATTATTAATTTCCATTATAATTAAGAACGAGCTCTTGCCTATACTAAATTTTATATGCCTTACATTAAAGAACGAACTTTAGTCCATAGTACCTGAAGTTATATTAAAATTTATTATTATAAAAGAAATTGTACGATATAGTAAAGAACTAACTCTTGGCGATAGTAACTAATTTGATTTGAAAAGAAAGAATTACGGCAGAAACCTAAATGATAGTATAAGTAAGCTACATTTCATAAGAACCGTCCCCCGGGATTTGAACTCGGATCGCAGTATTCGAAGTCTTAAGTGCTAACCACTACACCAAGAACGTTCACATAAGAAAGAAATTTAAGAGTATATGATAAACTTAAAGACAGACCTAACCATCAGTATTGTCAATCAGTTCGTGTTAAACGAACTTTATAGCAATTCAAACAGTTCGTGGGATTACAGTATAAATAAAGAACTATTTTTTGCCAATATCCGGGTTGCAGCGGTAGCTAGTCAGGGTTGCAGCGGTAGCTAGCAACCTAGTAAGAGACGATGACCTCCATGTTAAGAAAATATAAAAACCATAGCTCCTAAAAAAGAAATTAGATCACAAACAAAAAGTACACCATTCGAACTGCCTTGTCCGAAACCCCTTTATAGGAAACCTTCTGTCATTTGGCTTGAACAGCAAGGGAAATATATTGCTTGAAAAATCAAGAAAATTGACTTTAACCACGTTATCTCCACAAACGGGATATTTTTTTCTTTCTTCTTTTCTTCCAAAGATAGCTTGGCACTGGAACATCGTAGAGAGTTGTTCAATGGCTCATTTTAAAGGAAATCTCTAAATCTAGTGGCCTTTTTACTTATTTTTTTTAAAATTAATAATTTTTTACGAAAAACTTAATTTTGTACATACAATATTGATCAATGACGTCATAGTTGTTGGATGTAGTTAGTACATAAGGCCTCGATCATCGAATTTCCGGGTTGCAGCGGTAGCTAGCAACCTAGTAAGAGACGATCACCTCCAATGTCAAGAAATATAAAACCCCCAACTCCTAAAAAAGATTTATAATAAAGAAACGACCTCATTGCCTATACTATATTGTATACGCCACTTAATTATAGTATAGGTTAGTAGTTCAACAGATAGCTTAGCACTGGAACATCATAGAGAGTTGTTCAATTGCTCATTTAAAGAAAATTAATGGGGTTAAAATATTACATAAAGGATCGATACTGTGAATGGTTTTTTGTAAGTGTCGTCCGTATCATGGTTTTAATGATAGCTGAACTACAATTTAAAGAAATTGACCCGGGTGGCCTTGTACACCAACCTTTCGGTTAACGGCCGATCGTGTTAGCCCCTTACACCACGACGTCATTTGGTAAAGTTGTAAAATTAACAATATGATACATAAAGGGTTTCGATACAGCTAATTATAATGGGAACTATGTAAGTTTAATCGGATATAGCTGAACCTAGTAAGAAAAAACACGGCAAATAGTAACTAAAGTTAAGATAGTAAAAGCATCCTCTCTGCTCATTCCATCTAAGAAAAAACCATAAGCTTTTCCTGTTTTTTTCTTGATCTGGGTTGCAGCGGTAGCTAGCAACCTAGTAAGAGACGATCACGTCCAATGTTAAGAATGATAAAAACCAATAGCTCCTAAAAAAGGAGTCAGATTAAAAAGAAAAAGTACACCATTAGAAACGCCTTGTTTGAAACCCCTATATAGGAAACTTCTGTCCTTGGCTGAACAGCAAGGGAAATATATTGGCTTGAAAATCCAGAAAAGTGGCAGCTACTACGAAATTCTGCCTAAATGGGATATTTTTTTTCTTTTTTTTTTCTTTTCCACAGATAGCTGTACTAGATCATCGTAGAGACTTGTTTCAATGGCTCATTTTAAAGAAAATTTTACATTAAGAGACGATCATTGGAATAAAAAACCATTGCGCACTTTGGACTTAGTTAGCTACTTGATTATAAAAAGAACGACCTCTTGCCTATACTAAATTATATAGGCCACTTAACTATAGTATAGGTTTGTAAATTTTACATAAGGACTGATATTGTTCAGTATTGTAAAGAACGAATTTATAAGCCATAGTGACTAATTTGGTTTGAAATCCAGGTTGCAGCGGTAGCTAGCAGCCTAGTAAGAGACGATCACACCCCATAGTAAATACTAAAGTAACCCATAACTCCTGAAAAAGGATTCAGATCAAAACAAAAAGTATACTATTAGAACCGCCTTGTTCAAAACTTCTATATAGCAAACTTAACGTCTTTGGCTTGAATAACAGGGAAAATATATTGTCTTGAAAATCAAAAAATTGACTTTAACCACGTTATTCTCCACAAACGGGATATTTTTTTCTTTCCGCTTTTTCTTTCTCCTCAGCTGCTGGGCACTGGAAAATCATAGAGAGCTGTATAATAGCTCATTTAATATAATAAGAAGAACGACCTCATGCCTATACTAAATTTTATACGCCACTGGATTATAGTATAGGTTAGTAATTCCACAGATAGCCTGGCACTGGAATATCGTAGAGAATGGTTCAATGGCTCACTTTAAAGGAAATTAATGGGGTTAAAAACCTTTTGTAATTTAATTAAATTATTTTTATTATATTATCCAGGTTGCAGCGGTAGCTAGCAACCTAGTAGGAGACGATCACGCCCCATAGTAAAAACTAAAGTAACCTATAATCCTGAAAGAAGATTCAATCAAAACTTGAAGTACTCTATTGGAATCGACTTGTCCAAACTTCTATATAGCAAACTTATTACAATAAAGAACGAACTCTTGCCTATACAAACTTGTATAGTGGGACATAAGGATTGATCATAAATGGTGTTAGTCAAGAGGATCTTATCCGGGTTGCAGCGGTAGTATAATAAAGATCGAATTCTTCCCTATACTAACTTGCATAGGCAACTTCACTATAGTTAAGATTACAGTATTATAAGAGTTAAAAATTTTCCCACACCGGGAATCGAACCCGGGCCTGTTAAGTGAAAGTTAACTATCCTAGACACTAGACCATATGGGACCATAAAGAAGTATGATTTAAGAACCATATGCATATTATTATTTCACCATACCAATTATAATAAGGCCAAATTTTTACATTAAAAGACGATCACTGAAATAACAAACCATTCCATACATTGGACTTAGTTAGCTACTTGATTGTTTGAGTTTAGTCTCTTACTATATAAAAGAAGAAAAAGCCGTAGGCTTTTTCCTGTTTGTATTTATAGTTAAAAAACGAACTCAAGTCCAAAGAAACTGAACACTGTGGTTCATTCATATTATCTTCATTATTTAAGCTAGAATGTAAATAAACAAGTTATTTTTTAATTTTAAATTGAAAAGATAGTGCTTTTAATTCAACATATTAAAAGTTCGCCCCGACGGGGAATCGAACCCTTTTCTCCCAGGTAACAAGTGGGCATACTTACCATTAGGCTATCGAAGACTTATAAAATAAAGGTTACATATAAGATATGATAATATTTTTTTAATCCGGGTTACATAAAGGCTCGATCATCGAATTTTTACATTAAAGAACGAACTTTAGTCCATAGTTTATATTAAAGGACGATCATTAGAAAAGCACACCATTGCATATATTGGACTGAGTTAGTTTTTCAGTTTAGAATCGCTAAAGTTATTATGTAAACTGTAAAAATATTTATGATATCTGAGCAATAATTTTAATCTTTTCATTCAAACTAAAAAAATACCTGAAAATTTAAAAATTAGTTTTACTTTTTGTTAGGTTATGGATACTAACTCGATACGAGTCATAAGAAGTGTTAATTAGATGAAAATATTATTTCTTGTTTTGTAATAAGATGCCTTCTAAGCGAGTTATTATACGTAATTTAAAATTATAATAAAGATCGAACTCTTCCCTATACTAACTTGCATACGCAACTTCACTATAGTTAAGATTACAGTATTTATATTATACATCATTATAGATTATAAAAGGTTCAAATGTTCGAATAGTACAGTAAAGAACGATCTCTCGCCCATAGTAACTTATGTACGGTGGTTCCAGGGTTTTATAATAAAGATCGAACTCTTCCCTATACTAACTTGCATACGCAACTTCACTATAGTTAAGATTACAGTATTTATATTATACATCATTATAGATTATAAAAGGTTCAAATGTTCGAAGATTATAGAGTTAAAAATTTTCCCACACCGGGAATCGAACCCGAGCCTGTTAAGTGAAAGTTAACTATCCTAGCCACTAGACCATATGGAACCATAAAGAATTACAAAAAGACGATCATTAGGATATCATACATAAGGCATTATAGTATGGTAAAGATCGACCTCTAGCCTATTTAAATTTTTACTATAGAGTTCATTACCATACAATAAAGAACGACACCTTGTCCATGTTAACTAAAACATAAATAGGGATTATGTAATTTCCAATAGTATCATGGCTGTAGAGATGGCTGAAACCTAGTTACAATAAAAAACGATCATTGGAATAACAAAAATGAATACCTTTGGAATTAGCTAGCTACTTGATTATTTGAGACTCGTCTCTTACTATTTAAAAGAAGAAAAAGCCGTAGGCTTTTTCCTGTGTGTAATCAGTTTATTACAGTAAAGAACGATCTCTCTCCCATACTAACCGATATATGGTTCCGGGTTGCAGCGGTAGCTAGCAACCTAGTAAGAGACGATCAGGTCCAATGTTAAGAAATATAAAAACCCCTAACTCCTAAAAACAGAGTCAGATCAAAACAAAAAGTTTATAGTAAAGAGCGAACTCAAGCCCAAAGGAAATGAACATTGTTTCTTGTTTAAATTTTAAACTGAAAAGATGGCGTTGCAAGTTCAATGTATTAAAATTTCTCCCTAACAGGGATTCGAACCTTGATCTCGCGCGTAACAAGTGGGTATGCTTACCAATGTACTATCGGAGAATTATGAAAACAAGTTACACATAAGACATGATAATAATTTCGTTAATCCGGGTTGACTGACTAGCAGCCTAGTAAGAGAATATTAAGAACCATACCAATTATAATAAGGCCAAAACAAAATCGTCGACTTGCAACCTTACTTTTGATCCGGGTTGCAGCGGTAGCTAGCAACCTAGTAAGAGACGATCACGTCCAATGTTAAGAAATATAAAAACCCATAGTTCTTAAAAAAAGAGTCAGATCAAAACAAAAAGTACACCATTAGAACCGCCTTGTCCGAAACCCCTGCATAGTAAAATTTCTGTCCCTTGGCTTGAACAGCAAGGGAAATATATTGGCTTGAAAATCAAGAAAAGTGGCAGCTACTACAACATTCTGCCTAAACGGGATATTTTTTTCTTTTTTTTTTCTTTTTTTTCTTTTTTCTTTTCCACAGATAGCTTGGCGCTGGAACATCGTAAAGGGTTGTTCAATAGCGCATTTTAAAGGAAATTAATTGGGTTAAAAATCTATAGTAACTAAAATAAATTATTTCTAAAAGAGAATAAATTTTTCCACCAAAAACTGCATTTTTGATGTCTTTTCACACTGCAGTCTTTCAAACATAATCGTATACCAGCGGTAAGAATTGAACCCACGCCTCTGAAGAGACTGGTGGCTAACACCAGTGCCTTGGACCACTCGGCCAGGCTGCCTCTCATAAATAAATATATATGTGAATTTGGGTTGCAGCAGTAGCTAGCAACCTAGTAATAGACGATCAGTCCAATGCTAAGAAATATAAAAACCCAAAACTCCTAAAAATAGAGTCAGATCAAAACAAAATCCGGGTTGCAGCGGTAGCTAGCAACCTAGTAAGAGACGATCACGTCCAATGTTAAGAAATATAAAAACCCATAGTTCTTAAAAAAAGAGTCAGATCAAAACAAAAAGTACACCATTAGAACCGCCTTGTCCGAAACCCCTTAATAGTAAAATTTCTGTCCCTTGGCTTGAACAGCAAGGGAAATATATTGGCTTGAAAATCAAGAAAAGTGGCAGCTACTACAACATTCTGCCTAAACGGGATATTTTTTTCTTTTTTTTTCTTTTTTTTTCTTTTTTCTTTTCCACAGATAGCTTGGCACTGGAACATCGTAAAGGGTTGTTCAATAGCGCATTTTAAAGGAAATTAATTGGGTTAAAAATCTATAGTAACTAAAATAAATTATTTCTAAAAGAGAATAAATTTTTCCACCAAAAACTGCATTTTTGATGTTTACAGTAATTACATTAAAAGACGATCACTGAAATAACAAACCATTCCATACATTGGACTTAGTTAGCTACTTGATTGTTTGAGTTTCGTCTCTTACTATTTAAAAGAAGAAAAAGCCGTAGGCTTTTTCCTGTTTGTATTTATAGTTAAAAAACGAACTCAAGTCCAAAGAAACTGAACACTGTGGTTCATTCATATTATCTTCATTATTTTAGCTAGAATGTAAATAAACAAGTTTCTTTTTTAAATTTTAAATTGAAAAGATAGTGCTTTAATTCAACATATTAAAAGTTCTACCCGACGGTTATAATAAAGAACGACCTCTTGCCTATACTAAATTTTATACGCTACTTAATTATAGTATAGGTTAGTAATTACACAGATAGCTTGGCACTGGAACATCGTAGAGAGTTGTTCAATGGCTCATTTTAAAGGAAATTAATGAGGTTGAAAATTTTTTGTAACTAAAACAAATTATCTTTAAAATAGAACCGGTTTTTTACGAAAATGGGAAATACATTGGCTTGAATTATAATAAAGAACGATTAACTGGAAAATAATTATAATAAAGAACGATTAAATTGTAAATTTAAGAGATACTACTTTAAATTGAATATATTAAAGAAAATTTTCGGACGGGGAGTCGAACCCAGGTTTTCCGCATGACAAACAGCGATAGTGACCACTGTACTATCAGAGACTTATAATATATAAATAATATAAGTCATGATATTAAATTGGTTAATACATCTTTGTACATGTTTTACATTAAAAGAAGATCATTAGAAGAAAAACCATTGCATATATTGGACTTAGTTAGCTGCCTGATCCTATGAGAGTCATCTCTTACTACTCCAAAGAAGAAAAAGCCGTAGGCTTTTTCCTGTTTGTATCAGGGTTTACATAATCCGGGTTGCAGCGGTAGCTATCCTCCTAGTAAGAGACGATCATCCTAGTAAGAGACGATCACGTCCAATGTTAATAAGTATTAAAGACACGTACTCGCAAGGGTAAGTGATAGTTTCTTATTCGCTGGCTAGGATACAACTCTGATTTTAATTCGTGGATACCCACTGAAGAAGTTCATGATTTCTAATCCGGGTTGCAGCGGTAGCTAGCAACCTAGTAAGAGACGATCACGTCCAATGTTAAGAAATATAAAAACCCATAGTTCCTAACAAAGGAGTCAGATCAAACAAAAAGTACACCATTAGAACCGCCTTGTCCGAAACCCCTGTGTAGGAAACTTTCTGTCCCTTGGCTTGAACAGCAAGGGAATTTATAATAAAGATCAAACTCTTCCCTATACTAACTTGCATACGCAACTTCACTATAGTTAAGATTACAGTATTTATATCCGGGTTGCAGCGGTAGCTAGCAACCTAGTAAGAGACGATCACGTCCAATGTTAAGAAATATAAAAACCCATAGTTCCTAACAGAGGAGTCAGATCAAAACAAAAAGTACACCATTAGAACCGCCTTGTCCGAAACCCCTGTGTAGGAAACTTTCTGTCCCTTGGCTTGAACAGCAAGGGAAATATATTGGCTTGAAAATCAAGAAAAGTGGCAGCTACTACAACATTCTGCCTAAACGGGATATTTTTTTTTTCTTTTTTTTTTCTTTTGTATCCAGAGATAGCTTGGCACTGGAACATCGAAGAGATTTGTTCAATGGCTCATTTTAAAGGAAATTAATTGGGTTAAAATCTATAGTAACTAAAATAAATTATTTCTAAAAGAGAATAAATTTTTCCACCAAAAACTGCATTTTTGATGTCTTTTCACACTGCAGTCTTTCAAATTTATAATAAAGAAAGACGTCTTGCCTATACTCTTTTTAAAATAGAATCATTTTTCTTACGAAATTACATTATTATAATAAAGAACGACCTCTTGCCTATACTATTTTTATAGGCCACTTAGCTATAATATAGGCTAGCACAGTTATATCTAAGGTCAATATATTCAAATTTTTCATTAAAAGACGATCATTAGAATAAAAACCCATTACATATATTTGATTTAGTTAGCTACTGATTGTTTAAGGCTAGTCTCTTACTATTTCAAAGTTATAATAAAGAACGACCTCTTGCTTATACTAAATTTTATACGCCACTTAATTATAGTATAGGTTAGTAATTACACAGATAGCTTGGCACTGGAACATCGTAGAGAGTTGTTCAATGGCTCATTTTAAAGGAAATTAATGAGGTTGAAAATTTTTTGTAACTAAAACAAATTATCTTAACCCCTTCCGTCACCGTGACCAGTTAGTTGGACAAAATTAAAAATGCTCTTCTTTTCCTAACTATTAGGAATTTCGTAAATATGATCGCACTAATATATTCTCCTGTTCGCTGGCTACAGCCTCAGGGTGTAATCGCCTCAGTTTATCGCTAATTCTCACCCTGACAGCACGTGAACATCGACTTTATTGGAAACAATGGATTGGGAAAAACCAGGTAAAATAATTTTTTTCTCTGCTTCAAAAAGACATAAAATGATCGAAAAAAAATTATTGTGTCAAAATATGGATCATTAGAAATAGACAGGTATTTTTTTATGGCCGAAATCACTTGAAGTATGTGCTTGAGGCTATGCTGAAGTTCTGTCCAATTATCTGGACTGCGCGACTAGGTTTAGAGAAATAAATGACGCATGGCTTGGTTTTATGGTAGTTTGGATGCCATCTACTATCTTGAAAAACGAATATTTTTATCGGAAAATTGAACAGATGTCATTGCTGCTTGTCATTTATTCCCCTTGTCCAGTTAAGTGGACAACGTGACACGTGCTCTTCCAGCGCACGGAAGAGCACGTTTGTTATGGCAAAAATGCCATAACAAACCCTCGGACGGCAAGTATTTTCCCCAAACGTCACTCCCCATCCAGAATACGCCGCCTCGAGCTGTTTCTGAGCCATCCCTGCTTTGTCCCCCATTCGCTGCGTTACTTCCAGATACGAAAGAACTTTTATCCCCTTCATTACAGAGAAAATGAATAAAATGCCTCAATAGTTTCTTTTTTGCCCTCTTTGTTGTTTATTAGCTGATGGTACTGCCCAGGTTCTTGCGCTCTTTTGCTTGCCCCCCCCCCTTTCTTGACCAGCTTTTATTGTCTTTAACTCTTTTATTGATTTACTGTAGTTTAATTGCTGACACTTTCTTAGTATCCCTTTTAATTTAAATGCATTTATGTTTTGTGCTAAGTTTAGTTTGACCAGTTTTTAATGCATTTATGTCTGGCTCTAAGTTTAGTTTGACAAATTTTTGCTTTTTTTAATTTTTTAATTGACTTTTTAAAGTTTTAACTATTGACTTTTAAATGATTGTCATTATGGTTTCTCTATTTCGTTGTTGTTCTTTGCATTTTCAGTGTAACCATTTATTTGTTGTTGACTCCAAACTCCGAATTCGGCCCTTTGGTGGGCTTGTGATAGCGATTTTTTGAAATAATATCTCTCTCTCTCTCTCTCAGCGCCGCATCCAAACTCTCCTTTTGTAGGTTCATCAAGACGAAATACCTTGCGCATCCAGTCAGATAAACTACTTGATTTCTTCGATGCAATTGGCAGTGACTTGTCAGATATGGAAGTATCTGAAGATGACGATGAAGAATACTTATCAGAAACAAATGGAACAAAACTAACACCACTAAAGACACTCGATCCTTATGAAGTGTCTTCTGATTCAAGCGACCCCGATGATATGCCACTCATATCCCAGGCTGGGCCTAAGACCGTTACTCAACAGCGAGTGATATGGAAAAGAAAACGGTTTATCCCGATCATTCCAGCTGGTCTGATACTGCAACAGCTGCCAACGAACAACTATCAACACCCTTTCAATACTTCTGTAAGTACATTGATAGCGATTTCTTCGATTTGGCTGCCATCGAAACAAATAGATACAGTATTCAGCAGAATGTAAATAATCCCATTGTAACCAATCCTACAGAAATGCGCAAGTTCGTTGGCATTCACTTGGTGATGGGCTGCATGAAATTTCCAAGGTACCGATGGTATTGGAGCCGGCAACTAGGGTTTCCCTCATTGCGGATGCCATGGGTCTAAACCGTTTTATGAGGCTGAGAGCCTGCTTTCACTTGGTTGACAACGAAACTGCCAAAGATCCGAACAACCGTCTCTGGAAAGTTCAGCCAGTTATAGATAGGGTGCTAGCACGATGCCAGCAGCTGCTTTCCCATGAAAATGTTTCTATAGATGAGCAAATGTGCCCATTTACAGGTCAGCTTGAGATTAAACAGTACATTAGAGGAAAGCCCTGTCCATGGGGGATCAGCTGTATTTACTCTGCAATTCTGATGGCTTGGTCCTAAACTTTGACGTGTATCAGGAAAGACGACAATCATTCCTGAAGAATACAAGGCATTGGGGTTGGGGGTGGCATTGTCATGAAGCTTATGACAGGAAGAAAGATTCCAAAAGGGACCAAGCTCTACACCGACAATTTCTTTACGTCAATCCCCTTGCTCCAAGCTCTGAGACAGGAAGGATGGTATGGAACTGGTACTGTTCGCGCCAATCGAATGGCTCGGTGCCCCGTCAAGCCAGAAAAAGAGATGAAAAAGAAGGTCGAGGAGCAATGGAAGAAATTGTACTAGGTGCAGACGAGCTGGTTATAGTCCGATGGCTTGACAACAACATCGTTTCTATGGCCTCAAACTTGGTTGGGATCGGTGAAATAGGACATGCACGACGGTGGTCGAAAGCCGAAAGTAGATACATACAAGTTCCACAACCAGAAGTTATTAGAAGATATAATACCAGTATGGGTGGGGTGGATAAAGTCGACCACCTGATGAGTTTGTATCGTACCTTCATCCGATCTCGAAAGTGGCCACGCGATGATTTTTCACATGATTGATCTAGCAGTCACAAATTCATGGATGGAATACATCAGAGACTGCCAAATCCTTATCTCTGGGTAGAAGAGACAGCTGGATCTTGTTGCTTTCCGGAAGGAGGTCGCCTGTGCCCTAATACAAGCACACACGTCAACACTTCGATCAGTTGGTCGACAAGGAATCAAACGTGGAAACAGAAAAGCAAACAGAAGAGCAAAACAACGGTAGGGAGGAAGCGGAAGATCAGCTGCAAGCCTGTGTCTGATGTGCGATATGATGGATATCATCACTGGCCTGTAAATACAGGGGACAAGCACGCCCAGAGATGCAAGATGGACGGCTGCAAGCTAAAAACCACAACTAGATGTCAAAAATGCAATGTCGAGCTCTGCTTTCGGGGCGAAAGAAATTGTTTCAAGGATTTTCATGTAAGTAAAGTGGTCACGTTGTCCAATTAACTGGACATCTATTTTCGTCATCCTAATAAATGAATTTGAGCAAATCACTTCGGTAATGGCTTACTTATGCTCTAAATAGTAGGTTTAAATCAGGGAATAATTTTTTTCACCTAGGAAAATAATTCGTGACGGAAGGGGTTAAAATAGAATCGGTTATAGTAAGGACCGAAGTCTATCTCACAATAATTACATTAAAGATCGATCTTCAGTCCATATAGTACAGTAAAGATACAGTAAAGAAAGATCTCTCTCCCATAGTAAACTGATATGTTACATTAAAAGACGATCATTGGAATAATCCGGGTTGCAGCGGTAGCTAGCAACCTAGTAAGAGACGATCACCTCCAATGTTAAGAATATAAAACCCCCTAACTCCTAAAAAAGAGTCAGATCAAAACAAAAAGTACACCATTAGAACTGCCTTGTCCGAAACCCCTATAAAGGAAACTTACCGCCCTTTGGCTTGAATAACAAAGAAAATATATCAAACAGTTCGTGGTAACGAACTGTAAGTAAGGAGCGACCCGGCTCAATGGTAACCGAAACTCTAGAAAACGGGTTTTTGATACCAATAGATATATCAAAAGAATCAGATTTCAATGCTGATTTCAAATATATAACTTTCATCAAGTTTAGAGCTACCCATTAAAAGCTACGCGCCTGAGAAAATTTGGCTGATTTTCAAAAAAAGGGGGAAAGACCCCCTAAAAGTTATAGAACCTTAATGAAAATCACACCATCATATTCAGCGTATCAGAGAACCCTACTGTAGAGGTTTCAAGCTCCTATCTACAAAAATGTGGATTTTTGCATTTTTTTGCCAGAAGAAAGATCACGGATGCGTGTTTATTTGTTTGTTTGTTTGTTTGTTTGTTTGTTTTTTTTTTTTTCCCCAGGGGTGATCGTATCGACCCAGTGGTCCTAGAATATCGTGGGAGGGCTCATTGGAACGGAAATTAAAAGTTCTAGTGCCCTTTTTAAGTGACCAAAAAAAATGGAGGGCAACTAGGCCCCCTCCCACGCTCATTTTTTTCCCAAAGTCACCCGATCAAAATTTTGAGATAGCCATTTTGTTCAGCATGGTCGAAAATATGATAAAAATGTCTTTTAGGATGACTTGATCCCCAAAGTCCCCAGGGGGAGGGCTGAAAGTTATATTATGATCGACCCTTATTTCCCACTATACAAGTTTGTATAAGCAAGAGTTCGTTCTTTATTGTAATCCCTTGCTGTTCAAGCCAAGGGACAGAAAGTTTCCTATACAGGGGTTTCAGACAAGGCGGTTCTAATGGTGTACTTTTTGTTTTGATCTGACTCCTTTGTTAGGAACTATGGGTTTTTATATTTCTTAACATTGGACGTGATCGTCTCTTACTAGGTTGCTAGCTACCGCTGCAACCCGGATGTTACCCACCAGTCTCTTCGGAGGCGTGGGTTCAAATCTTACCGCTGGTATACGATTATGTTTGAAAGACTGCAGTGTGAAAAGACATCAAAAATGCAGTTTTTGGTGGAAAAATTTATTCTCTTTTAGAAATAATTAATTTTAGTTACTATAGATTTTTAACCCAATTAATTTCCTTTAAAATGAGCTATTGAACAACCCTCTACGATGTTCCAGTGCCAAGCTATCTCTGGATACAAAAAAAGAAAAAAGAAAAAAAGAAAAAAATATCCCGTTTGTGGAGAATAACGTGGTTCAAGTCAATTTTCTTGATTTTCAAGACAATATATTTCCCTTGCTGTTCAAGCCAAGGGACAGAAAGTTTCCTATACAGGGGTTTCAGACAAGGCGGTTCTAATGGTGTACTTTTTGTTTTGATCTGACTCCTTTGTTAGGAACTATGGGCTTTTATATTTCTTAACATTGGACGTGATCGTCTCTTACTAGGTTGCTAGCTACCGCAGCAACCCGGATTGTTTTGGCCTTATTATAATTGGTATGGTGAAATAATAATATGCATATGGTTCTTAAATCATACTTCTTTATGGTCCCATATGGTCTAGTGGCTAGGATAGTTAACTTTCACTCAACAGGCCCGGGTTCGATTCCCGGTGTGGAAAATTTTTAACTCTATAATCTTCGTCGTTCTTTATTATAATAATATAAAACTATGATGCCATTCATTATTTATCTAGTAGGGTTTCAGAAAAGGTAGTTCTAATGATATACTTTTGTTTTGATCTGACTCTATTTTTAGGAGTTTTGGGATTTTATATTTCTTAGCATTGGACTGATCGTCTCTTACTAGGTTGCTAGCTACTGCTGCAACCCAAATTCACATATATATTTATTTATGAGAGGCAGCCTGGCCGAGTGGTCCAAGGCACTGGTGTTAGCCACCAGTCTCTTCGGAGGCGTGGGTTCAAATCTTACCGCTGGTATGCGATTATGTTTGAAAGACTGCAGTGTGAAAAGTCATCGAAAATGCAGTTTTTGGTGGAAAAATTTATTCTCTTTTAGAAATAATTTATTTTAGTTACTATAGATGTTTAACCCAATTAATTTCCTTTAAAATGAGCTATTGAACAACCCTCTACGATGTTCCAGTGCCAAGCTATCTCTGGATACAAAAGAAAAAAAGAAAAAAAAAGAAAAAATATCCCGTTTAGGCAGAATGTTGTAGTAGCTGCCACTTTTCTTGATTTTCAAGCCAATATATTTCCCTTGCTGTTCAAGCCAAGGGACAGAAAGTTTCCTATACAGGGGTTTCGGGCAAGGCGGTTCTAATGGTGTACTTTTTGTTTTGATCTGACTCCTCTGTTAGGAACTATGGGTTTTTATATTTTTAACATTGGACGTGATCGTCTCTTACTAGGTTGCTAGCTACCGCTGCAAACCGGATCTAATCAAGAATGAGAACATTTACATCTTTGTCGTTCTTAAGTAGTAATTTTTAACTTGCGTGTAGCTTGCTTGATTGAAACCATTATGTAACCATTAGTTGAATGTTTATGTCACGTATCAAGTATCAAGAACCTAACAAAAAATTAAACTAATTTTTAAATTTTCAGGTATTTTTCTAGTCTAAATTAAAAGATTAAAACTATTGTTCAGACACCATAAATATTTTTGCAGTTTATAACTTTAGCGATTCTGAACTAAAAACGAAAATAAAATAAAAATTAATTTTTTCAATTTTTACGTCACGTCACTCATTAAGTCATATATGGTTATTAGTACACAATAGGTTTTAGATATTACGTCATGTCATTTATTACGTCATATATGGCTATTAGTAGATAATCAGTAAAATATTCGTTCTTTATTATAAAAAACTAGCAAAACATTTTTTAAGTCTGATGAAGATTTAACTAATGTGTCAAAAGTAAGGTTGCAAGTCGACGATTTTGTTTTGGCCTTATTATAATTGGTATGGTGAAATAATAATATGCATATGGCTCTTAAATCATACTTCTTTATGGTCCCATATGGTCTTAGTGGCTAGGATAGTTAACTTTCACTTAACAGGCCCGGGTTCGATTCTCGGTGTGGAAAATTTTTAACTCTATAATCTTCGAACAATTTGAACCTTTTATAATTTATAATGATGTATAATATAAATACTGTAATCTTAACTATAGTGAAGTTGCCTATGCAAGTTAGTATAGGGAAGAGTTCGATCTTTATTATAATGAAAAGACATCGAAAATGCAGTTTTTGGTGGAAAAATTTATTCTCTTTTAGAAATAATTTATTTTAGTTACAAAACGTTTTTAACCCAATTAATTTCCTTTAAAATGAGCTATTGAACACCCCTCTACGATGTTCCAGTGCCAAGCTATCTGTGGAAAAGAAAAAAAGAAAAGAGAAAAAAAATATCCCGTTTGGGGAGAATAACGTGGTTAAAGTCAATTTTCTTGATTTTCAAGCCAATATATTTCCCTTGCTGTTCAAGCCAAGGGACAGAAAGTTTCCTATACAGGGGTTTCGGACAAGGCGGTTCTAATGGTGTACTTTTTGTTTTGATCTGACTCCTTTGTTAGGAACTAAGGGTTTTTATATTTCTTAACATGGGACGTGATCGTCTCTTACTAGGTTGCTAGCTACCGCTGCAACCCGGATTAAAAATAATTTGTTTTCATTACAAAATATTTTTAACCCCGATAATTTGCTTTAAAATGAGCCATTGAACAACTCTCTACCATGTTCCAGTGCCAAGCTATCTGTGGAATTACTAACCTATACTATAATTAAGTGGTGTATAAAATTTAGTATAGGCAAGAGGTTGTTCTTTATTATAACCCCAAAAATTATTGCACTTTACATAATAATAGATAATTATATAAAAAAAACCTAATTGACAAATACCATTTATGATGAACTATATTGTTCCTTTATGTAACTTTCAAATGAGCCATTGAACAACTCTCTACGATGTTCCAGTGCCAAGCTATCTGTTGAATTACTAACCAATACCATAATTAAGTGGCGTGTAAAATTTAGTAGAGGCAAGAGCTCGTTCTTTATTATATTCCAATGATCGTTTTTTATTGTAACTAGGTTTCAGCCATCTCTTCAGCCATGATACTGATGGAAATTATATAATCCCTATTTACTTTTTAGTTGACATGGGCAAGGTGTCGTTCTTTATTGTAATAACTAGCTGCCGCTGCAACTGGACTAAGTTTCTGCCATCTCTACAGCCATGATACTGATGGAAATTACATAATCCCTATTTATGTTTCAGTTAATATGGGCTAGGTGTCGTTCTTTATTGTAATACTTTATCAAAATTTTTTTTTTTAGAGTTTCAGTTACTATTGAGACGGGTCACTTTTACTATACAGTTCGTTACCACGAACTGTTTGATTATTATGGACTAAAGTTCGTTCTTTAATGTAAACTATGGCCCATAGTTTTATAGATTTTGAGCTAGCGTTTGATTCTGTTGATAGAAGAGATTTAGCGAAAGTCTTATCCTTCTATGGTATACTGGACGAATACATTTAAGTTATTAGTGCTATGTATGAGAAAACGCTGCTGCGGTAAAGGTAAGCAATAAGGTTAGCAGCTGGTTTCGTATTAAATTAGGAATTAATCAGGTTGTGTTTTATCCCGCTTTATATGGATAATTTTAAAGAACTTTGTCTTAAGGAGCACAGAAAAGGCAATACAATTACATGGAGTCAAATGGGAAGAAAAAACTTTCCTGGACTTAAATTTTGCTGATGATTTAAGCATCATATGTAAAAGTGTGAACAAAATGAATTAACTTTTAGAGTTTTTGCGAGTTGAGGATGCTAGAATAGTCTAAAAAATTTATGTCAATAAAACTAAGTCCCCCGAGGCTAGGAATAAGTGAAGGCGAAAAGGTTACATTGGGGAACAAAAAGATTGATCAGGTGGACAGCTTGACTTACCTTCGTAGTATTATTAGTAAAGACGATGGAAACACTGGAGATGTTGAAAGTAGATACACAAGGCTCGGGATATTTTTTCTCACTTGAAAAAAGTTTGGAAGAATAGGAATATAAGTCTGCAAACCAAGATTAGAATATTAGAAACTACAGTGATGAAAGTGGTCAAATGTGGTTCTGAAGCATGGGCGCTCTGAAAAGCAGATGAAGATTTGCTAGATATGTTCCAGGTAAAAAGCCTACTCATTTTACTGGGTACCTGGCTGTCTGACCGTATTAAAAACAGTTGGCTGTAAAAAAAATGCGGTTCTATTTCGCTTTTTAGGGCGATAATGAGAGAAAGGTTTATATGGCTTGGGCACGATCCGCGGATGAAGGATGACATATTGCTGAAGATTATCCTTTTTGGTTAACCGCCAAGGGCTAAACGGAAAACTGGTCGTACTTGATTTTGGTTGGAGGATGTCATAAGTAGATTGCTAACTTATACTTCTACAAGACATATAGCAAATACCATGTTATTCTAACAGACATATAGGAAATATCATGTTATTCTACAACGCCCCCGTACCAAACAGGTTCTTCTAGTAGTCCTATTCTACAGGTCATCACACTCTTTGCCAGGAGGAATGACGCAATTTCAAAGTTCAATGTCTTTTTGGTGATAAACCAAAAACCGAATGAAGTCCATAGCACTTTGCAGAAACCCGTGAATGTAGGACTGAAAGTCCAATTACTAATCAAGCTAGTGTGACCGCCATTTTTTGATCTGGTTAAGTGGGTATAATCTGGTTTGGTTTGCTATTGCGAGAGGACTCAAGCGATTTCTTTCTTTGTCAAGAGATTTACGTAATTAATTAAACCTGTATTATAAAACCAGCGTGTCTTGTTTCGAGTTTTAACGGGCAAGTTTTTTGATAACTTGATAGGTGATTAGGATTTGAATAAAAAAAAGGGTAATTAGTAATTGGAAAATTTTTTAATGCTTTTACAATCGGAGATGTTTGATTAACCATTGCAAAAAAGGGGTAATGGGATATGCAAGCATTTGCAAAAAAGGGGTAATTAATGTTGAAAAGGGTAATTACTTCTTTAGTTTACGAGATTTGCGAATTTTTTGCGAAAAGATATTTGCGTAAAGGTATTGCAATGGTTAAGAATAGGTCATTACACCTTTTTGCCAAGAGGAATGAGTATAATACATGTTTATTTATTTTTTTAACTGGTATTTTTTCAATGAAGTCCATAGTACTTTGCAGAAACCCGTGAATGTAGGACTGAAAGTCCAATTACTAATCAAGCTAGTGTGACCGCCATTTTTTGATCTGGTTAAGTGGGTATAATCTGGTTTGGTTTGCTATTGCGAGAGGACTCAAGCGATTTCTTTCTTACAGGGTTTCAGTTATACAGGGGTTCAGTTACATGGGGTTGGTGGTTGTTATAATACACAAGTTCTATTTGAACAGTGTTGTGAGATCCCCTACCACACCCCCAAAGGACTCCGATCCCCCCATCCGTGTATTAGCGAAGTTACTCTGTGGTCGTTATAATACACAAGCTTTAGTTTACGAGATTTGGGGACTTGAGTTGCACGAGAGTTCAGTTACATACGGATTCAGTTACACGGGGGTTTAGTTAAATTTTCAGCTAGTGTGACCGTCATTTTTTGATCTGGTTAAGTGGGTATAATCTGGTTTGGTTTGCTATTGCGAGAGGACTCAAGCGATTTCTTTCTTACGGGGTTTCAGTTATACAGGGGTTCAATTACATGGGGTTGGTGGTTGTTATAATACACAAGTTCTATTTGAACAGTGTTGTGAGATCCCCTACCACACCCCCAAAGGACTCCGATCCCCCCATCCCGTGTATTAGCGAAGTTACTCTGTGGTCGTTATAATACACAAGCTTTAGTTTACGAGATTTGGGGACTTGAGTTGCACGAGAGTTCAGTTACATACGGATTCAGTTACACGGGGGTTTAGTTAAATTTTCAGCTAGTGTGACCGCCATTTTTTGATCTGGTTAAGTGGGTATAATCTGGTTTGGTTTGCTATTGCGAGAGGACTCAAGCGATTTCTTTCTTACGGGGTTTCAGTTATACAGGGGTTCAGTTACATGGGGTTGGTGGTTGTTATAATACACAAGTTCTATTTGAACAGTGTTGTGAGATCCCCTACCACGCCTCCAAAGGACTCCGATCCCCCCATCCCGTGTATTAGCGAAGTTACTCTGTGCTCGTTATAATACACAAGCTTTAGTTTACGAGATTTGGGGACTTGAGTTGCACGAGAGTTCAGTTACATACGGATTCAGTTACACGGGGGGTTTAGTTAAATCTTCGTCTGAAAAATAGGAGTTCACACTTAAAAAAGTAAGAGCTTTACGGGGATTGAGAGACTCAGTTGCCGGATTCCGTGTGATTTTTGTTCTTTTCAGTAAAGACACTCGATATCCTAAAAGTGTTTAATTCAAACTTTTTTAAAACTTCAAAATTTTTCAACTTTATTTATTTTTTTCTTTTTGTACATAACTTAAAATGTCAAAATATGCTTACAGTTCTAACAATTGCACTCTGTGATTGGTCAGTGACACGATGTGACTTTCCCACTGGTATTCTATGACCGGTTATTGACACTACCTAATCTATTGCATGTATTAAATCAGTATTTTTTACGCAGTGGAACGATAAACACATAAGTCATATCTTTAAAAAAAAGTGAAGATGGAGCATTTTAATAAAGTGTGTTTACATAACAAGGTTATTGTAGCATTGAATGCTGACAAAGAGAAGTATTTAAACTTTGAAACAAGTACAGGTGGTAGCACTATTGGAAATGTATGCATGCATTGTCATGACAGTAAGGAATTAAATTTCTTTGGAATACCGAAAAAATTCAACTCTTATGTTGGTGGTTATGCGAGATTGAGATCTCCAGAGATGATTGCACTCAAAGAGAATGCCAACATAAAAATAATCATTGATGATAGAGGACAACTCCTTGCTACTGTTGCAGGTAACACATTACCTACTGATACATCCAATCGTCACCTTTCGGGTATTAGCATTCAACGGAAGATCAATAAAAGAAAGGCCTACTCTTCTACTAATATCGTAAACCATATCTTGTCTACGTGTCGAAACTGTTACCTGTGTAAAAATAATGTGATAATAGACAGTGAAATTGCCAGAAAAATAAAAAGGGCATTGTCAGAAAATATCACGATGGAATATAAAGATGAATCGATGAAAAACAAAGCACCAGCAAACGTTACTGCCATTGATCAAACAGTCATTGAACCAAATAATACCAAAGACGAAAAGCATATTGAGCCTGTTGATGAGACACCAGTAAAAATTGTGTATGACTCAAAATGGAATAATGATTATTCTACTGATTACGAACTAAGAGAAGACAATAGCTATAATATCAAGAGAGAACATGGTGAACTATTTTATGGAACAGATTCAAAATGTCCAAAGTTAATCACTGATATTAATAATGTATCATAATATATTTTTTGTATTAATATTCTACATAGCATTATTTCATTAAAAATATATTATGCATTACATTGTTATGTGTTCATTATTTTAGAGTAAGCTAGCATATCAAACGTTTAGAATGTCTAATAAAACGTCGGAGATGTAAGAAAAGGAATTTGCATACATCTATTGTCAGACACATGGGAACAAATTCTTTCTTGAATTCGCCTCCTGGATAAATAAAAAAAGACATTTCATTCAAGAAATTATGACGAAACTCTAAGTAAGCAACAAACTCTTTCTTGAAGTTACCTCATGGATACACAATGCAGAAATTTCATTTAAGAAATTATCAAAAATTGTAAGTAAGTAGCAAATTCTTTCAAAAATATGTTAATACGCTTAAGCAATAAATATCTTTAAGCTTAACCAGTCTTTATTCTTTAGAATAGTTTTATTCATTTCATTAAATTATGAAGAAATTGTAAGTAAGTAACAATAGCTTTCTTGAATTCGCTTCCTGGACACAATACAGATATTTAATTCAAGAAATCATAATAAAATCGCAAGTAAGTAATAAAGTCTTTATTGTTTTCACCTATTGGATACACAATACTGAAATTTCATTCAAGAAATTATGAAGGAATTGTAAATAGGTAACACACTCATGTTACCTCATGGATACACAATGCAGAAATTTCATTTAAGAAATTATCAAAAATTTTAAGTAAGTAGCAAATTCTTTCTTGAATTCGCCTCCTGGGTAAATAAAAAAGACAGTTCATTAAAGAAATTATGAAAAAATTGTAAGTAAGTAGCAAATTCTTTCTTGAATTCACCTGCTGGATAAACAAAAAAGACATTTCGTCCGAGAAATTATGACAAAATTCCAAGTAAGTAACAAACTCTTTAATGTTTTCTTGACTTAGATACACGATGTAGAAATTTAATTCAAGAAATTATGAAAAAATTCTCAGTAAGTAACAATTTCTTTCTTGAAGTCAACTCTTGGATACACAATACGGAAATTTCATTTAAGAAATTATGAAAAAAAAACAATTTCTTTCTTGAAGTCAACTCTTGGATACACAATACGGAAATTTCATTCAAGAAATTATGAAAATATTTGTAAGTAAGTAACAAACTCTTTTTGTTTTCACCTCTTGGATATACAGTACAGATACTTCATTCAAGAAATTATGAAAAAACCGCAAGTAAGTAACTTTTTTTTTCTCTTTATCAAAACAATTTTCACTTAGCTACACGATGTAGAAATTTAATTCAAGAAATTAGGAAAAAATTCTCAGTAAGTAACAATTTCTTTCTTAAAGTCAACTCATGGATACACAATACGGAAATTTCATTCAAGAATTTCATGACTTAGATACACGATGTAGAAATTTGATTCAAGAAATTATGAAAAAATTCTCAGTAAGTAACAATTTCTTTCTTGAAGTCATCTCTTGGATACACAATACGGAAATTTCATTCAAGAAATTATGAAAATATTTGTAAGTAAGTAACAAACTCTTTATTGATTTCACCTCTTGGATATACAGTACAGATACTTCATTCAAGAAATTATGAAAAAATCGCAAGTAAGTAACTTTCTTTCTCTTTATCACAAACAATTTTCACTTAGCTAAATGATGTAGAAATTTAATTCAAGAAATTATTGAAAAATTCTCAGTAAGTAACAATTTCTTTCTTGAAGTCAACTCTTGGATACGCAATACGGAAATTTCATTCAAGAAATTATGAAAAAATTGTAACTAAGTAGCAAATTCTTTCTTGAATTTACCTGTTGGACAAACAAAAAAGACATTTCGTTCAAGAAATTATGACAAAATTCTAAGTAAGTAACAAACTCTTTATTGTTTTCACGAGTTAGATATACGACGTAGAAATTAAATTCAAGAAATTATGAAAAAATTCTCAGTCTAAGTAGCAAATTCTTTCTTGAATTCATAGGTGAAAACAATAAAGACTTTATTACTTACTTGCGATTTTATTATGATTTCTTGAATTAAATATCTGTATTGTGTCCAGGAAGCGAATTCAAGAAAGCTATTGTTACTTACTTACAATTTCTTCATAATTTAATGAAATGAATAAAACTATTCTAAAGAATAAAGACTGGTTAAGCTTAAAGATATTTATTGCTTAAGCGTATTAACATATTTTTGAAAGAATTTGCTACTTACTTACAATTTTTGATAATTTCTTAAATGAAATTTCTGCATTGTGTATCCATGAGGTAACTTCAAGAAAGAGTTTGTTGCTTACTTAGAGTTTCGTCATAATTTCTTGAATGAAATGTCTTTTTTTATTTATCCAGGAGGCGAATTCAAGAAAGAATTTGTTCCCATGTGTCTGACAATAGATGTATGCAAATTCCTTTTCTTACATCTCCGACGTTTTATTAGACATTCTAAACGTTTGATATGCTAGCTTACTCTAAAAATAATGAACACATAACAATGTAATGCATAATATATTTTTAATGAAATAATGCTATGTAGAATATTAATACAAAAAATATATTATGATACATTATTAATATCAGTGATTAACTTTGGACATTTTGAATCTGTTCCATAAAATAGTTCACCATGTTCTCTCTTGATATTATAGCTATTGTCTTCTCTTAGTTCGTAATCAGTAGAATAATCATTATTCCATTTTGAGTCATACACAATTTTTACTGGTGTCTCATCAACAGGCTCAATATGCTTTTCGTCTTTGGTATTATTTGGTTCAATGACTGTTTGATCAATGGCAGTAACGTTTGCTGGTGCTTTGTTTTTCATCGATTCATCTTTATATTCCATCGTGATATTTTCTGACAATGCCCTTTTTATTTTTCTGGCAATTTCACTGTCTATTATCACATTATTTTTACACAGGTAACAGTTTCGACACGTAGACAAGATATGGTTTACGATATTAGTAGAAGAGTAGGCCTTTCTTTTATTGATCTTCCGTTGAATGCTAATACCCGAAAGGTGACGATTGGATGTATCAGTAGGTAATGTGTTACCTGCAACAGTAGCAAGGAGTTGTCCTCTATCATCAATGATTATTTTTATGTTGGCATTCTCTTTGAGTGCAATCATCTCTGGAGATCTCAATCTCGCATAACCACCAACATAAGAGTTGAATTTTTTCGGTATTCCAAAGAAATTTAATTCCTTACTGTCATGACAATGCATGCATACATTTCCAATAGTGCTACCACCTGTACTTGTTTCAAAGTTTAAATACTTCTCTTTGTCAGCATTCAATGCTACAATAACCTTGTTATGTAAACACACTTTATTAAAATGCTCCATCTTCACTTTTTTTTTAAAGATATGACTTATGTGTTTATCGTTCCACTGCGTAAAAAATACTGATTTAATACATGCAATAGATTAGGTAGTGTCAATAACCGGTCATAGAATACCAGTGGGAAAGTCACATCGTGTCACTGACCAATCACAGAGTGCAATTGTTAGAACTGTAAGCATATTTTGACATTTTAAGTTATGTACAAAAAGAAAAAAATAAATAAAGTTGAAAAATTTTGAAGTTTTAAAAAAGTTTGAATTAAACACTTTTAGGATATCGAGTGTCTTTACTGAAAAGAACAAAAATCACACGGAATCCGGCAACTGAGTCTCTCAATCCCCGTAAAGCTCTTACTTTTTTAAGTGTGAACTCCTATTTTTCAGACGAAGATTTAACTAAACCCCCCGTGTAACTGAATCCGTATGTAACTGAACTCTCGTGCAACTCAAGTCCCCAAATCTCGTAAACTAAAGCTTGTGTATTATAACGAGCACAGAGTAACTTCGCTAATACACGGGATGGGGGGATCGGAGTCCTTTGGAGGCGTGGTAGGGGATCTCACAACACTGTTCAAATAGAACTTGTGTATTATAACAACCACCAACCCCATGTAACTGAACCCATGTATAACTGAAACCCCGTAAGAAAGAAATCGCTTGAGTCCTCTCGCAATAGCAAACCAAACCAGATTATACCCACTTAACCAGATCAAAAAATGGCGGTCACACTAGCTGAAAATTTAACTAAACCCCCGTGTAACTGAATCCGTATGTAACTGAACTCTCGTGCAACTCAAGTCCCCAAATCTCGTAAACTAAAGCTTGTGTATTATAACGACCACAGAGTAACTTCGCTAATACACGGGATGGGGGGATCGGAGTCCTTTGGGGGTGTGGTAGGGGATCTCACAACACTGTTCAAATAGAACTTGTGTATTATAACAACCACCAACCCCATGTAACTGAACCCCTGTATAACTGAAACCCTGTAAGAAAGAAATCGCTTGAGTCCTCTCGCAATAGCAAACCAAACCAGATTATACCCACTTAACCAGATCAAAAAATGGCGGTCACACTAGCTTGATTAGTAATTGGACTTTCAGTCCTACATTCACGGGTTTCTGCAAAGTGCTATGGACTTCATTGAAAAAATACCAGTTAAAAAAAATAAATAAACATGTATTATACTCATTCCTCTTGGCAAAAAGGTGTAATGACCTATTCTTAACCATTGCAATACCTTTACGCAAATATCTTTTCGCAAAAAATTCGCAAATCTCGTAAACTAAAGAAGTAATTACCCTTTTCAACATTAATTACCCCTTTTTTGCAAATGCTTGCATATCCCATTACCCCTTTTTTGCAATGGTTAATCAAACATCTCCGATTGTAAAAGCATTAAAAAATTTTCCAATTACTAATTACCCTTTTTTTTATTCAAATCCTAATCACCTATCAAGTTATCAAAAAACTTGCCCGTTAAAACTCGAAACAAGACACGCTGGTTTTATAATACAGGTTTAATTAATTACGTAAATCTCTTGACAAAGAAAGAAATCGCTTGAGTCCTCTCGCAATAGCAAACCAAACCAGATTATACCCACTTAACCAGATCAAAAAATGGCGGTCACACTAGCTTGATTAGTAATTGGACTTTCAGTCCTACATTCACGGGTTTCTGCAAAGTGCTATGGACTTCATTCGGTTTTTGGTTTATCACCAAAAAGACATTGAACTTTGAAATTGCGTCATTCCCCTGGCAAAGAGTGTGATGACCTGTAGAATAGGACTACTAGAAGAACCTGTTTGGTACGGGGGCGTTGTAGAATAACATGATATTTCCTATATGTCTGTTAGAATAACATGGTATTTGCTATATGTCTTGTAGAAGTATAAGTTAGCAATCTACTGTCATAAAGAAAGATTTACTGAGTTGGGCTCAGGCAGGTTTTTGCTCTGATTAATTGTTAGTAGCAGTAATAGTACATTAATAAAAGCACTAGATATAGACATCGCCTTCAAAATGAGCAGAAAAAAAAGAAGTAAAAAAAGGAAAACCAAAAACACATCAATTCTACCTATGAGAAAAAGTGATTTTCCTTGTTGTTCAAAATAGAGGGACGTAAGTTGCATCTACAGTGTTTTTGGCAATTGCAATTCCTATAATTATCATTTAGATCTAACGTCAATTTTAAAGGGTTTCAAGATATTGTTCAAACTATAAAACGGTTTCCAAAATAACATTTGCTATTAAGACTAACGGAAATAGTAGTTCCTAGACAATATTCCTCTTGGATTCCTCGACGGAACAGATTTTTTTAAAGACAATTCAACAAGGGAAAAAGCCTGTGGCTTTTTTTTTAAATTATAATACTAAAATACGAGCCACAGAGAATCAGACAGCGAAGTCAGCCAAATATTGCTCCATAGGCTACCCCAGGGAAGCAATTTTTTAAAAGATAGTTCTGTTATATTTTGTTGTTAAATTATGGTTGTTAATTAGAGCAGCGACTCTGTGTAGCAAATTGCTTTAGAATGATTAAACGGCTATTTATAGTTTTTAATTGCCCCGCTAGCAGCAGAGGAAAAAACAGAAAAAAAGATGCTTTTGATGCAAAATATCATGGCACCAGTTATTCCCTTGTCGTTCAAGCTAAGGGACTGTAAGTTTCCTTTAAAGAGTTTTCAGACAAGTTGGCTTGTCCGAAAATATTTTTGGACTTTTGGGCTATGTTTTTTGTTTGTATGGGTCGTCTCCGTCTCTAACTAGGTTGTAGCTACTGCTGTAACCACGAACACATGACTTAGAATTTTAAAATCCATTCTTTTGATTCCTTATACATTTTTTTTTTAATATAATTACATACAGGACAAAGTCTCTGGCTTTTTTCTTTGTTTGACTAGTAAAAGATGTAGTTGCGTAGTAGTTGCGTAGTTTGTAGTAGTAAAAGACTAGTAAAGTAGTTGCGTTAAAGTTTAAATTTAACCTCCGTATCTTAGCTAGCGTTTATAATACATTTGCTGTTCCGCATCTACTTGCCCTTCCACCATTTTGGTCTCTCTTCATTTTGGTCCACAGAGAATCAGGCAGCTTAGTCAGTCAAATATGGCACCATATCCTAGAGAAACAAGTTTTAAAAAAATGTGTTTTTAAAATTTTATATTAATAAAATTTTATTTTAATGCTCCATCCTACTATAAGAAGTGCCAAAATAAGTAAACGCCATTAATCCTCGAATTTGTATACTATGACGAAGCGTTCGGATCAGCTGTTAGATAAACTTTCAGAAAGTCGCTATCTCTGTATGATGCGTACAAATAATTTATTTTATTTTAAATATTATTCCTTGTTAGTTTCAAAAGCTATTATACCAAACGATTCCCTTTAAAACGAGCCCCTAAGCACAGTTCTATAAAGTTATGGTGCATTCCTTGTTGTTCAAGCCAAAGAATTGTAAGTTTCCTTAATAGGATTTTCAGTCAAGAAAATTACAATGGTGCACTTTATGTGCACCTTAGGCGAATTCTTTTTTTGCGTCTTTGGCAAATTTACCGCTACGAGAAAGTAAAAAAATACAACGATAGAAATAAAATTAGAGACCGCAAAAAAATAATGCCACCATTTAAAAAATTAAAACAAGTTTAGATTATTTCTTATTAACTTATTTGTTTCAAACATTTACAAATTAATATTCTTCTATGTCATCGGGAGCTTTCGAACAATGGAATGCCTATGAGAAGATTTATGCAAACATTCGTGTTGGCCACCCAAGCTGCTCGCAAGTACTACGTTAGGAATGACATTTTCAGATATCAGGTAAAATAAGTTTTATTGTAGTGATACTACTACTACTACTACTAACAACTCATCGCAGCACCAAGCCGCCTGAGGCCAACACAGCTACGCACGCTCCTCCTCGACCCCAATCTATTCAAAGCCTCCCTTTTTACACCCGCCCACGAAGTTCCCATTTCCTTTAAATCTTTCTTTATGACGTCCTCCCACCCCAGACGGGGACGACCTGCTTTCCGTTTAGCCCTAGATGGTTGGCCGAAAAGAACAATCTTTGGCAATCTGTCATCCTTCATCCGCACAACATGCCCTAACCACCTCAACCTTTCTTTCATTATAGACCTAGAAAGCGGTATTGAACCACATTTTTCGTATAGCCTATTGTTTGAAATATGGTCAGTCAGCCGGGTACCCAGAACAATCCTTAAGCAATTTCTCTGGAAAACATCTAGCAAATCTTCATCCGCTTTTCGGAGCCTCCATGCTTCAGAGCCATATTTGACCACTGTCATCACTGTAGCTTCTAAGATTCTAATCTTGGTTTGCAGACTTATCTTCCTATTCTTCCAGACTTTTTTTAACTGTGAAAAAACACCCTGAGCCTTGGCTATTCTATTTTTAACATCTTCACTGCTCCCACCATCTTTACTAATAATACTACCAAGGTAAGTGAAGCTGCCCACCTGATCAATCTTTTCATTACCCAACGTCACCTTTTCATCTTCACTTATTCCTAGTCTTAGTGACTTAGTCTTCCTAACATTAATTTTCAAACCAATACTAGCACCCTGAACTCGCAAAACCTCTAAAACTTCATTCATTTTGCTCACACTTTCATCTAGGATGCTTAAATCATCAGCATAATCCAAGTCTAGGAGACTTTTTCCTCCCCATTTGATTCCGTGGTCTCCCATTGCCTTTCCTGTGCTCCTTAAAACAAAGTCCATCAAAATAATCCATAAAGGGGGATAGAACACAACCCTGCTTAACTCCGGATTTAATACAAAACCAGCTGCTAACCTCATTTCCTACCTTAACCGCAACAGTGTTATTCTCGTACATAGCACTAATCACTTTAATGTATTTGTCTGTATACCATACAAGGATAAAACCTTTACTAAAGCTCCTCTATCAACAGAATCGAACGCTTGCTCATAATTTATAAAACTGAGGACCAAAGGTGTTTGAAAACTTAGGCACTTCTCAATTATTAACCTAAGAGTGAAAATTTGGTCAACACATCCTCTACCTTTTCTAAAACCGCAGGACCCGTCAGTTAACATCATATTATCATCGGTACCATTACGCTCCCGTTCATACCAAGACAATAACTGAAAAAGACTGATATTTTCCATATGTTCCGGTCTTTTAGGGTAGATATCAATAACCCAGTGGGCAATGTACAAATCACTACTCTGTGGATCGTTTTTAGCAAGCTTTTCAAGCTCCTCATACCTTCTCAGTGTCCTCTTCACCTCGCTCTTTTTCGAAAGGTCAATATATCTAAATTGCCTAGAAATACTATACAATTTAGTACCAAGAAGCCTATCAGCAGCTTCAACTGCTCCAACTTGACGGGTTTTTATGGACTTCAACAAGTAGGACATAGTTCGTTGACCAAGACTTTTGCATGCATTATTTACTTCCTCCCACATTGCTTCTATTTCGACACTCTCTGCTTTTGTCATGTAATCGGTAATGTAATACGGTAATTTAGAGCCCAAATGGCCAATATATTGAACATCAATGTTTGCTTGATTAGCAATAAGTAACGCAGGAGAATAGTCATTTATATAACGCTCGTCATCTCTTCGAAGCAGATGATATATTCTTTTTCTTGGCTTTTTACGGTTTGTACCATGAGCCAAGCAGTCAAGGATGTCATATAATTCTGTTCGTTCCTTTGTAGGACGAGGAAAGCCAAACTTACAATACGTAACCCATCTTCCTCTTTTTCTCTTATACTTTCTTTGACAGTATGTATTACAGCGGTGCACTTGATGGTCTTTGACCAGTTTGTGAAGAGTTGGACTAGTCAATCTATTTGGTATTTCACAAGTTATAATACTATTGATATACTGAATCACTTCAGACGCTGTTGATTCCCCAATAATAGGAGCATCTTCAATCCACAACACACAGTGTACATGAGGCGCACCTCGTTTCTGATACTCGATACGCCAGAAATGATCCTTAATTTTACCAAACAAAGGATTTGTCTTTGAACAAATTAGCTCATTAAATATAGGTGTCCATTTTTGGTCAAAGTGCATGGAAACTGCAATTGGATCTAGACACGTCAACTCTGCTGGGGTCATTTTTGCCACACCAGGTAAGTTCTTATGGACAGTCCGTAAATAGTCAATAAATTCAGGAGGGTACCACTCAGCACATGAAACTGTCAGAAACACAGTCGGTGGACCCAATTGCTCAATCATTGACTTTACTTTATAGGAAAGAGATTGAAAATACTGCTGAGATCCTCTGATTTTTGATTGAACAGAAAACAAAGTCGCTTCCATCTCTCCATCACGGGAATGAAGCCTGTCTATAAATTGACGAGCATTTTGATTTGGTTTCACAGTCCGCAACATATGACCAACGCTATTACACATGTAAGAGAATTCTTGCAATTGGAAGCTGTGAAAAAGAAACTGTTTGTCAAGACGAAACTTAGTATGTCTGCTAAGAAGCCTTGATTTAAAATATTCTGCATTCCTAATCCGAAATGGTCTTGCCTGGTCACGCAAGCCATATTTGCCTTTCGGGAAAAGATTTGGAAACACTTTTAGATCAAGTTCTTCCTGAAATAAGTCTTCGCTCTCACCTTTTAGTTTCTTGATTTGAAATTGGTCAGTACCAAGATCTTTCATTTGCTTAAAATCTTCAATGAAGTCTTTTGGAACCGCTGAATTGAGAGGCTGGACAGAAAAATGTTCAACCAATTTAGATTTTGCGCTTTCTGTCAGTTTCTGAAGGATTGCAGCTTCCGGTATTTCAGGTAAATTATCAACACCAACCGCTTTTTCAGCAAGACGGGCTTCAAGTATTTTTTTTAAATCTTCTAGGGTGTATGCATGTATTGTTTTATAGAGACTGTTGTTCTCTCTTAACCACAACAGTGCTTCATGGACTTTTCTCAGATCTATTAGTGCAGTCCAAACATTCTTGTTGTAAGTAGGCTGACCATTGACAATGACTACAAAACTATCAATGTTAAGAAGTTTTTCAGGCTGAATATCTGCATTTGCTTGCACATCAACAGGTAGATAATACTATTCTCCCCTTAAGAGCGTCAACAAGTTCTGTTCTAGGTCTCTTCAATGCAGTTACTTGCCCTAATCTGACGATCGTAAGACAAGGCATTACAAATCGAATCATTGCCATTTCAAAATTATTTAAACACTTTATACATTCCGGTGTACAGTCTATATGAAGGTTATTTAATACTGATCGGACATTCTCCTGACTTTTCAACATTTTCCCAGCACAGTAATCACAGACAAAGAATGAATCTATGACATCCTCTTTCCAACCTGTACATTGAATTAGTTGTTCTCTGTCATCTTTGGGTATGTCCTGTTGTAGGTGTTCTAAAATCGTGGCCATCATTACATCAAAACCTTTCTTATTTGAAAGGGATCTTAGACTCTTCAATTGGTATTTTGTCTTTATCTGCTCACAACTGTCACAATGCATTGTGGGGTATACATCCCTAATGTTTGCTACCTTACCAAGGCTCTCACCAAATAATTTTATTATTGTATTTTCATCCACAGAAACTCTAATATTGCTATCACCGTAAATGAAGTCTTGACTATTATTACGACAGAGTCTACTTGACACTTCTTCTATGTAATGACTTAGTTCCTTGTACGAGCCCTCGACTTTTAGTAGATTAATATGTTGTATAATCTTACATTTTGATACTGCCTTATATACGCTATTAATGAAACAGTTCAAGACAGGAAAATGTGGAGCTAGTGCCCTTAGAGAACGCAAATAGCTCTGATATCCCTCATTTGGGCTACAGTATAACGAATGCCCATGCTTTCTTGTGTCCCTGTAATTGATTTCACAATAATCCAAGCCGCCAAGGTAGAAATTCACCACTTTGTCAGTTGAAAATTTTAATGCTATATTATTTTCAAGGATATCAAAAAGAATTTGACATAATTCAATATCCGTCGGATAGAGCTTGCAGATATCAGGGTGACATTGCCAAGTAACCTGCTGCCCAATTTTTGGTTTTGAATGTTTACTCAGATTGTTATAGGTGACTTCAGCCATCATAATTTCCTTGTCAGATCTAGATTCAGAGCATTCTTCAATAGTTGTCTCGTACTTTTCAGGACAGTTTGTTCTACTACACAGAGAATTTTTTGCCAAATATTCAGTAGAACTAAAAGAACTGTTTAAAACACAGTTAGAAATGCTTTTTCATGAGTCGGTGTTCCAGGAATTTGTTCTAAATCATTAGTCTTACAAACACATTTACTAATAACCCTAACAGGCTCGTTTTCGCCATAATTGAAAAACATTGCTTTTCCTTCGCTGTTGATAGGTATGCTTGTATATATGTTTTTATTGCTGCTACATAAACTGCAATTGCTCCTTCCAAAATTAATATACGAATTTTCAAAGAAGTACGCCTCCGTATATTCACTGTGTTCTCGAACATTTTCCATTGCATCTGTAAACTGTTCCGCAGTTGCCAATCCATGACTTGGAAACTTTTCATTGAACTGACAACATTTCTTTTGGATATTACTATGAAGCTTTGCCAAGGAATTTCTAGCCGACTTTTCAACAGCATCCGCTCTTTCAAAGAGAATTTTAATCTGTAATTTTGAATACTTTTCGTGATCCTGGTAAAACATGCGTAAAATGTTTCTCAATTTACGAAGATCAGCCTGCATTTTTGCCATCTTCTTGTATTTCTGAATGTAATTTTTCCCTTTGTCCTTATGCGTTCTTCGGTACAACCTCGCAGAGAATTTAATTTTTTCATTATAGCTTTTGTCACCCCAGTATCTACCCATTATTCTGGTAGCAACTTTTTTCTTATGTTTGTTTCGATAATCTTCATCATTATCATACCGTTCCCTGCTCTTTTGTCTAGCCTGCTCAATTCTTGCTTCTCTGTAATGTTCATCATTACCATACTGTTCCTTGATCTTTTGTTTGGCTGTCTCAATTTTTGCAAGTCTATAAACTTCATCATTGTGATAATGTTCCCTGCTCTTTTGTCTAGCCTGCTCAATTGTTGCTTCTCTATAAAGTTTATCATTGTGATAACGCTCCTTGATCTTTTGTTTAGCCTGCTCAATTCTTGCTTCTCTGTAATGTTCATCATTACCATACCGTTCCTTGATCTTTTGTTTGGCTGTCTCAATTTTTGCATGTCTATAATCTTCATCATTGTGATAACACATCTTGCTGTTTTCTTTTGCTCTCTCAATTATTACTTCTCGATACGCCTGGTCGGTTGAATACCTTTGCTTTTTTCTTTTCAAGTTACTATCTCTGTTGTCTGTGTAGTACTGTTTCTTTAACTTGCGTATAGCCTGCTTTGATCTAACCATTATTCTAATCAAGAACGAGAATTTTCAGTTTTGACTTTCCTTATATACTAATTATGACGTCACTCTATTCACGTCATAACTCTAATATAAAACTATGATGACGTTCATTATTTATCTAGTAGGGTTTCAGACAAGGTATTTCTAATGATGTACTTTTGTTTTGATCTGACTCTATTTTTAGGAGTTTTGGGTTTTTTTATATTTCTTAGCATTGGACTGATCGTCTCTTACTAGGTTGCTAGCTACTGCTGCAACCCAAATTCACATATATATTATTTATGAGAGGCAGCCTGGCCGAGTGGTCCAAGGCACTGGTGTTAGCCACCAGTCTCTTCAGAGGCGTGGGTTCAATTCTTACCGCTGGTATACGATTATGTTTGAAAGACTGCAGTGTGAAAAGACATCAAAATGCAGTTTTTGGTGGAAAAATTTATTCTCTTTTAGAAATAATTTATTTTAGTTACTATAGATTTTTAACCCACTTAATTTCCTTTAAATGAGCTATTGAACAACCCTCTACGATGTTCCAGTGCCAAGCTATCTCTGGATACAAAAGAAAAAAAAAAGAAAAAAAGAAAAAAAATATCCCGTTTAGGCAGAATGTTGTAGTAGCTGCCACTTTTCTTGATTTTCAAGCCAATATATTTCCCTTGCTGTTCAAGCCAAGGGACAGAAATTTTACTATGCAGGGGTTTCGGACAAGGCGGTTCTAATGGTGTACTTTTTGTTTTGATCTGACTCTTTTTTAGGAACTATGGGTTTTTATATTTCTTAACATTGGACGTGATCGTCTCTTACTAGGTTGCTAGCTACCGCTGCAACCCGGATAATGCTTCTCGATACACCTGGACGGTTGAATACCTTTGCTTTTGGTTTTTCTTATATTTGATGCGGTAATCTTCATCATTGTGATAACTCTACTTGATCTTTTGTTTGGCTGTCTCAATTTTTGCATGTCTATAATCTTCATCATTGTGATAACACATCTTGCTGTTTTGTTTTGCTCTCTCAATTATTACTTCTCGATACGCCTGGTCGGTTGAATACCTTTGCTTTTTTCTTTTCAAGTTACTATCTCTGTTGTTTGTGTAGTACTGTTTTTTCAACTTGCGTATAGCTTGCTTGATTGAAACCATTATGTAATTATGAATGAGAACATTTTCATCTTTGTAGTTCTTAAGTAGTAATTATGACGTCACAGCGTAATGATTTTGTTGACGTCATAGAGCAATGATATTATTTCATGACGTCTTCAGAAACAACAACAAATTTTCGTGTTTTTCTATTCACGTCATAGCTCTAATATAAAACTATGATGACATTCAATATTTATCTAGTAGGGTTTCAGACAAGGTAATTCTAATGATGTACTTTTGTTTTGATCTGACTCTATTTTTAGGAGTTTTTGTTATATTTCATAGCATTGGACTGATCGTCTCTTACTAGATTGCTAGCTACTGCCGCAACCCAGATTCACATATATATTTATTTATGAGAGGCAGCCTGGCCGAGTGGTCCAAGGCACTGGTCTTAGCCACCAGTCTCTTCGGAGGCCTAGGTTCAAATCTTACCTCTGGTATACGATTATGTTTGAAAGACTGCAGTGTGAAAAGACATCGAAAATGCAGTTTTTGGTGGAAAAATTTATTCTCTTTTAGAAATAATTTATTTTAGTTACAAAAGGTTTTTAACCCAATTAATTTACTTTAAAATGAGCTATTGAACAACCCTCTACGATGTTCCAGTGCCAAGCTATCTCTGGATACAAAAGAAAAAAGAAAAAAATATCCCGTTTGTGCAGAATAACGTGGTTAAAGTCAATTTTCTTGATTTTCAAGCCAATATATTTCCCTTGCTGTTCAAGCCAAGGGACAGAAAGTTTCCTATACAGGGGTTTCGGACAAGGCGGTTCTAATGGTGTACTTTTTGTTTTGATCTGACTCCTTTGTTAGGAACTATGGGTTTTTATATTTCTTAACATTGGACGTGATCGTCTCTTACTAGGTTGCTAGCTACCGCTGCAACCCGGATAAAATCTTACCGCTGGTATACGATTATGTTTGAAATACTGCAGTGTGAAAAGACATCAAAAATGCAGTTTTTGGTGGAAAAATTTATTCTCTTTTATAAATAATTTATTTTAGTTACTATAGATTTTTAACCCAATTAATTTCCTTTAAAATGAGCTATTGAACAACTCTCTACGATGTTCCAGTGCCAAGCTATCTGTGGAAAAGAAAGAAAAAGAAAAAAAAAGAAAAAAATATCCCGTTTAGGCAGAATGTTGTAGTAGCTGCCACTTTTCTTGATTTTCAAGCCAATATATTTCCCTTGCTGTTCAAACCAAGGGACAGAAAGTTTCCTATACAGGGGTTTCGGACAAGGCGGTTCTAATGGTGTACTTTTTGTTTTGATTTGACTCCTCTGTTAGGAACTATGGGTTTTTGTATTTCTTAACATTGGACGTGATCGTCTCTTACTAGGTTGCTAGCTACCGCTGCAACCCGGATTATTTCATGACGTTTTCAGAAACAACAATATAATTTCGTGTTTTTCTATTCACGTCATAGCTCTAATATAAAACTATGATGACATTCATTATTTATCTAGTAGGGTTTCAGACAAGGTAGTTCTAATGATCTACTTTTGTTTGATCTGACTCTATTTTTAGGAATTGTGGGTTTTTATATTTCTTAGCATTGGACTGATCGTCTCTTACTATGTTGCTAGCTACTGTTTCAACCCTAATTCACATATATATATATATTTATGAGAGGCAGCCTGGCCGAGTGATCCAAGGCACTGGTGTTAGCCACCAGTCTCTTCAGAGGCGTGGGTTCAAATCTTACCGCTGGTATACGATTATGTCGGAAAGACTGCAGTGTGAAAAGACATAAAAAATGCAGTTTTTGAAGGAAAAATTTATTCTCTTTTAAGAAATAATAATTTATTTTAGTTACTACAGATATGTAACCCAATTAATTTCCTTTAAAATGAGCTATTGAACAACTCTCTACGATGTTCCAGTGCCAAGCTATCTCTTGAAAACAAAGAAAAAAGAAAAAAAAATATCCCGTTTAGGCAGAATGTTGTAGTAGCTGCCACTTTTCTTGATTTTCAAGCCAATATATTTCCCTTGCTGTTCAAGCCAAGGGACAGAAATTTTACTATGCAGGGGTTTCGGATAAGGCGGTTCTAATGGTGTACTTTTTGTTTTGATCTGACTCCTTTTTTAGGAGCTATGGATTTTTATATTTCTTAACATTAGACGTGACCGTCTCTTACTAGGTTGCTAGCTACCGCTGAAACCCCGATTCTGTTAAAAAAATATATTTAATTAACACCATTTATTGTGAACTATATTGATATTTTATGTAAAAATTATTTTATTTAAAATTTTCAGGAAGTATTCAATTTCCAGTTGACAAATAAGATTTTTTCAAGGAATCGGGCAGCTAACTAAGTCCAATGCACGCAATGGTATGTTCTTCAAATGATCGTCTTTTAATGTATATTCCTTATTATACAAACTAACAAAAAATAAAGCTGATTTTTTTTTATTTTCAGGCATTTTTCTAGTTTTAATTAAAAAATCAAAATTATTGCTCAGACACCATATTTATTTTTGCAGTTTACATAATAACTTTAGCGATCCTGAGCTTAGAACTAAAATAAGATAAAATTATCTTTTTGAGAGATAAACGTGCATAAACATTGTATTCGCCTATTATGTCAAATATGGGTATAGCCTATATACAATTATAATGTCATTCATTAAGCTTGTACATGACAATTTAGTTTTTTCGTAAAATTTTTTCTATTTTTAAAAATATTTCATTTTTAAATACAAAAGGCAATAGATGTAGCAATTTCCTTTAAAATGATCCACTATACAGATCTCTATCATTTTCCAGTGCCCAGCAAGCCAAGGAGACAAAAAAAGAGAAAGAATAAAAGATACTGTATGTGCAGAAAATCGTGATTAAAGTCAATTTTCTTGATTTTCAAGCCAATATATTTTCCTTTTTGTTCAAGCCATGGAACGGTAAGTTTGCTATATAGAGGTTTTGAATAAGGCAATTCTAATAGTGTACAACTTATTTTGATCTGAATCTTTTTTCAGGAGCTATGGGTTACTTTGTTTTTTTCTATGGGGCGTGATCGTCTCTTACTAGGTTGCTAGCTACCGCTGCGACCGGGATATATTATAACAAAAAAGAAAAATAAAGGTTTTTTCTTCTTTGAAGTAGAGACGAACCTCAAACAGTCAAGTAGCTAATTAAATCCAATGTATGCAATAGTTTTTTATTCCAATGATTTTCTATTAATGTAATTTTTACGTAACTTCACCCATTACTTGATATATGGTTTTTAGTACACAATCGATGTTTGATATTAAGTAACATCACTTATTACTACATATATGGTTATGATTGCTTAAAAAATCAAATATCTTTGAAGATATGAAAACATACCTTATATAATAATTATAGGAGCACTGGGTCGATGTGATCACCCCTGGAAAATAAGGCAAACAAATAAAGACACATTCGTGATCTTTCTTCTGGCGAAAAATACAAATTCCACATTTTTGCAGATAGCAGCTTGACACCTCTACAGTAAGGTTATCTGATATGCTAAATCTGAAGATGTCATTTTTATTAAGATTCTATGACTTCTAGGTTGATTTTTCCCCTTTTGTTGAAAATAAGGCAAATATTCTCAGGCTCTTTACTTTTGATAAATATGAGTGAACTTGTTAAAACTTATATATGTAAAATTAGCATTAAAATCTGATTCTTTTGATGTATCTATTGATATTTAAATTCCGTTTTTTATAGTTTCGGTTACTATTGAGACGAGTCACTCTTACTATATAGTGTAATAAAAAATAGAAACATTAATTTTTTTGTACAGAAATACACATTAAATTCTTCGTTGGGTAGTTAGAACCTAACAAAAAATAAAATTGATTTAAAAATTTTAAGGTATTTTTCTAGTTTGAATTAAAAGATTCAAATTATTGGTCATATACCATGAATTTTTTGCAGTTTACATAATAATTTTAATGACCCTGAACTGAGAACAAAAATAAATAAAAATTTCTTGTTGAAAGAGAAACGTGTATAAAAATTGCATTGTTTATTACGTCATGTATGGTTATGCGACAAAAATCATTCCCTTTTTATCTTTTCAACTTATTGTAAACAGTGACCTCTTCAATTTGATTTCTAAGATACATTTTATCACCCCTGTATCCAGGTTGCAGCGGTAGCTAGCAACCTAGTGAGAGACGATCACATCCAATGTTAAGAAATATAAAAGCCCATAACTCATAAAAAAAAGAGTCAGATCAGAACAAAAAGTACACCATTAGAACCACCTTGTTCAAAACCCCTATGTATGGAACTTTCTGTTCCTTGGCTTGAACAGCAAGGGAAATATATTTGCTTGAAAATCAAGAAAAGTGGCAGCTACTAAAGTATTCTGCCTAAACGGTACCGTTTTTTCTTTTCGTTTTGATACTCACCTATTTTCGGCACTCAATTTGAGAAAAGTACCATTCATCAAACATGTACAAAAGCCAACGAAAAAGAAGAAAAACCAAACAAAGGAATTGAAAATCATTAGATAATAAAAACAGCCGGGTTATCAACATACAAGAACCCATGAGAAATAATGCTTCACAATAAAAATTCAACATGTACAAAAGCCAACGAAAAAGAAGAAAAACCAAACAAAGGAATTGAAAATCATTAGATAATAAAAACAGCCGGGTTATCAACATACAAGAACCCATGAGAAATAATGCTTCACAATAAAAATTCATGATCATTGCTACTTAACAACCTATACAGGTAAAACAGCGTAACGAGTTCCTAAAAGCTAGAACAAAATTAAACTTATTTTAAAATTGTTATATTTTTTTCTAGTTTCAATTCCAAAGATAGAATTGTTGTAAACGTACTAAAAATATTTTTGCATTTGATATAATCTAAATACTTGAACAATTTATATTTAAATTTTCAATGTAAAAATTTTAAAATCAGTATGTAATGGATAAACATAAGAATGCCAATCTTTTTTAATATTTCCGTTAGTATGGGCTAAAGATCGTTCTTTAACATGATTAAATAAAAATATTTAAAATCAGCATAAAAATACAATTCTTTGGATACATCAGTTGATATTAAAATTCCGTTTTTTAGAGTTTCGGTTACTATTGAATCGAGTCGCTCTTATTAGACAGTTTGTTACCACAAAATGGTATCGAAATTCAATTTTTTAGAGCTTCGGTTACTATTGAGACGCGTCGCTCTTACTATACTGTTCATTACCACGAATTGTTTAATTGTTTAAAGAATCAAATATCTTTGAAAAGACTTTAGTTTTTACTATGGGGCGTGATCGTCTCTTACTAGGTTGCTAGCTACCGCTGCAACCCGAAAAAATAAAATCTTTTTTAAAATATCAGTCACTATTAACTATAGTTCGTCCTTTAATGTACTTTTTTTAGGAGTTATGGATTTTTATATTTCTTAACATTGGACATGTTCCTTATCAATTTCGTCTTTTAATGTAAAATTTCATTGGAAATATAGGACAACAATTTAGAGATGCGTACTTTACGGGTTAAGCCAAACAATTTTGTTTCCAGGATACAATAATAACTTTGAACTAAGATGAAATAAAATTAATGGCGTAAAAAATGGCGTAGCGAGTCAATTGAAGCAAAAGGAAAACCAAACTAATTTTAAAGTTTTCAGGTTTTTTTCTGGTTTGAATTTAAAAATGTAAATTATTGATCAGACACCATAAGTATTTTTGCACTTTGCAGTTAAATAAAATTATTTTATTTAAAATTATCAGGAATTATTCTAGTTTCAGTTGACAAATATGATTTTTTCAAGGACTCGAGCAGCTAACTAAGTCCAATATATGCAATGGTATGTAATTCGAATGATCGTCTTTTAATCTGTATTCCTTATTATAAAAACTAACAAAAAATAAAACTAATTCAAAAAATTTTCAGGTATTTTCTAGCTTTAATTTAAAAATTAAAATTATTGCTCAGACAACATAAATATTTTTGCAGTTTGCATAATAACTTTAGCGATCCTGAACTTAGGACTAAAATAAAATAAAATTATCTTGTCGAGAGATAAACGTGTATAAATAATACACTTACTTATTACGTAATATATGGTTATAACCGATATACGATTACAATGTCATTCATCAAGCTTGTACATGAAAATGCAGTTTTAAAAAAAAATTGTTTCTACTTTAAAAACTATTTTATTTAAAATTACAAAAGTGACTAGATGTAATAATTACCTTTAAAATGAGCCATTATACAGCTATGTATGATTTTCCACTGCCCAGCTAGCGGAGGAGGAAAATCAAACGGAAAAAAAAGATGCCCTATGTGGGGAATATCGTGGTTAAAGTCAGTTTTCTTGATTTTCAAGTCAATATATTTTCCTTGTTATTCAAACCAAGGGACGGTAAGTTTTCTATATAGAGATTTTGGACAGGGCAGTGCAAATCATGTACTTCATGTTTTGATCTGAATATTTTTTCAGGAGTTATGGGTTACTTTATTTTTTGCTATGGGGCGTGATCGTCTCTTACTAGGTTGCTAGCTACCACTGCAACCCCAATTGCTAGCTACCAATGCAACCCAGAGGTTGCAAGCTACCACTGCAAACCAGATTCAAATGGATGATGATGGTTTCTAGGAAACTAAGATTTTCTTACAAAATTTTAGTATCTTTATGGGCTTTACTGTTTGTTCTTTACTTAAAAATATATCGAGCCTTAATGTTAAAATACATATTAAATCCCAAGTTTGGCAGTTAGAATCTAACCGAAAATAAAACTAATTTAAACATTTTAAGTTATTTTTCTAGTTTGAATTGAACGATTCAAACTATTTCTCGGATACCATAGATACTTTTGCAGTTTGCACAAGCTGCAAAGAATGCATAAGGACAAAGTGAAAAATTACATTCATAAGTTCAAAAAGATGGCAACAATGCAGGCGGATCTTTGCAAATTGAGAAAAATTTTACGAATGTTTTACCTGGATTACGAAAAATATTCAAAATTACAGATTAAAATTATCTCTGAAAGATCGGATTTAGTTCAAAAGTTGGCTAGAAATGCTTTGGCAAAACTTCATAGTAAAATCCAAAAGAAATTTTGTATGTTTAATGAAAAGCTTCCAAGGTTAGAACGGCAACTGCGGAACAGTTTAAAGATGTAATGGAAAAGATTGCACATTACTGTGAATATATGGAGGCATAATTATTCTTTACTTAGTTTCAGCTGAATTCGATGATCGAGCCTTTATGTACTACATCCAACGACTATGACGTCATTGATCAATATTGTACATAAAAATAAAGTTTTTCGTAAAAAATTGATTCTATTACGAAAAATTCATCACAAACGGCACTAGATATTGGTGTAAAATACTACCAGCCGTAAGACTTGAAACCGCGCCTCCAAAGAGACTGGTAGCTAACACCAGAACCTTGGACGACTCGGCCACGCCGCCTCTCATAACTATGTGAATCCTTACATAAAGGATCGATGCTGTAAATTGGAATTTTTTAAGCATCATCGTTATCATGGTTTTATTTTACATGAAGGAATGATATAGCGCATCATAAATGGTGTTTGCCAATTATTACATTAAAAAACGAACATTGGAATAAAAAATGATTGCATACATTGGACTTAGTTAGCTACCTGATCGTTTGAGGTTCGTCTCCTACTATTTAAAAGAAGAAAAAGCTGTATGCTTTTTCCTGTTTGTATTTATAGTTAAAAAACGAACTCAAGTCCAAAGAAACTGAACACTGTGGTTCATTCATATTATCTTCATTATTTTAGCTAGAATGTAAATAAACAAGTTTCTTTTTAAATTTTAAATTGAAAAGATATTGCTTTTAATTAAAACTTAAAAACCTAGTAAGAGATCCGGGTTGCAGCGGTAGCTAGCAACCTAGTAAGAAACGATCACCTCCAATGTTAAGAAATATAAAACCCCCCAACTCCTAAAAAAGAGTCAGATCAAAATAAAAAGTACACCATTAGAACCGCCTTGTCCGAAACCCCTATAAAGGAAACTTACCGCCCTTTGGCTTGAATAACAAAGAAAATATATTGGCTTGAAAATGAAGAAAATTGACTTTAACCACGTTATTCTCCACAAACGGGATATTTTTTTCTTTCCGCTTGATTTTTCTCCTCAGCTAGCTGGGCACTGGAAAATCATAGAGAGCTGTATAATAGCTCATTTTAAAGGAAATTGCAACATCTTGTCACTTTTGTAATTAAAAATAAAATACTTTTTAAAGTAGAATCAATTTTGTCAAAAAAATTGCATTTTTGATGTATTTTCATACTGCAGTCTTTTCAAAGATATTTGAATTTTGAAGCAATCAAACAGTTCATGGTAATGAACTCTACAGTAATAATAGCTACTTGTCTCAATAGTAACCGAAACTCCTGGAACCAAAATTTTCTTTTTTGGCTTAATCGCTATCTTTTTTGGCTTAATTACCATACCGTTCCTTGATCTTTTGTTTGGCTGTCTCGATTTTTGCATGTCTATAATCTTCATGATTGTGATAACAGATCTTGCTGTTTTGTTTTGCTCTCTCAATTTTTACTTCTCGATACGCCTGGTCGGTCTAATACCTTTGCTTTTCTGTTTTCAAGATACTATGTCTGTTGTTTGTGTAGTACTGTTTTTTTAACTTGCGTATAGCTTGCTTTGATCTAAACATTATCTAATTATGAATGAGACCATTTACAGTTTTGACGTTTCTTATATAGTAATTATGACATCACGACGTAATGATTTAATTTCATGACGTCATGGCACAATGGTATTATTTCATGACGTCTTCAGAAACAACAATATAATTTCGTGTTTTTCTATTCATGTCATAGCTCTTATATAAAACTATGATGACATTCATTATCTAGTAGGGTTTCAGACAAGGTAGTTCTAATGATGTACTTTTGTTTTGATCTGACTCTATTTTTAGGAGTTTTGGGTTTTTATATTTCTTAGCATTGGACTGATCGTCTCTTACTAGGTTGCTAGCTACTGCTGCAACCCAAATTCACATATATATTTATTTATGAGAGGCAGCCTAGCCGAGTGGTCCAAGGCACTGGTGTTAACCACCGGTCTCTTCGGAGGCGTGGTTTCAAATATTACCGCTTGCATACGATTATTTTTGAAAGGCTGTAGCGTGAAAAGACATCAAAAATGCAGTTTCTGGTGGAAAAATTTACTCTCTTTTATAAATAATTTATTTTAGTTACTATAGATTTTTAACACAATTAATTTCCTTTAAAATGAGCCATTGAAAAACTCTCTACGATGTTCCAGTGCCAAGCTATCTGTGGAAAAGAAAGAAAAAAAGAAAAAAAAATATCCCGTTTAGGCAGAATGTTGTAGTAGCTGCCACTTTTCTTGATTTTTAAGCCTATATACTTCCCATGCTGTTCAAGCCAAGGGACAGAAAGTTTACTATACAGAGGTTTCGGACAAGGCGGTTCTAATGGTGTTCTTTTTGTTTTGATCTGACTCCTTTGTTAGGAACTATGGGTTTTTATATTTCTTAACATTGGACGTGATTGTCTCTTACTAGGTTGCTAGCTACCGCTGCAACCCGGATACTAACTACAACCAGAAACTATGACGTCATTGATCAATATTGTATATAAAAAATTAAATTTTTCTTAAAAAATAATTGATTAAAAAATTAAGTGCAAAAGGCACTAGATCTAGAGATTTCCTTTAAAATGAGCTATTGAACAACTCTCTACGATGTTCCAGTGCCAAGCTATCTCTGGAAACAAAAGAAAAAAAATATCCCGTTTGTGGAGAATAACGTGGTTAAAGTCAATTTTCTTAATTTTCAAGCCAATATATTTCCCTTGCTGTTCAAGCTAAATGACAGAAAGTTTCCTATACAGGGGTTTCGGAAAAGGCGGTTCTATTGGTGTACTTGTTAAGATGCTGAATTAAAAGCAACATCTTTTAGTTTAAAAAAACTCATTTTATTGAAATCCTAGCTAAGATAATGAAGACAATATTAATGAATCGAAGGGTTCAGTTTCTTTGGGGCTGAGTATATTCTTTACTATATATTCAAATGATCTTCTTTTAATGTAATGTATGAAATGGTTTTCTATTCCAGATACAAGATGCTTGTATTATCTTCACTTTTTATTACTATATGGCATGGATTGTCCTTTACTAGGTTTCAGCAATATCCGATGATCGAGGCCTTATGTAATATTCAGTCAAACAAAACTTCTATTAATGACTACTACACAAGATCTTCATGAGTGACACCATTTATGATAACTTTATCGATCCCTTATGTAAAAACTGGAAAAATACCTGAAATTTTAAAATTAGTTTTATTTTTTGTTAGGTTTTTGTTTAATAACAGGCACACATATTATAACAACCCGGCTACCGCAACAATCTGGATAGCTTGTAGATACCCCTGGAACCACCGTATATCAGTTACTACGGGCGAGAGATCGTTCTTTACTGAAATAATTTTTCCCAATATCATTTTTCTGTTTTTATCTTTCAATATTCTAATTTGTGTAAATTGAAGAACTGCAAAGAATAACAGTAATCCAGATAAATTAGAGATAATAAATTAAAATATACATTAGAGATAATTTAAAAACCTTATTATATGTCAGCAATTTCAGATGAAACCTATATACTTCCCATTTATAATGAAATATTTCGATCATTTATGTATTAGTATAGCCAAGAGTTCGTTCTTTATTATAACCAACGGATTTTTCTTCTTTGAAATAGTAAGAGACTAGCCTCAAACAATCAAGGCTAACTAAATCAAATATATGTAATGGGTTTTTATTCCAATAATCGTCTTTTAATGTAATTTCTTCTTCGAACTAGTAAGAGATGATCTTCAAAGAATCAGGCAGATAACTAAGTCCATAATTTGTTCTTTCCAATGATCGTCTTTTAATGGAAAATTTTAATATATTGACCGTAAATATAACTGTATTATAATAATCATACAAAATTATAAACCATCATGAAGAAATATCATTATTGCGTGTTAGGAAGTACAGTCCTCTGTACTGGACTATCTGTGTCTGCTATATATGTACTGGTCTGCTATATATCGATAATGGAATTCCTTGCAACAGCTGCGATCGAACTGTAATGGAATCAATTTCCAATACCCCAAAAATTTTCCAAGTAAAAATGCCCAGAATATAAACCCAAACAATTTAAGTAACAATTAATTGTCAAATTTAAAAAGTAGCGAAACATTGTGTTACAATTGTAACACAATAAATCTTAGGCTTGAAATTTGCATAATATGTGTCAAAAATTGTATAAATTAAATACAATGAAATACAATGTTAAACTATGTATCGAGTAAAAAAGTGTATTATGCTAAAAAGAATTCCAAAGTGAAGTTTTAAAGAATCATAAATCCTAGCAAAAGTTAATTAAAATCGAGTAGCTGATTGGGACAGCACTGCCCAGTAGTAATAGAAGACAAAAAATTTGAACCAATAGGATCAATATAATGCGCTCTTCAGTAACACCCGTATGTATCCTTCGGCTAAAATCTGAGAGTATATTATTTTTGAACTTAGCAATTTGAGTCAGTCTTTTTGGAGTCTTATATCAGTCTATTTTGGAATGAGTCTATTTGCAGTCTATTTTGGAGTCTTTTTCAAGTCTTATGTTAATCTTGTATGAATCTTATGAGAGTTTTACTTGAGATTCGGGACAGTTTATTGTAGACTCACTTTCAACCTTTTACCCTATGTGAATTAAATAGACAATAGTATTGAACCAGTGACCAGATTTAACTTAGTGCCATTTACTGCAAGTGTTTTGATATACCGAAGCTCTGTTCCAGTTCTGTGAGTAATAAATGCATCATCTTCTTATTTTATTCTCTTTATGCTAGTATTTCTCGAGATAGTTTGTCCTTGTGGCTCCACTCGCTACCAAGGGAAACTGAATCCATTCAATCTGATTTCGACTCAGTATGCTCGTTAATGCGAGCTCCCTATTTGTACAGTTAATTTAAGCTCCCTACACACGAAGTTCCGCCTCCACTCAGGTATGCCACTCGCGAACCAAAAACCAAGAGTTCAACTGAAAATTACCCATAAAAATAATTAAATGAGAAATTCATATGCAAAGAAATAACTTGAAGCAGAAGAAAAAAACCCATTTATCGAAAACTTACCCTTCCTTGAAAACTCGCCATATCATTTACTCAAAAACCCCCCCATTACAGAACCTCAGTCCCGAATTTTTCTAGAAATAGCAGTATCCACTTTGCAGTTACAAGGTATTCAATTTGGATATTTAAAATATATATGATGAAAGATAAGTAGCTCGCCTCTGAGAGAAAATGGTTCTTAATTATAATCTGGAAAGCAAGAAAAAAAATATCCCGTTTAGGCAGAATGTTGTAGTAGCTGCCACTTTTCTTGATTTTCAAGCCAATATATTTCCCTTACTGTTCAAGCCAAGGGACAGAAAGTTTACTATACAGGGGTTTCGGACAAGGCGGTTCTAATGGTGTACTTTTTTGTTTTGATCTGACTCCTTTGTTAGGAACTATGGGTTTTTATATTTCTTAACATTGGACGTGATCGTCTCCTACTACGTTGCTAGCTACCGCTGCAAACCAAGATCCTTACGTCTGATATTATGTACTAGAGTTTTTTCTTTACTATATTGTATAAACAGCAATTTCCTTTAAAATGAGCTATTAGACAGCTCTTTATTATGACCACGAACTGTTTGATTTAATACTTCAGCTACTATGGGTTACAGTTCATTCCTTATTGTAATGATAAGTTCGTTCCTTACTGCTACTTTATAATTAAAAATTACAAAAGGTTTCTATGTACAGCAGTTTCCTTGAAAATAAGCACTTACACAGCTCTTTTTTATGACCACGATCTGTTTGATTTAATAATTAAGGTACTATGGGTTCAGTTCGTTCCTTATTGTAATACTATGGATTACAGTTCGTTCTTTAATGTAAAAACCCGGATACTGCTGTAACCCTGATAACAAACAGGAAAATATTCCAAACAGGAAAAAGCCTACTGCTTTTTCTTTTTTGAAAAAGTAAGAGACGAACCTCAAACTATCAAGTAGCTAACTAAGTCCAATGCGTGCAATAACTTTTTATTCCAATGATCGTCTTTTAATGTAACATATCAGTTACTATGGGAGAGAGATCGTTCTTTACTGTATCTTTATTATAAAATCTTGTTTCTGTTACTATGGGCTAAGGTTCGTTCTTTACTGTAAAATAACTATAGTGAAGTTGCGTATGCAAGTTAGTATAGGGAAGAGTTAGATCTTTATTATAATGTTTGAAAGACTGCAGTGTGAAAAGACATCGAAAATGCAGTTTTTGGTGGAAAAATTTATTCTCTTTTAGAAATAATTTATTTTAGTTACTATAGATTTTTAACCCAATTAATTTCCTTTAAAGTGAGCTATTGAACAACCCTCTACGATGTTCCAGTGCCAAGCTATCTGTGGAAAAGAAAAAAAAAGAAAAAAGAAAAAAATATCCCGTTTGGGGAGAATAACGTGGTTAAAGTCAATTTTCTTGATTTTCAAGCCAATATATTTCCCTTGCTGTTCAAGCCAAGGGACAGAAAGTTTCCTATACAGGGGTTTCGGACAAGGCGGTTCTAATGGTGTACTTTTTGTTTTGATCTGACTCCTTTGTTAGGAACTATGGGTTTTTATATTTCTTAACATTGGACGTGATCGTCTCTTACTAGGTTGCTAGCTACCGCTGCAACCCGGAAATACTTGACTTACTATGGACTACAGTTCGTTCTTTAATGTAAAGCAAAGAGACTCCGGGTTACAGCTGCCGTTGCAACCCGGATAATAAATTGATTACAAACAGGAAAAAGCCTACGGCTTTTTCTTCTTTGAAATAGTAAGAGACGAACCTCAAACAATCAAGTTGCTAACTAATTCCAATGTATGCAATTGTTTGTTATTCCAATGATCGTTTTAATGTAAACATAAAAAACTTATTCTATTTTAAAAATAATTTTTTTAATTACAAAACATTTTTAACCCCATTAATTTCCTTTAAAATGAGCCATTGAACAACTGTTTACGATGTTCCAGTGCCAAGCTATCTGTGGAATTACTAACCTCTACTATAATTAAGTGGCGTATAAAATTTATTATAGGCTAGAGGTCATTCCTTATTATAAAATTTGACAAGACATAGGTAACTAAGGGCAAGAGTTCGTTCTTTATTATAATGCTAGCTACCGCTGCAACCCGGACTCTTACTAGGTTGCTAGCTACCGCTGCAACCCGGATAGCTAAAAAGGTCTAATATATGTAGTCGTTAGTTCTTCTAATGGACTTATTTAAATATTACCTTTATTTAATCCATTTAGTATAGGCTAGAGTTTGTTCTTTATTATAAATTACATTACCATTTAGGTTTCTGCCGTAATTCTTTCTTTTCAAAATTAAGTTAGTTACTATGGCCTAGAGTTAGTCCTTTATCATAAAATAGCAAGAAGCGAACCTAAAACAATCAACTACCTAACTAAGTCCAATGTTTGTTATTCCAATGATCGTCTTTTAATGTAATAATTTATAATGATGTATAATATAAATACTATAATCTTAACTATAGTGAGGTTGCCTATGCAAGTTAGTATAGGGAAGAGTTCGATCTTTATTAAACGTCTCTTACTAGGTTGCTAGCTACCGCTGCAACCCGGAAAAAATAATTTGTTTAAATTCCAAAAGGTTTTTAACCCCATTAATTTTCTTTAAAATGAACCATTGAACAACTCTCTACGATGTTCCAGTCCCAAGCTATCTGTTATATTACTAACCTATACTATAATTAAGTGGTGTATAAAATTTAGTAAAGGCAAAAGGTCGTTCTTTATTATATCGTTCTTTACTATAACAACCAGGATGACGTCAGTTACAACTTGGAATTCGTTTTATGCTATATCATTACAAACAGGAAAAAGCCTACGGCTTTTTCTTCTTTGAAATAGTAAGAGACAAACCACAAGTAACTACCCCTGGAACCAACATATATCAGTTACTATGCATGAGCGATCGTTCTTTACTTTAAATTTTCAAGCCAAGGGACACAAAGTTTCCTATACAGGGGTTTCGGACAAGGCGGTTCTAATGGTGTACTTTTTGTTTTGATCTGACTCCTTTGTTAGGAACTATGGGTTTTTATATTTCTTAACATTGGACGTGATCGTCTCTTACTAGGTTGCTAGCTACCGCTGCAACCCGGATTATGTAACCATTAGTTGAATGTTTAAGTCAAGTATCAAGCATCATGAACCTAACAAAAAATTAAACTAATTTTAAATTTTCAGGTATTTTTCTAGTCTAAATTAAAAGATTAAAACTATTGTTCAGACACCATAAACATTTTTGCAGTTTATAACTTTAGCGATTCTGAACTAAAAACGAAAATAAAATAAAAATTGATTTTTTCAATTTTTACGTCACGTCGCTCATTAAGTCATATATGGTTATTAGTACACAATAGGTTTTAGATATTACGTCATGTCACTTATTACGTCATATATGGTTATTAGTAGATAATCGGTAAAATGTTCGTTCTTTATTATAATATTCAAATGATCGTCCTTTAATGTAATATGACGTCACTGCATCAAAAATACAGTTTTTATTGAAAAATTTATTCTCTTTTAAAAATAATTTATTTTAGTTACTATAGATTTTTAACCCAATTAATTTCCTTTAAAATGAGCTATTGAACAACCCTCTACGATGTTCCAGTGCCAAGCTATCTCTGGATACAAAAGAAAAAAAAAGAAAAAAATATCCCGTTTGTGGAGAATAACGTGGTTAAAGTCAATTTTCTTGATTTTCAAGCCAATATATTTCCCTTGCTGTTCAAGCCAAGGGACAGAAAGTTTCCTATACAGGGGTTTCGGACAAGGCGGTTCTAATGGTGTACTTTTTGTTTTGATCTGACTCCTTTTTTAGGAGCTATGGGTTTTTATATTTCTTAACGTTGGACGTGATCGTCTCTTACTAGGTTGCTAGCTACCGCTGCAACCCGGACTTGTTGTTCAAGCCAAGGGACAGAACGTTTCCTATACAGGGGTTTCGGACAAGGCGGTTCTAATGGTGGATTTTTGTTTTGATCTGACTCCTTTGTTAGGAACTATGGGTTTTTATATTTCTTAATATTGGACGTGATCGTCTCTTACTAGGTTGCTAGCTACCGCTGCAACCCGGATATACTATAATTAAGTGGCGTATAAAATCTAGTATAGGCAAGAGGTCGTTCTTTATTATAACTGTTCAAGCCAAGGGACAGAAAGTTTCCTATACAGGGGTTTCGGACAAGGCGGTTCTAATGGTGTACTTTTTGTTTTGATCTGACTCCTTTGTTAGGAACTATAGGTTTTTATATTTCTTAACATTGGACGTGATCGTCTCTTACTAGGTTGCTAGCTACCGCTGCAACCCGGATTTATATTTCTTAACATTGGACGTGATCGTCTCTTACTAGGTTGCTAGCTACCGCTGCAACCCGGATTGCTAGCTACCGCTGCAACCCGGATGCTAGCTACCGCTGCAACCCAGATTCTATGCTATATGATTACCAACAGGAAAAAGCCTACGGCTTTTTCTTCTTTGAAATAGTAAGAGACGAACCTCAAACAATCAAGTAGCTAACTAAGTCAAAAGTCTGCAATGGTTTATTATTGCAATGATCGTCCCTTAATGTAATTCTTTAACATAAACTTCATTAATTGGATACTTTAATATATTCTATATGGTCTAGAGGTTGGGATAGCTCTCACCAAGTAGGCTTGAGTTCAATTTCTGTATGGCAAATTTTTACTTATGATGATTTCTTAAGGAACATAATTAAAATTTCTTAATGTAATAAAAATAATTTGTTTTAATTACAAAAAGTTTTTAACCCCATTCATTTCCTTTAAAATGAGCCATTGAACAACTCTCTACGATGTTTCAGTGCCATGCTATCTGTTGAATTACTAACCTATACTATAATTAAGTGGCGTATAAAATTTAGTATAGGCAAGAGGTCGTTCTTTATTTTAGTTACAAAAGATTTTTAACCCAATTAATTTCCTTTAAAATGAGCCATTGAACAACTTCTACAATGTTCCAGTGCCAAGCTATCTGTGGAAAAGAAAAAAAAAATATCCCGTTTAGGCAGAATGTTGTAGTAGCTGCCACTTTTCTATATTTTTTCTAAAAGGCGTTAAATTTTTTTTCTATAAAAAAAATTTAATTTTTCTTTATAAAAAGAAAAATTATTTTTTTATAAAAAGGCATTAAAACTTATAATATCCGTTTCAATAAGGCCTCTCGCGACATTTTAGGACCACTGCGTCGATACGATCACCCCTGGTAAATGGAAAAAAGGGAAAATAAACACGCGTACGTGATCTTTCTTCTGGCAGAAATACCGAATTCAACATTTTCGGAGATAGGAGCTTGAAAGCTCTACTGTGACATTCTCTTATAATCTGAAACTGATGGTGTGATTTTGATTAAGGTTTTATGACTTTTGATGGGTGTTTTCCCCTTTCTTCTAAAATTGGGCAAGTTTTCACAGGTGTTCTAAAATCGTGGCCAACATTACATCAAAACCTTTCTTATTTGAAAGGGATCTTAGACTCTTCAATTTGTATTTTGTCTTTATCTGCTCGCAACTGTCACAATGCATTGTGGGGTATACATCCTTGATGTTAGCTACCTTATCAAGGCTCTCACCAAATAATTTTATTATTGTATTTTCATCCACAGAAACTCTAATATTGCTATCACCGTAGATGACGTCTTGACTATTACGACAGAGTCTGCTTGACACTTCTTCTAAATAATGACTTAATTCCTTGTACGAGCCCTCGACTTTTAGTAGATTAATATGTTGCATATTCTTAGATTTTGATACTGCCTTATATACGCTATTAATGAAACAGGTCAAGACAGGAAAATGTGGAGCTAGTGCCCTTAGATAACGCAAATAGCTCTGACATCCCTCATTTGGGCTACAGTATAACGAATACCCATGCTTTCTTGTGTCCCTGTAATTGATTTCACAATAATCCAATTCGCCAAGGTAGAAATTAACCACTTTGTCAGTTGAAAATTTTAATGCTATATTATTTTCAAGGATATCAAAAAGAATTTGACATAATTCAATATCCGTCGGATAGGGCTTGCAGATATCAGGGTGACATTGCCAAGTAACCTGCTGCCCAATTTTTGGTTTTGAAAGTTTACTCAGATTGTTATAGGTGACTCCAGCCATCATAATTTCCTTGTCAGATCTAGTTTCAGAGCATTTTTCAATAGTTGTCTCGTACTTTCCAGGACAGTTTGTTCTACTACAAAGAGAATTTTTTGCCAAATATTCAGTAGAACTAAAAGAACTGTTTAAAACATAGTTAGAAATACTTTTTTCTTGAGTCGGTGTTCTAGGAATTTGTTCTAAATCATTAGTCTTACAAACACATATACTAATAACCCTAACAGGCTCGTTTCGCCATAATTGAAAAATATTGCTTTTCCTTCGCTGTTGATAGGTATGCTTGTATATATATTTTTATTGCTGCTACATAAATTGCAATTGCTCCTTCCAAAATTAATATACGAATTTTCTAAGAAGTACGCCTCCGTATATTCACTGTGTTGTCGAACATTTTCCATTGCATCTATAAACTGTTCCACAGTTGCCAATCCATACCTTGGAAGCTTTTCATTAAACTGACAACATTTCTTTTTGATATTACTATGAAGCTTTGCCAAAGCATTTCTAGCCAACTTTTCAACAGCATCCGATCTTTCAAAGAGAATTTTAATCTGTAATTTTGAATACTTTTCGTGATCCTGGTAAAACATGCGTAAAATGTTTCTCAATTTACGAAGATCAGCCTGCATTTTTGCCATCTTCTTGTATTTCTGAATGTAATTTTTCCTTTTGTCCTTATGCGTTCTTCGGTACAACCTCGCAGAGAATTTAATTTTTTCATTATAGATTTTGTCACCCCAGTAACGCTCCTTGATCTTTTGTTTGGCTGTGTCAAATTTTACTTCTCGATACACCTGGACGGTTGAATACCTTTGCTTTTGGTTTTTCTTATATTTGATGCGGTAATCTTCATCATTGTGATAACTCTCCTTGAACTTTTGTTTGGCTTTCTCAATTTTTGCATGTCTATAATCTTCATCATTGAGATAACACATCTTGCTGTTTTGTTTTGCTCTCTCAATTATTACTTCTCGATACGCCTGGTCGGTTGAATACCTTTGCTTTTTTCTTTTCAAGTTACTATCTCTGTTGTTTGTGTAGTACTGTTTTTTCAACTTGCGTATAGCTTGCTTCGATCTAACCATTATCTAATCAAGAATGAGAGAATTTACATCTTAGTCGTTCTTAAGTAGTAATAAAACCCGGAAAATACCCCTGGAACCACCGTATATCAGTTACTATGGGCGAGAGATCGTTCTTTACTGTAATATATTTTCTTTGTTATTCAAGCCAAAGGGCGGTAAGTTTCCTTTATAGGGGATTCGGACAAGGCGGTTCTAATGGTGTACTTTTTGTTTTGATCTGACTCTTTTTTTAGGAGTTGGGGGGTTTTATATTTCTTAACATTGGAGGTGATCGTCTCATACTAGGTTGCTAGCTACCGCTGCAACCTGGATTTGATCTGACTCTACTTTTAGGAGTTACGGGTTATTATATTTTTATACATTGGACGTTATTGTCTCTTACTAGGTTGCTAGCTACCGCTGCAATCTGGACCTAATAGTGTACACCGCTGCAACTATGGTTACAAACAGGAAAAAGCCTATGGCTTTTTCTTATTTGGAATAGTAAAAGACGAACTTCAAAGAATCAGGCAGCTAACTAAATCTAAAATGTGCCATGATTTATTCTTTACTAGGTTTCTGCCATCTCTACAGCCTTGATACCGATTAAACTTACATAATTCCCATCAATAAATAACTAGACCCATCCTTTATATTAGTCTAATGGTTTGCTTTGTAGTTCAACTACTATAGGCTATAGTTCTTTCTTTACTATAAAACCCGGAAAATACCCCTGGAACCACCGTATATCAGTTACTATGGGCGAGAGATCGTTCTTTACTGTAATCAAACTTTAACATGAAATGTTCTTTACTGTAATGGCTTGTTATTTACAAGGCTTCAGCCATCTCTACAGCCGTGATACTGATGGAAATAACATAATCCCTATTTATGTTTCAGTTAACATGGGCTAGGTATCGTTCTTTATTGTAATTTTCCTATACAGGGATTTCGGACAAGGCGGTTCTAATGGTGTACTTTTTGTTTTGATCTGACTCCTTTTTTAGGAACTATGGGTTTTTATATTTCTTAACATTGGACGTGATCGTCTCTTACTAGGTTGCTAGCTACCGCTGCAACCCGGAAAAACTTGTTTATTTACATTCTAGCTAAAATAATGAAGATAATATGAATGAACCACAGGGTTCAGTTTCTTTGGACTTGAGTTCGTTTTTTAACTATAAATACAAACAGGAAAAAGCCTACGGCTTTTTCTTCTTTTAAATAGTAAGAGACGAAACTCAAACAATCAAGTAGCTAACTAAGTCCAATGTATGGAATGGTTTGTTATTTCAGTGATTTACTAACCTATACTATAGTTAAGTGGTCTATATAATTTAGTATAGGCAAGAGGTCGTTCTTTATTATAAAAATATCAAATTTATAAAAGAAAATTGTTTAGTTACCTCCTAGCTAAACTACTGAAGAATATATGAATGAACCACAGGGTTCTGTTCTTATGGACTTGAGTTCATTCTTTACTATAAAATCCTTATATAAAATATTTAAGCTGCTATTGGCTAGAGTTTGTTCTTTATTATAAAATAATGTAACATATCAGTTACTATGGGAGAGAGATCGTTCTTTACTGTAATTAAATGTAATAATTGACAGACACCATTTATGATGAGCTATATCGGTCCTTTATGTATTTCTTAGGAGCTATGGGTTTTTATATTTCTTAACATTGGACGTGATTGTCTCTTACTAGGTTGCTAGCTACCGCTGCAACCCGGAAAATAGCCCTGGAACCATCATATATCAGTTACTATGGGTGAGAGATCCTTTACAGTAATCATGTAAAACTAGCAAAACATTTTTTAAGCCTGATGAAGATTTAAATAATGTGTCAAAAGTAAGGTTGCAAGTCGACGATTTTGTTTTGGCCTTATTATTATTGGTATGGTGAAATAATATTATGCATATGGCTCTTAAATCATACTTTTTTATGGTTCCATATGGTCTAGTGGCTAGGGTAGTTAACTTTCACTTAACAGGCTCGGGTTCGATTCCCCAGTGTGGGAAAATTTTTAACTCTATAATCTTCAAACATTTGAACATTTTATAATTTATAATGATGTATAATATAAATACTGTAATCTTAACTATAGTGAAGTTGTGTATGCAAGTTAGTATAGGGAGGAGTTCGATCTTTATTATGACCCCAAAGACCCCCCTACCCCGACCACAATGGGTCCCAAAGCCCCCCCCCCCAGGCCGCAAAATGTCCCCCTGGCCCCAAACGGCCCCCCGGGCCACCAAATGCCCCTGCCCCCTCCAAATGCCTCCTGGACCCCCAAATGCCCCCCGGACCCCCAAAATGCCCCCTGGACCACAATTAGGACAAAGTCCTTAATATCTCCTTTCTTCGGAGAGCCAATCTGGTCACCCTCAAGGAAAGGAGAACAAAAAAATCCTTGCGTTTTGCCAACAATACCCTTCATAGCCCAAAGAGTATTTCCCTTTTCCCTAGTCAATTTGCTCCTCCTATGGCCTCGCCTCCCTTTTTCTGCTTCAAAAAAGTCCCTTATCTTGTCCCATCCGTAAATATAGAAGAACTTTCATCCTTTGCAGTTGATATGTTAAATAAGTGACACCCCTCCACCGCTTTATCTTACAACTGTTAAATGCTTATTTTGCAAATTTTCACCTTTCTTTTCATAGTTTTGTTTTCTAATTTGTGTTTTATATTTATTAGTCACAAGATTAAATTTCTTTTAGTTTTCATTTGGTTTTATCCCTTTTAGTTCTACTAGTTTCCACTTTTTTGAATTTTTTTTTCCTAACCAAACCTATTATATTTGCTTGTTCTTTTTTTCGTGTTTGTTGACTCTTTAAGTGCAAGTTCGGCCAATTTGGAACTGTGATAGCCATTTAAAAAAAAAGTCTTGTCTACGTCAGTCAGTTCAGTCGGTATTGTCGGCATATACCACTATGACTGATACACATGCTCATCTTCTTTTGCCCTTTTTGGTAGTCAAATAAACAACTAGAGTTATATTATTATTACCTTCGTAACCTAAGCAAGACTTCAAAGTTTACTTCCGGTGCCCTAATCCATGCTTAATGAACCCCCGTCCTTCCTCTCTGAATAAACAAATTCTATACCTCATAAATTTATGTTTCTTAATACTAGGAAACGAGTTTTTGATACCCCTATCAAATCCAATCCAAAACGTCAGAATTCGTCAGTCAAAATTTCAATACGACAATAGTTTGTTTTTATTAATTTGTCTATTCAAATTCATTCCTTTCATATTATTTAAACCATGGAAATTTTTTAGCCATAAGGAAATGCCTAATCATTATGCAACGTGACTCCTAACTGACTCCTAAACAATGACTCCTAAACTGGCTAACATCATCTACTAGCTTATACTCTGTTGAAGATAACCCCCCACCTGTAGTCCCACAAAATACAGAAACAAAGGTCTTCGTTGAGTGGGCTATCCCCGAGTCTCAGAAAATATCTCAAAGAATTTCTAGTTTCATAACAATGATAAATAGAGTTGAACCTAAAAATTTTCCAAAAGTATTCCGCAGAATATCAACTCAAACATTAAAACAAAAACAAAAAAAAGCTTTTTTGCATGTTGATCAATGGTCTGCGTTGCGTAAAAATCAATTTTCTGATTCTCTGCCTTCAGCCAAGAGTGCAATGCGTGGTTGGGGCAAATCAGCCGATGCTTCCCGTGCTTTTTCCCCAGATTCCCCAAGGTGCATATTTAGTACTCAGTCAACTCTGGCTGAGCTTACAGAGTCACGCCACTGACCCCGGTTCCAAACCAAACTACTCCATATTCTTTCAACATATATAGGCAAGAGGTCGTTGTTTATTATAATTATGAAGAACTATATCGGTCCTGTATTTAATTTTATGCTATATCACTACAAACAGGAAAAAGCCTACGGCTTTTTCTTCTTTGAAATAGTAAGAGACGAACCTCAAGTAACTACCTCTGGAACCACCATACATCAGTTACTATGAACGAGAGATCGTTCTTTACTGTAATTTAAAATGAGCCATTGAACAACTCTCTACGATGTTCCAGTGCCATGCTATCTGTTGAATTACTAACCTATACTATAATTAAGTGGCGTATAAAATTTAGTATAGGCAAGAGGTCGTTCTTTATTATACATTCTAGCTAAAATAATGAAGATAATATTAATGAACCACAGTGTTCAGTTTCTTTGGACTTGAGTTCGTTTTTTAACTATAAATACAAACAGGAAAAAGCCGTAGGCTTTTTCTTCTTTTAAATAGTAAGAGACGAAACTCAAACAATCAAGTAGCTAACTAAGTCCAATGTATGGAATGGTTTGTTACTTCAGTGATCGTCTTTTAATGTAATAAAAAAAATATAAATACTGTAATCTTAACTATAGTAAAGTTGCGTATGCAAGTTAGTATAGGGAAGAGTTTGATCTTTATTATATATTGGAAACAAAGAAAAGAGAAAAAAAATACCCCGTTTAGGCAGAATGTTGTAGTAGCTGCCACTTTTCTTGATTTTTTAGTACTGATTTTTTAACTTGTGTGTAGCTTGCTTTGATCTAACCATTATGTATTCATGAATGAGACCATTTACAGTTTTGACGTTTCTTATATAGTAATTATGACGTCACTGCATTAAAAATACAGTTTTTATTGGAAAAATTTATTCTCTTTTAGAAATAATTTATTTTAGTTACTATAGATTTTTAACCCAATTAATTTCCTTTAAAATGAGCTATTGAACAACCCTCTACGATGTTCCAGTGCCAAGCTATCTCTGGATACAAAAAAGAAAAAAAAAAGAAAAAAAATATCTCGTTTGGGGAGAATAACGTGGTTAAAGTCAATTTTCACGATTTTCAAGCCAATATATTTCCCTTGCTGTTCAAGCCAAGGGACAGAAAGTTTCCTATACAGGGGTTTCGGACAAGGCGGTTCTAATAGTGTACTTTTTGTTTTGATCTGACTCCTGCTTTAGGAGCTATGGGTTTTTATATTTCTTAACATTGGACGTGATCGTCTCTTACTAGGTTGCTAGCTACCGCTGCAACCCGGATTCATTCTAAATCTAAATTGAAATTCTTCGACCTCAGGGATAAGTTCTATCAAGTATATATATATAACCTGCTATTAAAATACTTTGCCACGTGAAAATTTCATGGTGTAATGGTTGGCACTCAGGACTTTGAATCCTCCGATCCGAGTTCAAATCTCGGCGGAGTCTTTTTATAACTTGTAGCTTTTTTATACTACCATGCAGGCTTATGGCGTAAATCTGTCATTTCAAAATTAAATTAGTCATTGTGGGCTACAGTTTGTTCTTTACCCTACACTAGCTGCCGCTGCAACCCGGATCGTTACTAGAAAATTTATCAATTACTTTGGGTAACAGTTCGTTATTTACTATAACTTTCAGTCTCTTAGTAATATCCAGTTCTTATAGGCTTTACTCTTCATTCTTTACTTTAATGACAACAAACAGGAAAAAGCCTACGGCTTTTTTTCTTTGGTATAGTAAGAAACGATCCTCAAAGAATCAGGCAGCTAACTAAGTCCAATATATGCAGTGATTAGTTCTTCTAATGATCGTCTTTTAATATAATTTTTTCTTTAACATAAATTTCATTAATCATATATTTTAAAATATCCTAAGTGGTCTAGGGGTATGGATAACTGGCATTCACCCATTTGGCCAGAGTTCGATTCCGGGCATGGTAAATTTTCACTTATGATGCTTTCTTAAGTAATATAGTTAAAATAAATTTGTGCTATACTATCATTTCTGAAGATACTTTCGCTGTGCATCATCATCACTATACTGCATTTACTACGGGCTATAGTTCGCTCCTTAATGTAAAAAAGGAAAACCAAACTAATTTTAAAATTTTTAGGTAGTTTTTTTGTTTGAATTAAAAAATTAAAATTATTGCTCAGACACCATAAATATTTTTGCAGTTTACAGCTAAATATTATTGTTTTATTTAATATTTTCAGTAATTATTCTAGTTTCAGTTAACACACACCCATTCACGCCTTTCAGTTACTATAGGTCAAAGTTCGCTCTTTATTGTAATTCGATTCCCCGTCAGAAATTTTTTTAATATATTGAATTTAAAGTAGTATCTCTTAAATTTACAATTTAAAAAAAGTAACTCAGTTTCCCTACCTCTTAGCTAAATATAATAACTTTAATATAAATTAATAAAGGCAAGAGGTCGTTCTTTATTATAATTATTTTCCAGTTAACATTGGCTAGATGTCGTTCTTTATTATATTCAAGCCAATATGTTTCCCATTTTCGTAAAAAAACTGATTCTATTTTAAAGATAATTCGTTTTAATTACAAAAAATTTTCAACCTCATTAATTTCCTTTAAAATGAGCCATTGAACAACTATCTACGATGTTCCAGTGCCAAGCTATCTGTGGAATTACTAACGTATACTATAATTAAGTGGCGTATAAAATTTAGTATAGGCAAGAGGTCGTTCTTTATTATAAATATATATTTATTTATGAGAGGCAGCCTGGCCGAGTGGTCCAAGGCACTGGTGTTAGCCACCAGTCTCTTCGGAGGCGTGGGTTCAAATCTTACCGCTGGTATACGATTATGTTTGAAAGACTGCAGTGTGAAAAGACATCGAAAATGCAGTTTTTGGTGGAAAAATTTATTCTCTTTTAGAAATGATTTATTTTAGTTACAAAAGGTTTTTAACCCAATTAATTTACTTTAAAATGAGCTATTGAACAACCCTCTACGATGTTCCAGTGCCAAGCTATCTCTGGATACAAAAGAAAAAAGAAAAAAATATCCCGTTTGTGCAGAATAACGTGGTTAAAGTCAATTTTCTTGATTTTCAAGCCAATATATTTCCCTTGCTGTTCAAGCCAAGGGACAGAAAGTTTCCTATACAGGGGTTTCGGACAAGGCGGTTCTAATGGTGTACTTTTTGTTTTGATCTGACTCCTTTGTTAGGAACTATGGGTTATTATATTTCTTAACATTGGACGTGATCGTCTCTTACTAGGTTGCTAGCTACCGCTGCAACCCGGATGTTGTTGAAGCCAAGAGACTGTAAGTTTTATTTTAAGGAGTTATGGGCTATTGTAGTTCTAATATACGATGTTCCAGTGCCATGCTATCTGTTGAATCACTAACCTATACTATAATTAAGTGGCGTATAAAATTTAGTATAGGCAAGAGGTCGTTCTTTATTATATTTAATATAACTAGTCTAAATTAAAAGATTAAAACTATTGTTCAGACACCATAAATATTTTTGCAGTTTATAACTTTAGCGATTCTGAAATAAAAACGTAAATAAAATAAAAATTATTTTTTTAAATTTTTACGTCACGTTACTAATTACGTCAGATATGGATATTAGTACACAATAGGTTTTAGATATTACGTCATGTCACTTATTACGTCATATATGGTTATTAGTAGATATTCGGTAAAATATACATTTTTTATTATAATTTAAAATGATCTTTTGAACAACTCTCTACGATGTTCCAGTGCTAAGCTTTCTATGGAATACAAAGTTTAAAATACAACCTTACCACGAACTGTTTGATTGCTTCCAAAAAAAATTCAAATGTCTTTGAAAAGGCAGCAGTATGGAAAGACATCAAAAATACAGTTTTTAGTGGAGAAATTTATCCTGTTTTAATTTGTTTTAGTTACAAAAGGTTTTTAACCCAATTAATTTCCTTTAAAATGAGTCATTGAACAACTTTCTACAATGTTCCAGTGCAAAGCTATCTCTGGATAGCAAGAAAGAAAAAAATATCCCGTTTAGGTAAAATGTTGTAGTAGCTGCCACTTTTCTTGATTTTCAAGCCAATATATTTCCCTTGCTGTTCAAGCCAAATGACAGAATTTTACTATACAGGGGTTTCGGACAAAGCGGTTCCAATGGTGTACTTTTTATTTTGATCTCTCTCCTTTTTAGGAACTATGGGTTTTTACATTTCTTAACATTGGACGTGATCATCTCTTACTAAGTTGTTAGCTATCATTGCAACCCGGATAAAACTAGCAAAACATTTTTTAAGTCTGATGAAGATTTAACTAATGTGTAAAAAGTAAGGTTGCAAGTTGACGATTTTGTTTTGGCCTTATTATAATTGGTTTGGTGAAATAATAATATGCATATGGCTCTTAAATCATACTTCTTTATGGTCCCATATGGTTTAGTGGCTAGGATATTTAACTTTCATTTAACAGGCCCGGGTTCGATTCCCGGCGGGGGAAAATTTTTAACTCTATAATCTTTGAACATTTAAACCTTTTATAATTTACAATGACGTATAATATAAATACTGTAATCTTAACTATAGTTAAGTTGCCTATGCAAGTTAGTATAGGGAAGAGTTTTATCTTTATTATAATTACATAATAAGTTTGTTGATTCTGGACTGAAAACTAAAATAAATGCAATTATAAGACAATAATATGGAGATACGTACTTTACGGGTTACAAACCAAAAAAAGTTTGGTTCCAGGATACAATAATAACTTTGAACTGAGATGAAAAAAAATTTTCTTCCAGGAGACAAAAAGTAAAACTAATTCTAAAATTTTCATGTATTTTTGTTGTTTAAATTAAGAACTTACTATTACTGATTAGGCATCATAAATATTTTTGCAGTTTACATAATAATTTTAGCGATTAAGCCAAAAAAGAAAATTTTGGTTCCAGGAGTTTCGATTACTATTGAGACAAGTAGCTATTATTACTATAGAGTTCATTACCATGAACTGTTTGATTGCTTAAAAATTCAAATATCTTTGAAAAGACTGCAGTATGAAAATACATCAAAAATGCAATTTTTTTGACAAAATTGATTCTACTTTAAAAAGTATTTTATTTTTAATTACAAAAGGCACTAGATGTTGCAATTGCCTTTAAAATGAGCTATTATACAGCTCTCTATGATTTTCCAGTGCCCAGCTAGCTGAGGAGGAAAAAAAAGCGGAAAGAAAAAATATCCCGTTTGTGGAGAATAACGTGGTAAAAGTCAATTTTCTTGATTTTCAAGCCAAAATATTTTCTTTGTTATTCAAGCCAAAGGGCGGTAAGTTTCCTTTACAGAGGATTCGGACAAGGCGGTTCTAATGGTGTACTTTTTGTTTTGATCTGACTCTATTTTTAGGTTTTGGGGTGTTTTATATTTCTTAACATTGGAGGTAATCGTCTCTTACTAGGTTGCTAGCTACCGCTGCAACCCGGATTGCAAGCCAATATATTTCCCTTGCTGTTCAAGCCAAATGACAGAGAAGTTTCCTAAACAGGGGTTTCAGATAAGGTGGTTCTAATGGTGTACTTTTTGTTTTGATATGACTTTTTTTTAGGCGTTAGGGGTTCTTATATTTCTTAACATTGGACGTGATCGTCTCTTACTATGTTGGGTAATTTTATAATTTATAATGATGTATAATATAAATACTATAATCTTCACTATAGTGAAGTTGCCTATGCAAGTTAGTATAGGGAAGAGATCGATCTTTATTATAACTATACTATAATTAAGTTGTGTATAAAATGTAGTATAGGCAAGAGGTCGTCCTTTATTATAATTTTTATATTTCTTAACATTGGACGTGATCGTCTCTTACTAGGTTGCTAGCTACTGCTGCAACCCGGATAAAACGATCTGATAGACAAAACTGATGGTTAGAGTTTGGTCTTTAAGTTATCATATACTGTTAAAATTCTTTCTTGTATGAACGTTTCTTGGTGTAGTGGTTAGCACCTAAGACTTTGAATCCTGCGATCCGAGTTCAAATCCTGGTGGACGGTTGTTATTATATGTAGCTTACTTATACTACCATTTAGGTTTCTGCTGTAATTCTTTCTTTTCAAAATTAAATTAGTTACTATCGCCTAGAGTTAGTTCTTTACCACATAATAATAATTTGTTTTATAATAATAATTAATTTTGTTAATTACAAAAGGTTTACTTAAGTTACTATGGGTTAAAGTTCGTTCCTTATTGTAATCGTCTCTTACTAGGTTGCTAGCTACCGCTGCAACCCGGAAATCTTCAGAAACAACAATATAATTTCGTGTTTTTCTATTCACGTCATAGCTCTAATATAAAACTATGATGACTGACATTCATTATTGATCTAGTAGGGTTTCAGACAAGGTAATTCTAATGATGTACTTTTGTTACTATATACTATATATTATATAGGCAAAAGGTCGTTCTTTATTATAAAAAAAATTTTGGTTCCAGGAGTTTCGGTTACTATTGAGACAAGTAGCTATTATTACTATAGAGTTCATTACCATGAACTGTTTGATTGCTTCAAAATTCAAATATCTTTGAAAAGACTGCAGTATGAAAATACATCAAAAATGCAATTTTTTTGACAAAATTGATTCTACTTTAAAAAGTATTTTATTTTTAAATACAAAAGTGACTAGATGTTGCAATTTCCTTTAAAATGAGCTATTATACAGCTCTCTATGATTTTCCAGTGCCCAGCTAGCTGAGCAGGAAAAAAAAGCGGAAAGAAAAAAATATCCCATTTGTGGAGAATAACGTGGTAAAAGTCAATTTTCTTGATTTTCAAGCGAATATATTTTCTTTGTTATTCAAGCCAAAGGGCGGTAAGTTTCCTTTATAGAGGATTCGGACAAGGCGGTTCTAATGGTGTACTTTTTGTTTTGATCTGACTCTGGTTTTAGGAGTTGGGGGGTTTTATATTTCTTAACATTGGAGGTGATCGTCTCTTACTAGGTTGCTAGCTACCGCTGCAACCCGGATTTTATATTCCTTAACATTTGACGTGATCGTCTCTTACTAGGTTGCTAGCTACCGCTGCAACCCGGATTGTAGTTCAATTACTATAGGCTATAGTTGGTTCTTTACTATAAAAAAATATCCTGTTTGGGGAGAATAACGTGGTTAAAGTCAATTTTCTTGATTTTCAAGCCAATATATTTCCCTTGCTGTTCAAGCCAAGGGACAGAAAGTTTCCTATACAGGGGTTTCAGACAAGGCCGTTCTAATGGTGTACTTTTTGTTTTGATCTGACTCCTTTGTTAGGAACTGTGGGTTTTTATATTTCTTAACATTGGACGTGATCGTCTCTTACTAGGTTGCTAGCTATCGCTGCAACCCGGATTAATCTACTTTAAAATGATCCATTGAACAACTCTCTACGATTTTCCAGCGCTAAGCTATCTATGGAATATAAAGTTTAAAATACAACCTTACCACGAACTGTTTGATTTCTTCAAAAATCAAATGTCTTTGAAAAGACAGCAGTATGGAAAGACATCAAAAATACAGTTTTTAGTGGAAAAATTTATCCTGTTTTAAAATAATATGTTTTAGTTACAAAAGGTTTTTAACCCAATTAATTTCCTTTAAAATGCGCCATTGAACAACTTTCTACAATGTTCCAGTGCAGAGCTATCTCTGGATAACAAGAAAGAAAGAAAAAAAAATATCCCGTTTATTCAGAATGTTGTTTTAGCTGCCACTTTTCTTGATTTTCAAGCCAATATATTTCCCTTGCTGTTCAAGCCAAGGGACAGAAAGTTTCTTATACAGGGGTTTCGGACAAGGTGGTTATAATGGTGTACTTTTTGTTTTGATCTGACTCCTTTTTTTAGGAACTATGGGTTTTTATATTTCTTAACATTGGACGTGATCGTCTCTTACTTGGTTGCTAGATACCGCTGCAACCCGGATTACAGGAAAATCATAACAGAAAAAAGGCTACGGCTTTCAAGCCAAGGGACTGAAAGTTTCCTATACAGGGGTTTCGGACAAGGCGGTTCTAATGGTGTACTTTTTGTTTTGATCTGACTCCTTTTTTTTAGGAACTATGAGTTTTTATATTTCGTAACATTGGACGTGATCGTCTCTTACTAGGTTGCTAGCTACCGCTGTAACCTAGACTAGGCTGCTAGCTACAGCTGCAACCTGGATAATTGACAAACACCATTTATGATGAGTTATATTCGTTCTTTATGTAACTACACCTGGAACCACCATAAATCAGTTAGTATGGGAGAGAGATCGTTCTTTACTGTAATTTTATTTTTAATTACAAAAGTGACTAGATGTTGCAATTTACTTTAAAATGAGCTATTATACAATTCTCTATGATTTTCCAGTGCCCAGCTAGTTGAGGAAGAAAATCAAGCGGAAAGAAAAAAATATCCCGTTTAGGCAGAATGTTGTAGTAGCTGCCATTTTTCTTGATTTTCAAGCCAATATATTTTTTTGTTATTCACCAAGGGACAGAAAGTTAACTATAGGGAAGTTTCAGACAAGGTGGTTCTAATGGTGTACTTTTTGTTTTGATCTGACTCTTGTCTTAGGAGTTAGGGGTTTTTATATTTCTTAACATTGGATGTGATCGTCTCTTACTAGGTTGCTAGCTACCGCTGCAACCCGGATCTCTCAATTTTTACTTCTCGATACGCCTGGTCGGTTGAATATCTTTGCTTTTCTCTTTTCAAGATACTATCTCTGTTGTCTGTGTAGTACTGTTTTTTTAACTTGCGTGTAGCTTGCTTTGATCTAACCATTATGTAATTCACAAATGAGACCATTTACATCTTTGTCGTTCTTAAGTAGTAATTTATTTTATTTTTCAGTTTAGAATCGCTAAGGCTATTATCTAAACTACAAAAATAATTATGGTGTCTAACCAATAATACTAATTTTTTAATTCAAACTAGAGAAATACCTGAAAATTTAAAAATAAGCTTTGTTTTTTGTTAGTTTTTAGCTATTCGACACGTGGTATAATCTATTATACCATGTTTAAGTGCCAAGCTATCTTTGGAAAAGAAAGAAAAGAAAGAGAAAGAAAAAAACATGCCATTTGTGGAGAATAACGTGGTTAAAGTCAATTTTCTTTATTTTCAAGCCAATATATTTCCCTTGCTGTTCAAGCCAAACGACAGAAAGTGTCCTATACAGGGGTTTCGGACAAGGCGGTTCTAATGGTGTACTTTTTGTTTTGATCTGACTCCTTTTTTAGGAGCTATGGGTTTTTATATTTCTTAACATTGGACGTGATCGTCTCTTACTAGGTTGCTAGCTACAGCTGCAACCCGGATAAGCTGAGTATGCAATTTAGTATAAGCAAGAGTTTGTTCTTTATCATACTTTACTATAAAAATACCGCTGCAACCCGGATTTACTACCTATACTATAGTTAAGCGGCCTATAAAATTTAGTATAGACCCGAGGTCGATCCTTATTATATTATTATGTAAACTGCAAAAATATTTATGATATCTGAGCAATAATTTTAATCTTTTCATTCAAACTAACAAAATATCTGAAAATTTAAAAATTAGTTTTACTTTTTGTTAGGTTATGAATACTCGATACGAGTCTTAAGAAGTGTTAATTAGATAAGAATATTATTTTTTGTTTTGTAATAAGATGTCTTCTAAGCGAGTTATACGTAATTTAAAAAAACAGTACTATACAAAGAACAGAGATAGCATCTTGGAAAAAAGAAGCCAAGGTATTCAACTGACAAGGCGTATCGAGATGCGAAAATTGATAGTGACAAATGTATTAGTATAGGCAAGAGTTCGTTCTTTATTATAAAATTACATAATCCCTATTTATGTTGCAGTTAACATGGGCTAGGTGTCGTTCTTTATTGTAACAACCCGGATCTTTACTATAATTACTATAGGTTATAGCTCGTTGTTTAATGCAATACTTGTCGAAAGATAAACGTGTATAAATATTGCATTCACTTATTACGTCACATATGGTTATCTTTTAATGTATTATTACAAACAGGAAAAAACCTTCGGCTTTTTCTTCTTTGGAATAGTAAGAGACGAACCTCAAAGAATCAGGCAGCTACCTAAGTCCAATATAAGCAATTGTTTGTTCTTCTAATGATCATCTTTTAATTTGGCGTTTCTTACTAGGTTGCTAGCTACCACTTAAACCCGGATTATGTAATAGGTTGCTAGCTACCGCTGCAACCTAGATATTCTTATTTCTGCTACTATGGGCTAAGGTTCGTTCTTTCATGTAAAACTAGCAAAACATTTTTTAAGTCTGATGAAGATTTAACTAATGTGTCAAAAGTAAGGTTGCAAGTCGACGATTTTGTTTTGGCCTTATTATAATTGGTATGGTGAAATAATAATATGCATATGGCTCTTAAATCATACTTTTTTATGGTCCCGTATGGTCTAGTGGCTAGGATAGTTAACTTTCACTTAACAGGCCCGGGTTCGATTCCCGGTGTGGGAAAATTTTAACTCTATAATCTTCGAACATTTGAACCTTTTATAATTTATAATGATGTATAATATAAATAATGTAATCTTAACTATAGTGAAGTTGCCTATGCAAGTTAGTATAGGGAAGAGTTCGATCTTTATTATAACGTCTCTTACTAGGTTGCTAGCTACCGCTGCAACCCGGACTAGCTACCACTGCAACCCGGAAATAATGTAAACCACCTTATATCAGTTACTATGGGCCAGAGATCGTTCTTTACTGTATTGTTTGAATTACAAAATTAGTATTATTGGTTAGACACCATAAATATTTTTGCAGTTTAAATAATAAGTTTAGTGATTCTGGACTGAAAACTAAAATAATTGCAATTATGAGACAATAATATGGAGATATGTACTTTACGGGTTACAGGATACAATAATAAATTTGAACTGAGATGAAAAAAAAATTTCTTCCAGGAGACAAAAAGCAAAACTAATTTTAGAATTTTCATGTATTTTTGTTGTTTAAATTAAAAAATTACTATTACTGATTAGGCATCATAAATATTTTTGCAGTTTACATAATAATTTTAGCGATTAAGCCAAAAAAGAAAATTTTGGTTCCAGGAGTTTCGGTTACTATTGAGACAAGTAGCTATTATTACTATAGAGTTCATTACATGGACTGTTTTATTGCTTCAAAATTCAAATATCTTTGAAAAGACTGCAGTATGAAAATACATCAAAAATGCAATTTTTTTGACAAAATTGATTCTACTTTAAAAAGTATTTTATTTTTAAATACAAAAGTGACTAGATGTTGCAATTTCCTTTAAAATGAGCTATTATACAGCTCTCTATGATTTTCCAGTGCCCAGCTAGCTGAGCAGAAAGAAAAAGCGGAAAGAAAAAAATATCCCGTTTGTGGAGAATAACGTGGTAAAAGTCAATTTTCTTGATTTTCAAGCCAATATATTTTCTTTGTTATTCAAGCCGCAGGGCGGTAAGTTTCCTTTATAGGGGTTTCGGACAAGGCGGTTCTAATGGTGTACTTTTTGTTTTGATCTGACTCTTTTTTAGGAGTTGGGGGGTTTTATATTTCTTGACATTGGAGGTGATCGTCTCTTACTAGGTTGCTAGCTACCGCTGCAACCCGGATGATCTGACTCTTCTTTTAGGAGTTGGGGGGTTTTATATTTCTTAACAATGGAGGTGATCGTCTCTTACTAGGTTGCTAGCTACCGCTGCAACCCGGAAAAAACGGATAACCTATACTATAATTAAGTTGCGTATAAAATTTAGTATAGGCAAGAGGTCGTTCTTTATTATAACAAAAATATGGCAACAATGCTGGCTGATCTTAGTAAATTTAGAAAAATTTTACGAATGTTTTACCGGGATTACGAAAAATATTCAAAATTAAAGATTAAAATTATCTCTGAAAGAATGGATTTTGTTGAAAAGTCAGCTAGAGATGCTTTCGCAAAACCTCATAGTAATATCCAAAAGAAATGTTGCATGTTTAGTGAAAAGCTTCCAAGGTATGAACCGGCAACTGTGGAACAGTTTACAGATGTAATGGGAAATTTTATACATCGCTGTGAATATATGGAGGCATAATTGTTCTTTACTTAGTTTCAGCTTAATTCGATGATCCAGACTTTATGTACTAACTACATCCAAAGACTATGACGTCATTGATTAATATTGTATATAAAAAATTAAGTTTTCGTAAAAAAAATTAATTTAAAAAAAAAATTAAGTACAAATAGCGCTAGATCTAGAGATTTCCTTTAAAATGAGCCATTGAACAACTCTCTACGATGTTCCAGTGCCAAGGTATCTGTGGAAAAGAAAGAAAGAAAAAAATATCCCGTTTGCGGAGAATAACGTGGTTAAAGTCAATTTTCTTGATTATCAAGCCAATATATTTTCTTTGTTATTCAAGCCGCAGGGCGGTAAGTTTCCTTTATAGGGTTTTCGGACAAGGCGGTTCTAATGGTGTACTTTTTGTTTTGATCTGACTCTGTTTTTAGGAGTTAGGGGTTTTTATATTTCTTAACATTGGACGTGATCGTCTCTTACTAGGTTGCTAGCTACCGCTGCAACCCGGATTTCTTAGCATGGGACTGATCGTCTCTTACTAGGTTGCTAGCTACTGCTGCAACCCAAATTCACATATATATTTATTTATGAGAGGCAGCCTGGCCGAGTGGTCCAAGACACTGGTGTTAGCCACCAGTCTCTTCGGAGGCGTGGGTTCAAATCTTACCGCTGGTATACGATTATGTTTGAAAGACTGCAGTGTGAAAAGACATCAAAAATATTATGTATATTATGTATATTTATAAGTAGTAGGTTAAATATGTCACTGAGTTATTGCCTTTGCAAAACAAAAGTGATCCGTTTATCTGGCCTCCCCCAGGCCATTCAGCATGTCCCCAGGTGGCGATAGGGGAACACTCTACAGATATGTAGGGTACCTCCATAGGAGGCATGGACCAAAGGGGGGACCTTGTCCCTGGGGGTCCATAATAGAATCTGGGGCACCCTTGCCCGGGGTCATAAATACAGGCGGAGGAGGAAGAAGGCCCCTCAAATGTACACTCAAAAGGGCCCACTTGTTTATCCACAAGTTCCATGAGTTGCAAACCTTCTCCCAGCAATGGGTTAAATTGCATGGTGATGCAGAACACCATCGCGGGAGGATCCTCTATAGGAGGACAACTGTGGCAGGGCGTAAGATCCAGATCTATGGACAACGGCCTCTGCAAAGGGCTGCCTCGACCTTTTCGGGGTACCTGCAAGACTGGGGACCTTGCGGTCAACTCTATTCCCACTTGAGGAGTGGCGCCCCTCGAGGAAATTATAGCCTAGTAAACGACACAGCATTCGCACGGGATTCTGACTAATGGACAATTCTTCTGGGATTGGTATGTTTTGATGGGCGTCTTTGGGCTGAAAAACCTCTTCCTAGCTAATTTATCTATTATGGGTTGCCTCCCGTAGTAGCATAATATTTGTAGGCATGAATATATAATGAGTCGGAGGTAATAGGCTTGAGATTGTCTGTGCAGGATTTCGACTCTTGTTGATAGAAGAGCATCGCCAAGCGCTGAAAACCATGTTGTGACCAAGATGGGCCCAGGATTGCACAAAGCCTCCATTCATGGAGGTCCCAGGGACTTCTTGCTGTCCGGTTCTAAGCCGGCTTAAGCACTTCGGTGTAGACTTGATAAGATATGTGATCCCCGTCCTGCACTGGTATCCGGGATCATTGCTTTTCCTGAGGCGAAAAAAATTTCAATGATTTAAAGAACATGAAAATTGGAACTTGGAATGTTACGACATTAAAAAATGACTATCGTATCGACATTTTGACTGACGAATTCAGACGATTCGAACTGGATCTATTAGGAGTTTCAGAAACTCATATCCCAGGGGTAGGAAGCATGAAATTAGGTGATATAGAATTTGTTTACTCAGGCAGGAAGGATGGGTTACATAGACAGGGAGTAGGGCTCATGATGAATAAGGAAGCTGCTAAGTCTTGTTTAGGCTGGGAAGGTATTAATAATAGAATACTAATTGCTCATTTTATGACTAGAAAGTTCAAGGTATCAGTTATAGTAGTATACGCCCCTGTAGAACCGACTGATGGAGATACTAGTGACTCAGATGAATTTTACTTACAGTTACAGGAGCAAATAGACAAGGTCCCAGGAAGAAATATGATGTTATTGCTGGGAGATTTTAACGCCCAGGTTGGTAGAAATATGGATAGATGGTATCCCAGCTTAGGTAAATTTGGTGTAGGAAAAGAAAACAGTAATGGATACAGACTTTTGCAATTTTGTAGGTATAACAATCTAGTTATAACCAATACGGTGTTTGGTCATAAAATGGCTCATAAGCTAACATGGTATTCACGTGATGGTAAGACAGCAAACCTTATTGATTATGTTATAGTAAATCGAAGACTGGCAGGATCAATACAAGATACTAGGGTATATAGGAGTGCTGTTATTGATGTTAAAAGTAAAGATCACCATCTAGTAGTGTCAAGGGTTAATTTAAAGCTGAAATATCGGAAGGGTAATTACCTCCCGGGAAGTTATGATGTTAGTAGACTCCAGGATGAGAATTTGAGAGAAACTTTCCAGGAACAGTTGAATACTAAACTTGAGAGCTTAAAATTGATAATGTGGAAGATGGTTGGAATAATTTTAGAAAAATAATTTGTGAAGTTGCTGAAGGTGTATTAGGGAAGAAAGCTAGAACTGCAGCTAAGAATATTAGTGAAAAAGCTTTAAGTTTAATAGAAAGGAGAAAGGACTTGTACAAGAATTATCTGAGTGATAGATCATATGAAAACAAAAGAAATGTAAAGAAAGTGGAGAAAGCATTGAAATATGAACTAAGGAGGTGTGAAGTGGAGGCCATGGATAAAATTGCCGAGGATTTAGAAGATGCAGCTAGACGGCATAATAGTAAAATATTGTACTGGCACGTTAACAAATTGAGAGGTAGTAGTCAATCCGGACTTGTCCCAGTTAAAGATAGGAATGGGGTGGCAATTAGCGATAAGACAAAAGCTAAAGCGAGATGGGCCGAACATTTTGAGAATTTGCTTAACCGAGATAGAGTTGCAGGAAAAAATATAGAGGAAAATGAAAAAGTTTGTGATACCTTGGATGTGAAGGAAGATTTGTTTTGTGAGGAGGAATTAGAAACAGTACTAAAAGGATTAAAGAATAATAAGGCTCCAGGTGCTGATAGGGTAGTAAATGAGTTTCTTAAATATGGTGGCTCTGAGGTTAGAAATAAGTTATTGGAGATTATGAATATGATTTTTGAAAAAGGGGAAGTACCTAATGATTTTAGGAAAACCTTAATTAAGCCACTTTATAAGAAAGGTGATAAAAGTGAGTGTGGTAATTATCGAGGCATTAGTCTGGTCTCTGTAGGTAGCAAATTGCTTAGTAATATGATACTTTTTAGACTGAGAGATGCCGTAGACAAAGTTTTAAGAGAAGAGCAGTGCGGTTTTAGAAAAGGTAGAGGATGTGTTGACCAAATTTTCACTCTTAGGTTAATAATTGAGAAGTGCCTAAGTTTTCAAACACCTTTGGTCCTTAGTTTTATAGATTATGAGCAAGCGTTCGATTCTGTTGATAGAGGAGCTTTAGTAAAGGTTTTATCCTTGTATGGTATACCAGACAAATACATTAAAGTGATTAGTGCTATGTACGAGAATAACACTGCTGCGGTTAAGGTAGGAAATGAGGTTAGCAGCTGGTTTTGTATTAAATTAGGAGTTAAGCAGGGTTGTGTTCTATCCCCCTTTATATGGATTATTTTGATGGACTTTGTTTTAAGGAGCACAGGAAAGGCAATGGGAGACCACGGAATCAAATGGGGAGGAAAAAGTCTCCTGGACTTGGATTATGCTGATGATTTAAGCATCCTAGATGAAAGTGTGAGCAAAATGAATGAAGTTTTAGAGGTTTTGCGAGTTCAGGGTGCTAGTATTGGTTTGAAAATTAATGTTAGGAAGACCAAGTCACTAAGGCTAGGAATAAGTGAAGATGAAAAGGTGACGTTGGGTAATGAAAAGATTGATCAGGTGGGCAGTTTCACTTACCTTGGTAGTATTATTAGTAAAGATGGTGGGAGCAGTGAAGATGTTAAAAATAGAATAGCCAAGGCTCAGGGTGTTTTTTCACAGTTAAAAAAAGTCTGGAAGAATAGGAAGATAAGTCTGCAAACCAAGATTAGAATCTTAGAAGCTACAGTGATGACAGTGGTCAAATATGGCTCTGAAGCATGGACGCTCCGAAAAGCGGATGAAGATTTGCTAGATGTTTTCCAGAGAAATTGCTTAAGGATTGTTCTGGGTACCCGGCTGACTGACCGTATTTCAAACAATAGGCTATACGAAAAATGTGGTTCAATACCACTTTCTAGGTCTATAATGAAAGAAAGGTTGAGGTGGTTAGGGCATGTTGTTCGGATGAAGGATGACAGATTGCCGAAGATTGTTCTTTTCGGCCAACCATCTAGGGCTAAACGGAAAGCAGGTCGTCCCCGTCTGGGTTGGGAGGACGTCATAAAGAAAGATTTAAAGGAAATGGGAACTTCGTGGGCGGGTGTAAAAAGGGAGGCTTTGAATAGATTGGGGTGGAGGAGGAGCGTGCGTAGCTGTGTTGGCCTCAGGCGGCTTGGTGCTGCGATGAGTTGTTAGTAGTAGTAGTAGTAGTAGATTTTTAACCCAATTAATTTCCTTTAAAATGAGCTATTGAACAACCCTCTACGATGTTCCAGTGCCAAGCTATCTGTGGAAAAGAAAAAAAAAAAGAAAAGAGAAAAAAATATCCCGTTTCGATAAATAAAAGTTCAAATAGGGATAAAATCCTTTTAATAGACAGTGATAGAAATTCACAAAAATACCAGATATTTCGGTCACATATACAGCGACCGTCATCAGTAGTAAAACTGTTTTACTACTGATGACGGTCACTGTATATGTGACCGAAATATCTGGTATTTTTGTGAATTTCTATCACTGTCTATTAAAAGGATTTTATCCCTATTTGAACTTTTATTTATCGTCATGGAAAGGCAGTGTGGTCTCCGAAATTATCTACGTAATATCCCGTTTGGGGAGAATAACGTGGTAAAAGTCTATTTTCTTGATTTTCAAGCCCATATATTTTCTTTGTTATTCAAGCCAAAGGGTGGTAAGTTTCCTTTATAGAGGATTCGGACAAGGCGGTTCTAATGGTGTACTTTTTGTTTTGATCTGACTCTTTTTTTAGGAGTTGGGGGGTTTTATATTTATTAACATTGGAGGTGATCGTCTCTTACTAGGTTGCTAGCTACCGCCACAACCCGGATCTATATCCAACGACTATGACGTCATTGATCAATATTGTATATAAAAACTAAAGTTTTTTCGTAAAAAATAATGAACTTAAAAAAAATTAAGTACAAATAGCACTAGATCTAGGGATTTCCTTTAAAATGAGCCATTGAACAACTCTCTACGATGTTCCAGTGCCAAGCTATCTGTGGAAAAGAAGAAGAAGAAAGAAAAAAATATCCCGTTTGTGGGGAATAACGTGGTTAAAGTCAATTTTCTTGATTTTCAAGCCAATATATTTTCTTGGTTATTCAAGCCAAAGGGCGGTAAGTTTCCTTTATAGGGGTTTCGGACAAGGCGGTTCTAATGGTGTACTTTTGTTTTGATCTGACTCTTTTTTTAGGAGCTAGGGGTTTTTATATTTCTTAACATTGGACATGATCGTCTCTTACTAGGTTGCTAGCTACCACTGCAACCCGGATGCTAGCTACCGCTGCAACCCGGATAATATCCAAAAGAAATGTTGCAGGTTTAGTGAAAAGCTTCCAAGGTATGGACCGGCAACCGTGGAACAGTTTACATATATAATAGGAAATCTTATACATCACTGTGAATATATGGAGGCATAATTGTCATTTACTTAGTTTCAGCTTAAATTCGATGATCGAGCCTTTATGTAATGACTCCTTTTTTAGGATCTAGGGCTTTTTATATTTCTTAACATTGGACATGATCGTCTCTTACTAGGTTGCTAGCTATCGCTGCAACCCGGATGGGGAATTACTAACCTATACTATCATTGAGTGGCGTATAAAATTTAGTATAGGCAAGAGGTCGTTCGTTATTATATACTTTTTTTGATTTTCAAGCCAATATATTTCCCTTGCTGTTCAAGCCAATGAACAGAAATTTTCCTATACAGGAGGTTCGAACAAGGCGGTTCTAATGGTGTACTTTTTGTTTTGATCTGACTCGTTTTTTTTAGGAGCTATGGGTTTGTATATTTCTTAACATTGGACGTGATCGTCTCTTACTAGGTTGCTAGGTACCGCTGCAACCCGGATATGTACAAAAATCAAGTATCTCTGAAAAGACTGCAGTATGAAAAGACATCAAAAATGCAGTTTTTAGTAGAAAAATTTATTCTCTTTTAGAAATAATTTATTTTAGTTACAAAGATTTTTAACCCAATTAAGTTCCTTTAAAAGCAGCTATTAACAACTCTCTACGATGTTCCAGTGCCAAGCTATCTGTGGAAAAGAAAAAAAAAGATCAAAAGAAAAAAATATGCTGTTTAGTCAGAATGTTATAGTAGCTGCAACTTTTTTTGATTTTCAAGCCAATATATTTCCCTTGCTGTTCAAGCCAAGGGACAGAAAGTTTCCTATACAGGAGTTTTGAACAAGGCGGTTCTAATGGTGTACTTTTGTTTGGATCTGACATCTTTTTAGGAGCTATGGGTTTTTATATTTCTTAACATTTGACGTGATTTACGTCTCTTACTAGGTTGCTAGCTACCGCTGCAACCCGGATCCAGTGCCAAGCTATCTGTGGAAAAGAAAGAAGAAAAGATAAAGATAAAAAAAGATGCCGTTTTGGCAGAATGCTGTAGTAGCTGCGACTTTTCTTGATTTTCAAGCCAATGTATTTCCCTTGCTGTTCAAGCCAAATAACAGAAAGTTTACTATACAGGAGTATAAGAGATGACGGTTCTAATGTTGTACTTTTTGTTTGATATAACTTTTTTCTTAGGTGTTATGGGTTTTTATATTTCTTATAATGTGGAAAAGAAGAAAGAAAAAATGTGCCGTTTGTGGAGAATAACGTGGTTAAAGTCAATTTTCTTGATTGTAGAGCCAATATATTTTCTTTGTTATTCAAGCCAAAGGGCGGTAAGTTTTCTTAATAGGGGTTTGGGACAAGGCAGTTCTAATGGTGTGATTTTTGTTGTGATCTAACTTTTTTTAGGAGTTAGGGGTTTTTATATTTCTTAACATTGGACTTGATCGTCTCTTACTAGGTTGCTAGCTATCGCTGCAACTCGGATTAATTTACAAAATATTTTTAACCTTATTAATTTCCTTTAAAATGAGCCATTGAACAACTCTCTACGATGTTTCAGTGCCAACATATCTGTGGAAAAGAAAACAAAAGAAAAAAGATTCCGTTTAGGCAGAATGCTGTAGTAGCTGCCACTTTTCTTGATTTTCCAGCCAATATTTTTTCCTTACTGTTAAATTCAAATGACAGAAAGTTTCCTATAAAGGGGTTTTGGACAAGGCAGTTCTATTGGTATACATTTTGTTTTAATTTGACTTTGTTTAGTAGTTATGGGTTTTTGTATTTCTTAACATGGGACGGGATCGTCTCTTACTAGGTTGCTAGCTACCGCTGCAACCCGCATCTTTATTATGACCACGAACTGTTTGATTTAATATTCCAGTTACTATGGGTTACAGTTCGTTCGTTATTGCAATTTTTTCTATTCAAATTATAACAAAGTCATAAGTTTTTTCCTGTATGTAATGCAAATAAGAATCCTTAAAGTCTTATATAATTGAGCGGACAATGTCATACCATGTCAGCCTTCTCAATATAGCTGATTACTCTGTGATGTAAATGAACTCGATCCTATATGTAGTTCTACGACAACACTTTCTATAAAAACTTTATATGCCCCTAGGGCATAACTTACAACCCTTGCACTGAGGACTCTGGGAGGATTTTAATTGGTATAGTAAGAGATGACTTGGTTAAAACCTACAACTATGACGTCATTGATAAATCTTTAACTTGAAAGGCCGTTAACCGAAGGGTTGGTGGTTCAAGGCAACCCAGGGTCAATTTCTTTAGTTTGTAATTCAGCTATCATTAAAATTAATGAAAAATTTTAATATATTGACCTTAAATATAACTGTACTAGCCTATACTATGGTTAAGTGGCCTATAAAATTTAGTATAGGCAAGAGGTCGTTATTTATTAATACTTCTAATGATCATCTTTAAATTTGGCGTTTCTTACTAGGTTGCTAGCTACCACTGCAATCTGGAATATGTGATTAATAGTTTGATAGCTACCGCTGCAACCTAGATATTTTATTTCTGTTACTATGGGCTAAGGTTCGTTCTTTACTGTAATACAGTTCGTTCTTTAATGTAAAATTTTTCATTTACCATGGGCAATCGGGTCACCTAGTTGACCCGAGTTCGATTCCCGGTAAGAGATATTTTTTACCTCTGATGATTTCTTAAGGAAAATTTACCATCTATATAACGATTCCTTAGAATACCTCAGGTACTATGGACTAGAGTTCGTTCTTTATTGTACTCTTACTAGGTTGCTAGCTACCGCTGCAACCTGGATTCAGTTACTATGGACTACAGTTCGTTCTTTATTGTATACTTTTAAGATGCAGCTACCGCTGCATTTACGATTTTTTGCTATATTCATTAATCACATATTTTTATATATGTTACATGTCCTAGTGTTTGGGATAGCTGGCTCTCACCCAGTTGGCTTGAATTCGATTCCCAGTATGGTAAATTTCTACTTATGATGATTTCTTAAGGAATATAATTAAAATAATAATGTATATGATGATTCCTTTTATTAGTTCAGTTACTATGGGCTACAGTTCGTTCCTTAATGTATAAATTAAGTGGCGTATAAAATTTAGTATAGGCAAGAGGTCGTTCTTTATTATATGCCTTTAAAATGAGCTATTATACAAATCTCTATGATTTTCCAGTGCCCAGCTAGCTGAGCAGGAAAAAAAAGCGGAAAGAAAAAAATATCCCGTTTGTGGAGAATAACGTGGTAAAAGTCTATTTTCTTGATTTTCAAGCCAATATATTTTCTTTGTTATTCAAGCCAAAGGGCGGTAAGTTTCCTTTATAGAGGATTCCGACAAGGGGGTTCTAATGGTGTACATTTTGTTTTGATCTGATTCTTTTTTTAGGAGTTGGGGGGTTTTATATTTCTTAACATTGGAGGTGATCGTCTCTTACTAGGTTGCTAGCTACCGCTGCAACCCGGAAAATAAAAACTAATTTTTTCAATTTTTACGTCACGTCACTCATTAAGTCATATATGGTTATTAGTACATAATAGGTTTTAGATATTACGTCATGTCACTTATTACGTCATATATGGTTATTAGTAGATAATCGGTAAAATATTTGTTCTTATTATATCGTTCCTTATTGTAAATTAGTAATTCAACGGATAGTTTGGCACTGGGACGTCGTAGAGAGTTGTTCAATGGCTCATTTTAAAGCAAAATTAATGGGGTTAAAAACTTCTTGTAATTAAAATAAATTATTTTTATTACATTAAGATTTACAATAAAAGACGATCATTGGTTATTGCATTAAATCCTCTTTTAGAAATAATTTATTTTAGTTACTATAGATTTTTAACCCAATTAATTTCCTGTAAAATGAGCAATTGAAAAACTCTCTACGATGTTCCAGTGCCAAGCTATCTCTGGATACAAAAGAAAGAGAAAAAAAAATATCCCGTTTAGGCAGAATGTTGTAGTAGCTGCCACTTTTCTTGATTTTCAAGCCAATATATTTCCCTTGCTGTTCAAGCCAAGGGACTGAAAGTTTCCTATACAGGGGTTTCGGACAAGGCAGTTCTAATGGTGTACTTTTTGTTTTGATCTGACTCCTTTGTTAGGAACTATGGGTTTTTATATTTCTTAACATTGGATGTGATCGTCTCTTACTAGGTTGCTAGCTACCGCTGCAACCCGGATATGCCGTTTGTGGAGAATAAGGTGGTTAAAGTCAATTTTCTTGGTTTTCAAGCCAATATATTTCCCTTGCTGATCAGGCCAAGTGACAGAAAGTTTCCTATACAGGGTTTTCAGACATGGCGGTTCTAATGGTGTACTTTTTGTTTTGATCTGACCTTGTTTTTTAGGAGTTATGGGTTTTTATAATCTTGTAGTAGCTGCCACTTTTCTTGATTTTCAAGCCAATATATTTCCCTTGCTGTTCAAACCAAGGAACAGAAAGTTTGCTATACAGGGGTTTCGGACAAGGCGGTTCTAATGGTGTACTTTTTTTTTATCCGACTCCTTTTTTAGGAGCTATGGGTTTTTATATTTCTTAACATTGGACGTGATCGTCTCTAACTTGGTTGCTAGCTACCGCTGCAATCCAGACTACCTCCAGGTTACTATGTACAGCAATTTATTTTAAAATGAGCCATTACAGCCATTAGTTCTTTATTATGATTTGTGACTCCGGGTTAGAGCTGCCGCTGCAACCCGGATACCGCTGCAATCTGGATAGCTTGCAGCTACCCGTGGAACCACCATATATCAGTTACTATCGGCGAGAGATCGTTCTTTATAATAAAAAAATAATTAATTAAAAAAAAATAAGTACAAATAGCACTAGATCTAGAGATTTCCTTTAAAATGAGCCATTGAACACTCTCTACGATGTTCCAGTGCCAAGCTATCTGTTCAATAGAAGAAGAAGAAGAAAGAAACAATATCCCGTTTGTGGAGAATAACGTGGTTAAAGTCAATTTTCTGGATTTTCAAGCCAATATATTTTCTTTGTTGTTCAAGCCAAAGGGCGGTAAGTTTCCTTTATAGGGGTTTCGGACAAGGCGGTTCTAATGGTGTACTTTTTGTTTTGATCTGACTCTTTTTTTAGGAGTTAGGAGTTTTTATATTTCTTAACTTTGAACGTGATCGTCTCTTGCTAGGTTGCTAGCTACCGCTGCAACCCGGAGTGCTAGCTACCGCTGCAGCCCAGATACTTGAACAATGAGTGGCGGGTTAGTGACTCAAGGTACACTCCCTATGGGCTTGATTTGAGCATTGCATAGGGCCGGAAAAAATACAGTTGCAACTCTGATAACAAATAGGAAAATATTACAAACAGGAAATAGCCTACGGCTTTTTCTTCTTTGAAATAGTAACAGACGAGCCACCTGGATTGACAACCCAGATTTAGGAGTTATGGGTTTTTATATTTCTTAAAGTTAGACATGATCGTCTTTTACTAGGTTGCTAGCTACCGCTGCAACCCGGTTGCCTATGCAAGTTAGTATAGGCAGGAGTTCGTTCTTTATTGTAATTAACATTGGACGTGATCATCTCTTACTAGGTTGCTAGCTACCGCTGCAACTCGGATTAATGTAAATATTTATAATGTTTCCTTAAAACACTTCATTTAATATGGAGTGGACTAAAGATCGTTCTTTAATGTAACTCTGTAATCTTCATCATTATCATACCGTTCCTTAATCTTTTGTTTGGCTGTCTCAATTTTCGCAGGTCTATAAACTACATCATTATAATAACGCTGTTTGTCACTATCAATTTTCGCATCTCGATACGCCTGGTCGGTTGAATACCTTTGCTTTTCTCTTTTCAAGATGCTATCTCTGTTTTTTTGGTAGTACTGTTTTTTTAACTTGCGTGTAGCTTGCTTGATTGAAACCATTATGTAACCATTAGTTGAATGTTTAAGTCACGTATCAAGTATCAAGAACCTAACAAAAAATTAAACTAATTTTTAAATTTTCAGGTATTTTTCTAGTCGAAATTAAAAGATTAAAACTATTGTTCAGACAACATAAATATTCTTTTAGTTTATAACTTTAGCGATTCTGAACTAAAAACGAAAATAAAATAAAAATTAATTTTTTCAATTTTTACGTCACGTCGCTCATTAAGTCATATATGGTTATTAGTACACAATAGGTTTTAGTTATTACGTCATGTCACTTGTTACGTCATATATGGTTATTAGTAGATAATCGGTAAAATATAATTTAAATTGATCCATTGAACAACTCTCTACGATGTTCCAGTGCTAAGCTATCTATGGAATATAAAGTTTAAAATACAACCTTACCACGAACTGTTTGATTGCTTCAAAAATCAAATGTCTTTGAAAAGACAGCAGTATGGAAAGACATCAAAAATGCAGTTTTTGGTGGAAAAATTTATTCTCTTTTAGAAATAATTTATTTTAGTTACTATAGATTTTTAACCCAATTAATTTCCTTTAAAATGAGCTATTGAACAACCCTCTACGATGTTCCAGTGCCAAGATATCTCTGGATACAAAAGAAAAAAAGAAAAAATATCCCGTTTGTGGAGAATAACGTGGTTAAAGTCAATTTTCTTGATTTTCAAGCCAATATATTTCCCTTGCTGTTCAAGCCAAAGGGCGGTAAGTTTCCTTTCAAGGGGTTTCGGACAAGGCGATTCTAATGGTGTATTTTTTGTTTTGATCTGACTTCTTTTTTAGGAATATGGGTTTTTACATTTCTTAACATTGGACGTGATCGTCTCTTACTAGGTTGCTAGCTACCGCTGCAACCCGGATAGCCTCAACCATTAACCATTAATAATAACTCTTACTTTGAAAAATAATAACGTCTCTTTTTTTTGAAATAATAAGATACGAGCCTAAAACAATCAAATAGCTAACTAAGTCTAATGTATACAATGGTTTGTTATTCCAATGATCGTCTTTTAATGTAATGTAATCAGAAACCACAATATAATATCGTGTTTTTCTATTCACGTCATAGCTCTAATATAAAACTATGACGACATTCATTATTTATCTAGTAAGTTTTCAGACAAGGTAGTTCTAATGATATACTTTTGTTTTGATCTGACTCTATTTTTAGGAGTTTTGTTATATTTCTTAGCATTGGACTGATCGTCTCTTGCTAGGTTGCTAGCTACTGCTGCAACCCAGATTCACATATATATTATTTATGAGAGGCAGCCTGGCCGAGTGGTCCAAGGCACTGGTGTTAGCCACCAGTCTCTTCGGAGGCGTGGGTTCAAATCTTACCGCTGGTATTATGTTTGAAAGACTGCAGTGTGAAAAGACATCGAAAATGCAGTTTTTGGTGGAAAAATTTATTCTCTTTTAGAAATAATTTATTTTAGTTACTATAGATTTTTAACCTAATTAATTTCCTTTAAAATGAGCCATTGAACAACTCTCTACGATGTTCCAGTGCCAAGCTATCTGTGGAAAAGAAAGAAAAGAGAAAAAAATATCCCGTTTAGGCAGAATGTTGTAGTAGCTGCCACTTTTCTTGATTTTCAAGCCAATATATTTCCCTTGCTGTTCAAGCCAAGGGACAGAAATTTTACTATACAGGGGTTTCGGATAAAGCGGTTCTAATGGTGTACTTTTGGTGTACTGTTTTGATCTGACTCCTTTTTTAGGAACTATGGGTTTTAATATTTCTTAACATTGGACGTGATCGTCTCTTACTAGGTTGCTAGCTACCGCTGCAACCCGGATCTTTACTGTAATCCTTTTTTAGGAACTATGGGTTTTTATATTTCTTAACATTGGACGTGATCGTCTCTTACTAGGTTGCTAGCTACCGCTGCAACCCGGATCTTTACTATAATTACTATAGGTTATAGCTCGTTGTTTAATGCAATACTTGTCGAAAGAACGTGTATAAATATTGAATTCACTTATTACGTCACATATGGTTATCTTTTAATGTATTATTACAAACAGGAAAAAGCCTACGGCTTTTTCTTCTTTGGAATAGTAAGAGACGAACCTAAAAGAATCAGGCAGCTAAGTCCAATATAAGCAATGGTTTTTTCTTCTAAAGATCATCTTTTAATTTGGCGTTTCTTACTAGGTTGCTAGCTACCACTGCAACCCGGACTATGTAATTAATAGGTTGCTAGCTACCGCTGCATCCTAGATATTCTTATTTCTGCTACTATGGGCTAAGGTGCGTTCTTTACTGTAAACTATAATTAAGTGGCGTATAAAATTTAGTATAGGCAAGAGGTCGTTCTTTATTATAATGATCGAGCCTTTATGTAATATAACTACATCCAACGACTATGACGTCATTGATCAATATTGTATATAAAAAATTAAGTTTTTCGTAAAAAATAATTGACTAAAAAAAATTAAGTGCAAAAGGCGCTAGATCTAGAGATTTCCTTTAAAATGAGCCATTGAACAACTCTCTACGATGTTCCAGTGCCAAGCTATCTTTGGAAAAGAAGAAAGAAAAAAAATATCCCGTTTAGGCAGAATGTTGTAGTAGCTGCCACTTTTCTTGATTTTCAAGCCAATATATTTCCCTTGCTGTTCAAGCCAAGGGACAGAAAGTTTCCTATACAGGGGTTTCGGACAAGGCGATTCTAATGGTGTACTTTTTGTTTTGATCTGACTCCTTTTTTAGGAACTATGGGTTTTTATATTTCTTAACATTGGACGGGATCGTCTCTTACTAGGTTGTTAGCTACCGCTGCGACCCAGACTATATGGTCTAGAGGTTGGGATACCTCTCACCCAGTTGGCTTGACTTCAAATTTTGTATGGGAAATTTTAACTTATGATGATTTCTTAAGAAACAAAATTAAAATTTCTCAAGGTACTAAAAACGATTTATTTTAATTAGAAGAAGTTTTAACCCCATGAATTTCCTTTAAAATGAGCCATTGAACAATTCTCAGCGTTGTTCCAATACCAATCTATCTGTTGAATTACTAACCTATACTATAAATAAGTGGCGTATAAAATTTAGTATAGGTAAGAGGTCTTTCTTTATTATAACACCTTATATAAGTTACTATGGGCCAGAGATCGTTCTTTACTGTAACATTGATCAATCGTTAACATTACTTATAATCTTATTTTAGCTACAATGGGCTGGAGGTTTGTTCTTTAATGTAAACAAATTCTAATGTATGCAATGGTTTGTTATTCAAATGATCGTCCTTTAATGTAATCGACCTTTATTATAAATGTAAAACTAGCAAAACATTTTTTAAGCCTGATGAAGATTTAACTAATGTGTCAAAAGTAAGGCTGCAAGTCGACGATTTTGTTTTGGCCTTATTATAATTGGTAGGGTGAAATAATAATATGCATATTGCTCTTAAATCATACTTCTTTATGATTCCATATGGTCTAGTGGCTAGGATAGTTAACTTTCACTTAACAGGCTCGGGTTCGATTCCCGGTGTGGGAAAATTTTTAACTCTATAATTTTCGAACATTTGAACCTTTTATAATTTATAATGATGTATAATATAAATACTGAAATTTACTGTAAAACCTATATAGATTAAGTGGTATAACAACAAGGATGACGTTAGTTACAACTTGGGTTTCGTTTTATGCTATATCATTACAAACAGGAAAAAGCCTACGGCTTTTTTTTCTTTGAAATAGTAAGAGACGAACTAGTCCAAAAGAAGAGTAAGTAAGTCCAATGTTTACAGTGGTATGTTATTCTAATGATCGTCTTTTAATGTAATATGCAAGTTAGTATAGGGAAGAGTTCGATCTTTATTATAAACAACCCAAATTCACATATATATTTATTTATTAGAGGCAGCCTGGCCGAGTGGTCCAAGGCACTGGTGTTAGCCACCAGTCTCTTCGGAGGCGTGGGTTCAAATCTTACCGCTGGTATACGATTATGTTTGAAAGACTGCAGTGTGAAAAGACATCGAAAATGCAGTTTTTGGTGGAAAAATTTATTCTCTTTTAGAAATAATTTATTTATTTACAAAAGGTTTTTAACCCAATTAATTTCCTTTAAAATGAGCTATTGAACAACCCTCTACGATGTTCCAGTGCCAAGCTATCTGTGGAAAAGAAAAAAAGAAAAGAGAAAAAAATATCCCGTTTGGGGAGAATAACGTGGTTAAAGTCAATTTTCTTGATTTTCAAGCCAATATATTTCCCTTGCTGTTCAAGCCAAGGGACAGAAAGTTTCCTATACAGGGGTTTCGGACAAGACGGTTCTAATGGTGTACTTTTTGTTTTGATCTGACTCCTTTGTTAGGAACTATGGGTTTTTATATTTCTTAACATTGGACGTGATCGTCTCTTACTAGGTTGCTAGCTACCGCTGCAACCCGGATCTAATCTATTATAGGCAAAAGTTCCTTCTTTATTATAATTAACATTGGACGTGATCGTCTCTTACTAGGGTGCTAGCTATCGCTGCAACCCGGAACCATGATACCGATGAAAATTACATAATCCCTATTTATATTTCAGTTAACATGGGCTAGATGTCGTTTATTACTATAAAAAAAATCAAATATCTTTGAAAAGACTGCAGCATGAAAAGATATCAAAATGCAGTTTTTGGTGGAAAAATTTATTCTCTTTTAGAAATAATTTATTTTAGTTAATAAAGATTTTTAAACTAATTAATTTCCTTTAAAATGAGCTATTGAACAACTCTCTACAATGTTCCAGTGCCAAGCTATCTGTGGAAAAGAAAGAAAAAAAGAAAAAAATATGCCGTTTGTGGAGAATAACTTGGTTAAAGTCACTTTTTTTTTTATTTTCAAGCCAATATATTTCCCTTGCTGTTCAAGCCAAATGACAGAAAGTTTCCTATACAGGGGTTTCGGACAAGGCGGTTCTAATGGTTTACTTTTTGTTTCGATCTGACTCCTTTTTTAGGAGCTATAGGTTTTTATATTTCTTAACATTGGACGTGATCGTGTCTTACTAGGTTGCTAGCTGCCACTGCATCCCGGATCTCTACGATGTTCCAGTGCCAAGCTATCTGTGGAAAAGAAAGAAAAAAAATATCTCGTTTAGGCAGAATGTTGTAGTAGCTGCCACTTTTCTTGATTTACAAGCCAATATGTTTCCCTTGCTATTGAAGCCAAGGAACAGAAAGTTTCCTATACATGGTTAGCACTTAGTTCGGTATTTAAGTTATCATATACCGTTAAAATTCTTTCTTAAATGAACGTTTCTTTGTGTAGTGGTTAAAATATAAGACTTTGAATCCGGCGATCTGAGTTCAAATTCCGGTGGGCAGTTCTTAAGAAATGTAGCCTACTTATGCTACCATTTAGGTTTCCGCCGTAATTCTTTCTTTTCAAAATTAAATTAGTTACTATCGCCATGAGTTAGTTCTTTACCATGTCGTAACAATTTGTTTTATAATAATAATTAAGTTTGTTAATTACAAAAGGTTTCTATATACAGCAGTTTTCTTTAAAATGAGCCATTACACAGCTCTTTATTATGACCACGAACAGTTTGATTTAATACTTAAGTTACTATGGGTTCAGTTCGTTGCTTATTGTAATTAATTTTTTGTTGAAATTACAAACAGGAAAAAAGCCTACGGCTTTTTCTTAGTTTGAGTAGTAAGAGACGAATTTCAGAGAATAAAGCATGTAAGTTAGTCAATTATTGCACCATACTCTAGAAAAGTTTACCGATGATAATACTGCCACTAAAGCTAGAGCTACTACTTTTAATTAATATTTCAGTTACTATGAGCAAGCGTTCGTTCTTTATTATAATCTATTAGTGAAGAATTGCTTAGTTGTCTTTTGGGAGTTTCCTTTTTCTTTTCTGGGGCAGGAATGACTGATGCCCCGCATTCAGTCTTTTCTGTGCCTTTTCTTTTCGCTATCGGTCTTTGGATTTCTCTTTTTGGTTTCTCTTTAATTACTTCCCCTTTAGGCTCCGCTATCCTGTTTTCTGTACTTTCCGGGGTTTTTTCTGTTTGGTTTGTGGTCTGTTCGTTGGGTTAAGTTTCCTACAGCTTGTAGGACCATATCTACTGCCTGTGACGGGGTAAGCTTTTGGATCTCTGGAGTTCGAAAGTCAGGCGTTTTTGAAACTACTGGAGTGATTCCTCGCAAGTTTTGCTGCTTTTGGTGATTCGTGGGGTTTGGTGGTAGTGGGGAGAAATCGGGGTGATCTGTTAATGATCTACTGTTCTCTTGGTTCCAAACCACTGATCCAGTTCGAGTTTTTCTTTTTTTTGGACAGTGCTCAGCTTCGTGGCTAGCCTCATGGCAGATAAAGCACAATTTGGGTTGCGTTTCGTAACGAACGAATATTTTCTCATTTTTCCACATGATTGATGGAGGAATATCTTTTGATATATTCATCAAAGCTGTGGCTCGGCCAGTGAAAACTTCAATTAGTCCTATTCCTTCGTATTTTTTCCTCCGGATATTTAAAACTTCTCCATAGCCTGCAAGGACCGCTGCGATATCCTGCTCTGTTGCCTCGCCCGGTACGCGCCTCAGAGTAATCACAACTGGTCTTTTCCCTACTCTGTCTCACGTAACAGGATATCTTTCGTTATTGAAATTAAATTTTAGGTCTTCTTCTTTCCATTGTTCGCACATTGTATCTGCAATAATGGGGGGCGCCAGCGTGACACGGACTATGCCAAGCTTTCTAAAATCATCAGAATCTATCGCTCGCACATTTCCAGCATTCAGGTGTAGAGATTTTAGCCATCGATGTATATCCAACTCTAAAATCTCTTGGGCTATATTTTCTGGTATTGCTCTAAAACTGAAACAGACTGTTGCCTTCCCCATATTACATATCCCTTAGACAAAAAAAAAAAAAAAAAAAAAAAAAAAAAAAAAAAAAAAAATTCCCCTTTTTCCCTTTTTTCCCTTCTCTTCCTTTCCTTCCTTCCCCTTTTTTTTCTTCCTCTTTTTCCCTTTCCTTCTTTCCCTTTTTACCCCTTTCTTTTTTCCTCACTAAAATAATTCCCTACTTAACAAAACACAAGAAGAACAACTTATCGCTTATTGACTGTCTCTTTCGCTGCAATTACGGTATGGGTTAAATATATCCAAATTGGAATGAATCGCACTGCATTGAACAGACGCCAAAACGATACTGAACTTATTTCTTAAGAAACCATCATATGTCAAAATTTTACATACCCTAATTTAACAAGGGATTACAACAATTCAAAAACCTTAATAAATTTAAAAAAAAATTTCAAGATTAGCAGAAATCGTTGTTAGAAATCGGACTTGCTGTAAAAATCAAATATCTTTGAATAGATCTTAGTATGAATTCCAATGACCGTCTTTTAGTGGAAAATTTTAATATATTGACCTTAAATATAATAACTGTACTAGCCTATACAATAGTTAAGTGGCCTATAAAATTTAGTATAGGCAAGAGGTCGTTCTTTATTATAAAATTATTACTTCTCGATACGCCTGGTCGGTTGAATACCTTTGTTTTGCTCTCTCAATTATTACTTCTCGATACGCCTGGTCGGTTGAATACCTTTGTTTTGCTCTCTCAATTATTACTTCTCGATACGCCTGGTTGGTTGAATACCTTTGTTTTGCTCTCTCAATTTTTACTTCTCGATGCGCCTGGTCGGTTGAATATTTTTGCTTTTCTCTTTTCAAGATACTATCTCTGTTGTTTGTGTAGTACTGTTTTTTTCAAATTGCGTATAGCTTGCTTCGATCTAACCATTATTCTAATCAAGACTGAGAGAATTTACATCTGTGTCGTTCTTAAGTAGTAATTATGACGTCACGGCGTAATGATTTTTCTATTCACGTCATAGCTCTAATCTAATATAAAGCTATGACGACATTCATTATTTATCTAGTAGGGTTTCAGACAAGGTAGTTTCAATGATGTACTTTCGTTTTGATCTTACTCTATTCTTAGGAGTTTTGTTATATTTCTTAGCATGGGACTGATTGTCTCTTACTAGGTTGCTAGCTACTGCTGCAACCCAAATTCACATATATATTTATTTATGAGAGGCAGCCTGGCCGAGTGGTCCAAGACACTGGTGTTAGCCACCAGTCTCTTTGGAGGCGTGGGTTCAAATCTTACCGCTGGTATACGATTATGTTTGAAAGACTGCAGTGTGAAAAGACATCAAAAATGCAGTTTTTGGTGGAAAAATTTATTCTCTTTTAGAAATAATTTATTTTAGTTACTATAGATTTTTAACCCAATTAATTTCCTTTAAAATGAGCTATTGAACAACCCTCTACGATGTTCCAGTGCCAAGCTATCTGTGGAAAAGAAAAAAAAAAAAGAAAAAGAAAAAGAAAAAAATATCCCGTTTGGGGAGAATAACGTGGTTAAAGTCAATTTTCTCGATTTTCAAGCCAATATATTTCCCTTGCTGTTCAAGCCAAGGGACAGAAAGTTTCCTATACAGGGGTTTCGGACAAGGCGGTTCTAATGGTGTACTTTTTGTTTTGATCTGACTCCTTTGTTAGGAACTATGGGTTTTTATATTTCTTAACATTGGACGTGATCGTCTCTTACTAGGTTGCTAGCTACCGTTGCAACCCGGAAATTGCTATAAAGTTCGTTAAAACGATCTGATAGACAATACTGATGGTTAGAGTTTGGTCTTTAAGTTATCATATACTGTTAAAATTCTTTCTTATATGAACATTTCTTGGTGTAGTGGTTAGCACTTAAGACTTTGAATCCTGCGATCCGAGTTCAAATCCTGGTGGACGGTCGTTATTAAATGTAGCTTACTTATACTACCATTTAGGTTTCTGCTGTAATTCTTTCTCTTCAAAATTAAATTAGTTGCCATCGCCTAGAGTTAGTTCTTTACCACATCGTAATAATTTGTTTTATAATAATAATTAATTTTTTTAATTACAAAAGGTTTCTATATACAGCAGTTTCCTTTAAAATGAGCCATTACACAGCTCTTTACTATGACAACGAACCGTTTGATTTAATACTTAAGTTACTATGGGTTAAAGTTCGTTCCTTATTGTAATTAATATATCCTTCATGGTCTAGTGGTTGGGATAGTCTGCTGTGACCCAGTTGGTTTGAGTTCGATTCCCGGTATTGGAAATTTTTGCTTATAATGATTTCTTAAGAGATATAATCAAAATAATTATTTATACAATGATTCCTTTCATTACTTCAGTTATTATGGGCTACAATTCCATCCTTGATGTAGCTACAGCTATGACACCGATGAAACTTAAAAAATCCCTATTTATTATTAATAATTACTATGGGCTTGATTTGGTTCTTTACTATAAATTTTTATGTATCTATTAATATTAAAATTCTGTTCTTTAGAGTTTCGGTTACTATTGAGACGTTTCGGTCTTACTATACAGTTCGTTACCACGAGCTGTTTGACAAAATTTCCATTTACAGTATCGATTCTTTTTGTAATTGAACTAAAGTTCGTTCTTTAATGTAAACTTTAATCAGTCACGTCATAGTCAAAGTGGCAAGCACGATCGACCGTTAACTGAAACTTGGTGGTTCAAATTCCACCGGGGTCGTTTTCTTTTAATTAGTTATTCAGCTATCAATAAAACCATATCATTACTATATCATTAACTATTATTAATTTGAGTATCAAATCTATTATAGGCAAGAGTTCGTTCTTTATCATAAATACCGCTGCAATCCGGATATAATTTCAAGTCTCCGATTGTACAGTCGTATATCAGTTACTATGGATGAGAGATCGTTCTTTATTGTAATCTATGGATACAAAAAAAGAAAAAAAAAAGAAAAAAAAAAGAAAAAATATCCCGTTTAGGCAGAATGTTGTAGTAGCTGCCACTTTTCTTGATTTTCAAGCCAATATATTTCCCTTGCTGTTCAAGCCAAGGTACAGAAATTTTACTATGCAGGGGTTTCGGACAAGGCGGTTCTAATGGTGTACATTTTGTTTTGATCTGATTCTTTTTTTAGGAGTTGGGGGGTTTTATATTTCTTAACATTGGAGGTGATCGTCTCTTACTAGGTTGCTAGCTACCGCTGCAACCCGGAAAATAAAAACTAATTTTTTCAATTTTTACGTCACGTCACTCATTAAGTCATATATGGTTATTAGTACATAATAGGTTTTAGATATTACGTCATGTCACTTATTACGTCATATATGGTTATTAGTAGATAATCGGTAAAATATTTGTTCTTTATTATATCGTTCCTTATTGTAAAAATTGCTATAAAGTTCGTTAAAACGATGTGATAGACAATACTGATGGTTAGAGTTTGGTCTTTAAGTTATCATATACTGTTAAAATTCTTTCTTATATGAACATTTCTTGGTGTAGTGGTTAGCACTTAAGACTTTGAATCTTGCGATCCGAGTTCAAATCCTGGTGGACGGTCGTTATTAAATGTAGCTTACTTATACTACCATTTAGGTTTCTGCTGTAATTCTTTCTTTTCAAAATTAAATTAGTTGCCATCGCCTAGAGTTAGTTCTTTACCACATCGTAATAATTTGTTTTATAATAATAATTAATTTTTTTAATTACAAAAGGTTTCTATATACAGCAGTTTCCTTTAAAATGAGCCATTACACAGCTCTTTACTATGACAACGAACCGTTTGATTTAATACTTAAGTTACTATGGGTTAAAGTTCGTTCCTTATTGTAAAACAGGAAAAAGCCTACGGCTTTTTCTTCTTTGAAATAGTAAGAGACTAGCCTCAAACAATTAAGTAGCTAACTAAATCAAATGTAGTATTGGGTTTTTATTCCAATGACTGTCTTTTAGTGGAAAATTTTAATATATTGACCTTAAAAATAATAACTGTACTAGCCTATACTATAGTTAAGTTGCCTATAAAATTTAGTATAGGCAAGAGGTCGTTCTTTATGATAATATGTAATACCCCTGGAACCACCATATATCAGTTACTATGGGCAAGAGATCGTTCTTTACTGTAACTTGATTATACTACCGCTGCAACCCGGATCAGCTCCCTAATGCAATTTCCTTGTCCAGAGGTAAACGGTGCAGTTAGGAGCCTTTCAATTTTAACTTATCTAAAACTGGTTTAGTTCGTTTGGGCTTGAGTTCGCTCTTTACTCTACGATGATCGAGCCTTTATATAAAGTTTTTGTCCCCTGCATCTTGGAGTTTTATTTATAGAAGGTTCAAAAATTCGGTCTTCGGAAGGCTTTTTTGAGTTGACTCATCTTTTAAGAAGAAGATTTGGCGTCTTTATTATCTTCTTTGCGTAAGCATTTATCTAGTATAGGCAAAAGGTCGTTCTTTAGTATATATTATAAAAACTGCAAAAATATTTATGGTGTCTGAGCAATAATTTTAGTTCTTAAATTCAGACCAGAAAATACTTGAAGATTTTTAAATTAGCTTGGTTTTACTCTTGCTTTAGGTGACTTGATATGTCAAGCAGAAATTCCAAATGTAGTCAGTTATTTATCTTATTTGTCCAACACAATGTCTGTAGGAAGGCCCAAAAAACGAAAATTTGTAGCTGCTTTTACTATAAACAAGATAAAACCAAAGTTTGAAGCATAGTAGATATTGTTGTTAGAAATCGGACTTGCTTTAATAATCAAGTATCTTTGAAAATACTGCAGTATAAAAAGACAACGAATTGTCTGCGGTTAGAAAACGAGTGACAATCAGAATCCATATATATAGAATCTATATATAGAATCCTGCCACGTGCCGAGTGCTGGGGCCCAGAAGCGAAGCCGCCAGACTCTTGGTACTATAAATAATTTAAACTCCACAGCTAACTCAGTCCAATAAATGCAATGGTGTGTTTTTCTAATGATCGTCCTTTAATATATAACTAAGGTTCGTTCTTTCATATAAAACTAGCAAAACATTTTTTAAGTCTGATGAAGATTTAACTAATGTGTAAAAAGTAAGGTTGCAAGTCGACGATTTTGTTTTGGCCTTATTATAAATGGTATGGTGAAATAATAATATGCACATGGCTCTTAAATCATACTTCTTTATGGTCCTATATGGTCTAGTGGCTAGGATAGGTAACTTTCACTTAACAGGCCCGGGTTCGATTCCCGGTGTGGGAAAATTTTTAACTCTATAATCTCCTAACATTTGAATCTTTTATAATTTATAATGATGTATAATATAAATACTGTAATCTTAAATATAGTGAAAGTGTCTATGCAAGTTAGTATAGGGAAGAGTTCGATCTTAATTATAATTATATGTAACTTTTATTTTATAAGTCTTCGATAGTCTAATGGTTAGTATGCCCACTTGTTACCTGGGAAAAGGGGGTTCGATTCCCCGTCGGGGAGAACTTTTAATATGTTCAATTAAAAGCACTATCTTTTCAATTTAAAATTTAAAAAAGAAACTTGTTTATTTACATTCTAGATAAAATAATGAAGATAATATGAATGAACCACAGTGTTCAGTTTCTTTGGACTTGAGTTCGTTTTTTAACTATAAATACAAACAGGAAAAAGCCTACGGCTTTCTTTATTATAATGATTACAAACAGGAAAAAGCCTACGGCTTTTTCTTCTTTGGAGTAGTAAGAGACGACTCTCAAAGAATCAGGCAGCTAACTAAGTCCATTGTATGCAATGGTTTGTTCTTCTAATGGTCGTCTTTTAATATAATAGGCTGCAGATTCAAATCCAGCCAGAGACAATTTTACATATTTATATATTTAAAGTTTAAATAAAAATTCTATGAATTAGTACTACATTAGATCCTCTTGACTGACATCGATCCCTTATGCAATTGTAATTCAGCTATCTATAGAATCATATCATTACTATATCATTAACTAATATAGGCTTATTTAGTATAGGAAAGAGTTCGTTCTTTATTATAACAGTGTGAAAAGACATCAAAAATGCAGTTTTTGGTGGAAAAATTTATTCTCTTTTAGAAATAATTTATTTTAGTTACTATAGATTTTTAACCCAATTAATTTCCTTTAAAATGAGCTATTGAACATCCCTCTACGATGTTCCAGTGCCAAGCTATCTGTGGAAAAGAAAAAAAAAAGAAAAGAGAAAAAAATATCCCGTTTGGGGAGAATAACGTGGTTAAAGTCAATTTTCTTGATTTTCAAGCCAATATATTTCCCTTGCTGTTCAAGCCAAGGGACAGAAAGTTTTCTATACAGGGGTTTCGGACAAGGCGGTTCTAATGGTGTACTTTTTGTTTTGATCTGACTCCTTTGTTAGGAACTATGGGTTTTTATATTTCTTAACATTGGACGTGATCGTCTCTTACTAGGTTGCTAGCTACCGCTGCAACCCGGATTGGTATGGTGAAATAATAATATGCATATGGCTCTTAAATCATACTTATTTGTGGTTCCATATGGTCTAGTGGCTAGGATAGTTTACTTTCACTTAACAGGCTCGGGTTCGATTCCCGGTGTGGGAAAATTTTTAACTCTATAATCTTCGAACATTTGAACCTTTTATAATTTATAATGATGTATAATATAAATACTGTAATCTTAACTATAGTGAAGTTGCGTATGCAAGTTAGTATAGGGAAGACATCGATCTTTATTATAACCCCCCCAAAAATTACTGCATTTTATATAATAATGGATAATTATATAAAAAAACCGTATTGACAAACACCATTTATGATGAACTATATCGGTCCTTTATGTAATAATAAAAATAATTTGTTTTAACTACAAGAAGTTTTTAACCCCATTAATTTTCTTTAAAATGAGCCATTGAACAACTCTCTACGATGTTCCAGTACCAAGCTATCTATTGAATTACTAACCTATACTATAATTAAGTGGCGTATAAAATTTAGTATAGGCAAGAGGTCGTTCTTTATTGTAATTATGCTGCAACCTGGATTATATAAAAAAACCTAATTGACAAGTACCATCTATGATGAACTATATCGGTCCTTTATGTAAGTTGCTAGCTACCGCTGCAGCCCGGATAATAAACTGATTACAAACAGGAAAAAGCCTAAGGCTCTTTCTTCTTTGAAATAGTAAGAGACGAACCTCAAACAACCAAGAAGCTAACTAATTCCAATGTATGCAATTGTTTGTTATTCCAATGATCATCTTTTAATGTAATAAGCCACTGAACAACTCTCTACGATGCTCCAGTTCCAAGCTATCTGTGGAATTACTAACTTATACTATAATTAAGTGGCGTATAAAATTTAGTATGGGCAAGAGGTTGTTCTTTATTATAATTTTCATGTATCTATTGATATTAAAATTATGTTTTTAAAGAGTTTCGATTACTATTGAGACGAGTTGCTCATAGTATACAGTTCGTTACCACGAACTGTTTGAAAATATAATCGAGTGTTAATATTGTATTCACTTATTACTTCCTATATGGTTACTACCTACGATTATGACGATGCATCATATTGTTAATTTTACAACTTTAATTAATGATGTCATAGTGCAAGTGGCTAGCATGATCGGCCGTTAACCGAAAGATTGGCGGCTCAAAGCCACTCGGGGTCAATTTCTTTTAGTTTGTAATTCAGCTATCAATTAAACCATGATACCGACGATACTTACAAAATTCCAATTAACAGTATTGATCCCTTATGTATGATCTCCTAATGATCATCTTTTAACATAATTTCATTTACTATGGACTAAAGTTCGTTCTTTAATGTAAGTAATGCAACCCAGATTGACAACCCAGATTATGTAAACCCTGAACAAAAGAACTAAGCCAAATAATTGCTAGATGCTGTTTTTCCTCCAGTTCCAGTCCAATTGCTATAAATAAAAACCCCAGGTCTGTTGTTTAGTTCTTAGGTATGATCTCCGAAGTAATCATGTTATGCCTGTATAAGATTGGCAGGGAGGTGAGCCAATTTATACCCATCGTAAAAAGCTAATGCAGTAAAAAAGGTTGGAATAGGAATCCTCAAACGAGCAGCTTCAGATACAACTGTCCTCCAGGAACTTTGGCACTTGTGAATAGCACCCTGGAAGAAATCATCTAACAACAAATTAGTAAATTTTGGATTTTTATCAAATTCTTTCTTGATATTACTAAGGAAAACACTTCTAATAATACAGCCGCCACCAAACATGAGTGCAATATCATCATAGTTCAAGTTCCAGTTGAATACCTTTGCTGCTTCTCTGAGTAGCATATACCCTTGAGTGTACGAAACAATTTTCGGTGCATAAAGAGTCTTGCTGATATGTTCCACGACATGTTCCATGTTTTCTTATTGCCTTCAAATTTACTGTCAGGTCCTTTAAGTAATTTGCATGCAGCAACACGTTCATCTTCCAAGGAAGATAAAGAGCGAGCATAAGCAGATTCTCCTATGAGAGTAACTGGAATTCCGTATTGAAAGGATGCAATAGTAGTCCATTTTCCCGTTCCTTTCTGACTAGCTGAATCACGAATATTTTCTAACAGGTTATCACCATTCTCCTTGAATTTGAAAACATTTCTTGAAATTTCAATGAGAAAGGAATCCAATTCTCTATGGTTCCAATCTTCGAACGCTTTACTCATTTCCTCTTGATCCAGTCTCAGTGCATCTTTCAAAAATGAATAAGCATCACATGTGAACTGCATATTCCCGTATTCAATACCATTTATGAACCATCTTCACAAAATGACCAGCTCCTCCGTCACCGGATTTAACATAATTTGTTCTTTAACGTAAATTTTATTTGTCATATATTTTAAAATATACTATATGGTCTAGTGGTAGGGATAGCCGGCTCTCAGCCATTTTTCCCAAATTTGATTCCCGGCATGCTAAATTTTTACTTATGATGATTTCTTAAGAAATATAATTAAAATAAATTTGTGCTTTACTATCATTTCTAAGGATACGTATGTGCTACTTGGACTACAGCTCGTTCCATAATGTAAAGCCATTAGACAACTCTTTATTATGACCAAGAACTGTTTGATTTAATAATTCAGTTACTATGGGTTACAATTCGTTCCTTATTCTAACTTTTTTAGGAGCTAAGGGTTTTTATATTTCTTAACATTGGACGTGATCGTCTATTACTAGGTTGCTAGCTACCGCTGCAACCCGGATTATTGCTACCCACCGCTGCATCCCGGGCTACTAACAAACAGGAAAAACCCTACGGCTTTTTCTTCTTTGAAATGGTAAGAGACGAACGTACAATAGCTGAACCTAAGTCCAATGTATGCAATGGTTTGTTATTCCAATGATCGTCTTTTAATGTAAAATTATTCCAATAATCGTCTTTTAATGTAATTTTCAAACCAAATTAGCTACTATGGCCTTGAATTCGTTCTTTACAATAATGAGCAATATCAGTCCTTTATGTAAAATTTACTAACCTATACTATAGTTAAATGGCCTATATAATTTAGTATAGGCAAGATGTCGTTCTTTATTATAACATACCTTGGAAGCTTTTCGTTAAACTGACAACATTTCTTTTGGATATTGCCATGAAGCTTTGCCAAAGCATTTCTAGCCGACTTTTCAACAGCATCCGCTCTTTCAAAGAGAATTTTAATCTGTAATTTCGAATACTTTTCGTGATCCCGATAAAACATGCGTAAAATGTTTCTCAATTTACAAAGATCAGCCTGCATTTTTGCCATCTTCTTGTATTTCTGAATGTAATTTTTCCCTTTGTCCTTATGCGTTCTTCGGTACAACCTCGCAGAGAATTTAATTTTTTCATTATAGCTTTTGTCACCCCAGTATCTACCCATTATTCTGGTAGCAACTTTTTTCTTATGTTTGTTTCGGTAATCTATATCGTTATCATACCGTTCCTTGCTCTTTTGTTTCGCTGTCTCAATTTTCCCTTCTCGATACCCCTGATCCGTAAGATACCTCTGTTTTGCTCTGTCATATTTCATTTTCTTAAATCCTGGATCACAAGACATCTTAGTAGCAATCCTTACGCGTGCTCGAGCTTTATTGCGTTTGGTGGCATTTTTATCTCTTTTAAATAAACTTTTCTTATATCTCAGGATGTTAGCTTTATTTTTTGTGTAGTAAAGTTTTCTATTAGTAGAAATTTGGATTGTTCTATTTTGATATTGTTTTTGGTTATTCTTTCTTTTTTCCACTCGCGTGAGACCATATTTTTTCAAGATTTAAAATTATTAAGCACACAAAATCCCGTGTCGAGTATCTAAAACCTAGCATAAAACAAAACTAATTTTAAAATTTTCAGGTATTTATCTTGTTTGAATTACAAAATTAGTATTATTGGTTAGACACCATAAATATTTTTGCAGTTTAAATAATAAGTTTAGTGATTCTGGACTGAAAACTAAAATAATTGCAAATATGAGACAATAATATGGAGATATGTACTTTACGGGTTACAGGATACAATAATAAATTTGAACTGAGATGAAAAAAAATTTCTTCCAGGAGACAAAAAGCAAAACTAATTTTAGAATTTTCATGTATTTTTGTTGTTTAAATTAAAAAATTACTATTACTGATTAGGCATCATAAATATTTTTGCAGTTTACATAATAATTTTAGCGATTAAGCCAAAAAGAAAATTTTGGTTCCAGGAGTTTCGGTTACTATTGAGACAAGTAGCTATTATTACTATAGAGTTCATTACATGGACTGTTTTATTGCTTCAAAATTCAAATATCTTTGAAAAGACTGCAGTATGAAAATACATCAAAAATGCATTTTTTTTGACAAAATTGATTCTACTTTAAAAAGTATTTTATTTTTAAATACAAAAGTGACTAGATGTTGCAATTTCCTTTAAAATGAGCTATTATACAGCTCTCTATGATTTTCCAGTGCCCAGCTAGCTGAGCAGAAAGAAAAAGCGGAAAGAAAAAAAATATCCCGTTTGTGGAGAATAACGTGGTAAAAGTCAATTTTCTTGATTTTCAAGCCAATATATTTTCTTTGTTATTCAAGCCAAAGGGCGGTAAGTTTCCTTTATAGAGGATTCGGACAAGGCGGTTCTAATGGTGTACTTTTTGTTTTGATCTGACTCTTTTTTAGGAGTTGGGGGGTTTTATATTTCTTGACATTGGAGGTGATCGTCTCTTACTAGGTTGCTAGCTACCGCTGCAACCCGGATATTGTTTGTGTAGTACTGTTTTTTCAACTTGCGTGCGACTTGCTTGATTGAAACCATTATGTAATTATGAATGAGAACATTTTCATCTTTGTAGTTCTTAAGTAGTAATTATGACGTCACAGCGTAATGATTTTGTTGACGTCATAGAGCAATGATATTATTTCATGACGTCTTCAGAAACAACAATATAATTTCATGTTTTTCTATTCACGTCATAGCTCTAATATAAAACTATGATGACATTCATTATTTATCTAGTAGGGTTTCAGACAAGTTAATTCTAATGATGTACTTTTGTTTTGATCTGACTCTATTTTTAGGAGTTTTGTTATATATCTTAGCATTGGACTGATCATCTCTTACTAGGTTGCTAGCTACTGCTGCAACCCAAATTCACATATATATTTATTTATGAGAGGCAGCCTGGCCGAGTGGTCCAAGGCACTGGTGTTAGCCACCAGTCTCTTCGGAGGCGTGGGTTCAAATCTTACCGCTGGTATACGATTATGTTTGAAAGACTGGAGTGTGAAAAGACATCGAAAATGCAGTTTTTGGTGGAAAAATTTATTATCTTTTAGAAATAATTTATTTTAGTTACAAAAGGTTTTTAACCCAATTAATTTACTTTAAAATGAGCTATTGAACAACCCTCTACGATGTTCCAGTGCCAAGCTATCTCTGGAAAAGAAAAAAAAAAGAAAAAAGAAAAAAATATCCCGTTTGGGGAGAATAACGTGGTTAAAGTCAATTTTCTTGATTTTCAAGCCAATATATTTCCCTTGCTGTTCAAGCCAAGGGAAAGAAAGTTTCCTATACAGGGGTTTCGGACAAGGCGGTTCTAATGGTGTACTTTTTGTTTTGATCTGACTCCTTTGTTAGGAACTATGGGTTTTTATATTTCTTAACATTGGACGTGATCGTCTCTTACTAGGTTGCTAGCTACCGCTGCAACCCGGATATTCCCATTTATAATGAACTATTTTGATCATTTATGTATAGTATTTAATTAGAAGAAGTTTTAACCCCATAAATTTCCGTCATTGGTCAAAAATTGGTCATAAATGACGTCATTGGTCAATATTGTATATAAAAAATTAAGTTTTTCGTAAAAAATAATTAATTGAAAAAAAAATTAAGTGCAAAAGTTGCTAGATCTAGAGATTTCCTTTAAAATGAGCCATTGAACAATTCTCTACGATGTTCCAGTACCAATCTATCTGTTGAATTACTAACCTATACTATAAATAAGTGGCGTATAAAATTTAGTATAGGCAAGAGGTTGTTCTTTATTATAATTACTTACAGTTCGTTACCGCGAACTGTTTGATCTTTATTATAATTTTTAATATGTTGACTTTAAATATAACTGTACTAGCCTATACTATAGTTAACTGGCCTATAAAATTTAGCATAGGCAAGAGGTCATTCTTTATTGTATTTTCATAAAGTGAAATTGTTACTCAAACATTTTAAATATTTTTGCAGTTTACAGAGTTTTGCACTTTTTTTCTCATACCTTTTCACTGTCATAATATAAATACTGTAATCTTAACTATAGTGAAGTTGCCTATGCAAGTTAGTACAGGGAAGAGTTCGATCTTTATTATACAGACACCCTTTAATTTTGTTTTGTTGTTAAAAGAAGTTCTCTTAATTTAGGTTCTTTAGCCTAAGGATTTTAACTGAACTCTGTCTACATGATTTTCAATTTCAAAGCAGATCAGCGTAGAAAAAAGAAGAAAAACTGTTCCTTCTAAGCATCGATATAACCCATTTTTTCCAAAGTTAATCAAGAAAAACAAAGTTTTTTTTGATGGGAGAAAAGAGCAAAGATGGAAATCAAAAAGAAAAACAAAATCATTACTTTGTGTTATTTCAAAGATGCTTGCATTGTCTTAACCTTTAGTTACTATGTGCCATGGTTTGTTCTTTACTAGATTTCAGCTATATCCGATGAAACTTACATAGTCCCCATTTATAATGAACTGTATCAACCCATTATGTATTTCTTATATTATAAAATTTAGTATAGGAAAGAGGTCGTTCTTTAATATAATCGTTTTTTAACTATAAATACAAACAGGAAAAAGCCTACGGCTTTTTCTTCTTTTAAGAAGTAAGAGACGAAACTCAAACAATCAAGTAGCTAACTAAGTCCAATGTATGGAATGGTTTGTTATTTCAGTGATTTACTAACCTATACTATAGTTAAGTGGCCTATATAATTTAGTATAGGCAAGAGGTCGTTCTTTATTATAAAAAGAGAAAAAAAATACCCCGTTTAGGCAGAATGTTGTAGTAGCTGCCACTTTTCTTGATTTTTTAGTACTGATTTTTTAACTTGTGTGTAGCTTGCTTTGATCTAACCATTATGTATGAGACCATTTACAGTTTTGACGTTTCTTATATAGTAATTATGACGTCACTGCATCAAAAATACAGTTTTTATTGGAAAAATTTATTCTCTTTTAGAAATAATTTATTTTAGTTACTATAGATTTTTAACCCAATTAATTTCCTTTAAAATGAGCTATTGAACAACCCTCTACGATGTTCCAGTGCCAAGCTATCTCTGGATACAAAAAAGAAAAAAAAAAGAAAAAAATATCTCGTTTGGGGAGAATAACGTGGTTAAAGTCAATTTTCTTGATTTTCAAGCCAATATATTTCCCTTGCTGTTCAAGCCAAGGGACAGAGAGTTTTCTATACAGGGTTTTCGGACAAGGCGGTTCTAATGGTGTACTTTTTGTTTTGATCTGACTCCTGCTTTAGGAGCTATGGGTTTTTATATTTCTTAACATTGGACGTGATCGTCTCTTACTAGGTTGCTAGCTACCGCTGCAACCCGGATCTCTTAACAAAAGGGTTCGTAGCTCAGAGGTAGAGCCATCGACTGCAGATCGATAGGTCACCGGTTCGAATCCGGTCGGGCCCTAATTTTTCAGAAAGTAATTATGGTTTAAAATCTAATCACTGCTCTTTACCCCAAACAAGATTTTAATTTATGTCTAATATTAATCATTAAGGAAAATGCATTATCTATATAATGATTTCTTATAATACCTCAATTACTATGGATGAAAGTTCGTTCTTTAATGTAATTTATTTCTGCTACTATGGGCTAAGGTTCGTTCTTTCATGTAAAACTAGCAAAACATTTTTAAGTCTGATGAAGATTTAACTAATGTGTCAAAAGTAAGGTTGCAAGTCGACGATTTTGTTTTGGCCTTATTATAATTGGTATGGTGAAATAATAATATGCATATGGTTCTTAAATCATACTTGTTTATGGTCCCATATGGTCTAGTGGCTAGGATAGTTAACTTTCATTCAACAGGCCCGGGTTCGATTCCCGGTGTGGAAAATTTTTGACTCTATAATCTTCGAACAATTTGAACCTTTTATAATTTATAATGATGTATAATATAAATACTGTAATCTTAACTATAGTGAAGTTGCCTATGCAAGTTAGTATAGGGAAGAGTTCGATCTTTATTATAACTATTTATGTCACAGTTAACATGGGCTAGGTGTCCTTCTTTATTGTAACTTTATTGTTAAAACATTTTTTAAGGCTGATGAAGATTTAACTGATGTGTCAAAAGTAAGGTTGTAAGTCGACGATTTTGTTTTGGCCTTATTATAATTGGTATGGTGAAATAATAATATGCATATGGTTCTTAAATCATACTTCTTTATGGTCCCATATGGTCTAGTGGCTAGGATAGTTAACTTTCACTTAACAGGCCCGGGTTCGATTCCCGGTGTGGAAAAATTTTTAACTCTATAATCTTCGAACATTCGAACCTTTTATAATTTATAATGATGTATAATATAAATACTGTAATCTTAACTATAGTGAAGTTGCCTATGCAAGTTAGTATAGGGAAGAGTTCGATCTTTATTATAAAATTATGACGTCACTGCATCAAAAATACAGTTTTTATTGGAAAAATTTATTCTCTTTTAGAAATAATTTATTTTAGTTACAAAAGGTTTTTAACCCAATTAATTTCCTTTAAAATGAGCTATTGAACAACCCTCTACGATGTTCCAGTGCCAAGCTATCTCTGGAAAAGAAAGAAAAAAAAAAGAAAAAAAATATCTCGTTTGGGGAGAATAACGTGGTAAAAGTCAATTTGCTTGATTTTCAAGCCAATATATTTCCCTTGCTGTTCAAGCCAAGGGACAGAAAGTTTCCTATACAGGGGTTTCGGACAAGGCGATTCTAATGGTGTACTTTTTGTTTTGATCTGACTCCTTTGTTAGGAACTATGGGTTTTTATATTTCTTAACATTGGACGTGATCGTCTCTTACTAGGTTGCTAGCTACCGCTGCAACCCGGAATTACTAACCTATACTATCATTGAGTGGCGTATAAAATTTAGTATAGGCAAGAGGTCGTTCGTTATTATATACTTTTCTTGATTTTCAAGCCAATATATTTCCCTTGCTGTTCAAGCCAAGGGACAGAAAGTTTCCTATACAGGAGTTTTGGACAAGGCGATTCTAATGGTGTACTTTTTGTTTTGATCTGACTCGTTTTTTTTAGGAGCTATGGGTTTGTATATTTCTTAACATTGGACGTGATCGTCTCTTACTAGGTTGCTAGCTACCGCTGCAACCCGGATATGTACAAAAATCAAGTATCTCTGAAAAGACTGCAGTATGAAAAGACATCAAAAATGCAGTTTTTAGTAGAAAAATTTATTCTCTTTTAGAAATAATTTATTTTAGTTACGAAAGATTTTTAACCCAATTAAGTTCCTTTAAAAGCAGCTATTTAACAACTCTCTACGATGTTCCAGTGCCAAGCTATCTGTGGAAAAGAAAAAAAAAGATCAAAAGAAAAAAATATGCTGTTTAGTCAGAATGTTATAGTAGCTGCAACTTTTTTTGATTTTCAAGCCAATATATTTCCCTTGCTGTTCAAGCCAATGAACAGAAATTTTCCTATACAGGAGGTTCGAACAAGGCGGTTCTAATGGTGTACTTTTGTTTGGATCTGACATCTTTTTTAGGAGCTATGGGTTTTTATATTTCTTAACATTTGACGTGATTTACGTCTCTTACTAGGTTGCTAGCTACCGCTGCAACCCGGATCCAGTGCCAAGCTATCTGTGGAAAAGAAAGAAGAAAAGATAAAGATAAAAAAAGATGCCGTTTTGGCAGAATGCTGTAGTAGCTGCGACTTTTCTTGATTTTCAAGCCAATGTATTTCCCTTGCTGTTCAAGCCAAATAACAGAAAGTTTACTATACAGGAGTATAAGAGATGACGGTTCTAATGTTGTACTTTTTGTTTTGATATAACTTTTTTCTTAGGTGTTATGGGTTTTTATATTTCTTATAATGTGGAAAAGAAGAAAGAAAAAATGTGCCGTTTGTGGAGAATAACGTGGTTAAAGTCAATTTTCTTGATTGTAGAGCCAATATATTTTCTTTGTTATTCAAGCCAAAGGGCGGTAAGTTTTCTTAATAGGGGTTTGGGACAAGGCAGTTCTAATGGTGTGATTTTTGTTGTGATCTAACTTTTTTTTAGGAGTTAGGGGTTTTTATATTTCTTAACATTGGACTTGATCGTCTCTTACTAGGCTGCTAGCTATCGCTGCAACTCGGATTAATTTACAAAATATTTTTAACCTTATTAATTTCCTTTAAAATGAGCCATTGAACAACTCTCTACGATGTTTCAGTGCCAACATATCTGTGGAAAAGAAAACAAAAGAAAAAAGATTCCGTTTAGGCAGAATGCTGTAGTAGCTGCCACTTTTCTTGATTTTCCAGCCAATATTTTTTCCCTTACTGTTAAATTCAAATGACAGAAAGTTTCCTATAAAGGGGTTTTGGACAAGGCAGTTCTATTGGTATACATTTTGCTTTAATTTGACTTTGTTTAGTAGTTATGGGTTTTTGTATTTCTTAACATGGGACGGGATCGTCTCTTACTAGGTTGCTAGCTACCGCTGCAACCCGCATCTTTATTATGACCACGAACTGTTTGATTTAATATTCCAGTTACTATGGGTTACAGTTCGTTCGTTATTGCAATTTTTTCTATTCAAATTATAACAAAGTCATAAGTTTTTTCCTGTATGTAATGCAAATAAGAATCCTTAAAGTCTTATATAATTGAGCGGACAATGTCATACCATGTCAGCCTTCTCAATATAGCTGATTACTCTGTGATGTAAATGAACTCGATCCTATATGTAGTTCTACGACAACACTTTCTATAAAAACTTTATATGCCCCTAGGGCATAACTTACAACCCTTGCACTGAGGACTCTGGGAGGATTTTAATTGGTATAGTAAGAGATGACTTGGTTAAAACCTACAACTATGACGTCATTGATAAATCTTTAACTTGAAAGGCCGTTAACAGAAGGGTTGGTGGTTCAAGGCAACCCAGGGTCAATTTCTTTAGTTTGTAATTCAGCTATCATTAAAATTAATGAAAAATTTTAATATATTGACCTTAAATATAACTGTACTAGCCTATACTATGGTTAAGTGGCCTATAAAATTTAGTATAGGCAAGAGGTCGTTATTTATTAATACTTCTAATGATCATCTTTAAATTTGGCGTTTCTTACTAGGTTGCTAGCTACCACTGCAATCTGGAATATGTGATTAATAGTTTGATAGCTACCGCTGCAACCTAGATATTTTATTTCTGTTACTATGGGCTAAGGTTCGTTCTTTACTGTAATACAGTTCGTTCTTTAATGTAAAATTTTTCATTTACCATGGGCAATCGGGTCACCTAGTTGACCCGAGTTCGATTCCCGGTAAGAGATATTTTTTACCTCTGATGATTTCTTAAGGAAAATTTACCATCTATATAACGATTCCTTAGAATACCTCAGGTACTATGGACTAGAGTTCGTTCTTTATTGTACTCTTACTAGGTTGCTAGCTACCGCTGCAACCTGGATTCAGTTACTATGGACTACAGTTCGTTCTTTATTGTATACTTTTAAGATGCAGCTACCGCTGCATTTACGATTTTTGCTATATTCATTAATCACATATTTTTATATATGTTACATGTCCTAGTGTTTGGGATAGCTGGCTCTCACCCAGTTGGCTTGAATTCGATTCCCAGTATGGTAAATTTCTACTTATGATGATTTCTTAAGGAATATAATTAAAATAATAATGTATATGATGATTCCTTTTATTAGTTCAGTTACTATGGGCTACAGTTCGTTCCTTAATGTATAAATTAAGTGGCGTATAAAATTTAGTATAGGCAAGAGGTCGTTCTTTATTATATGCCTTTAAAATGAGCTATTATACAAATCTCTATGATTTTCCAGTGCCCAGCTAGCTGAGCAGGAAAAAAAAGCGGAAAGAAAAAAATATCCCGTTTGTGGAGAATAACGTGGTAAAAGTCTATTTTCTTGATTTTCAAGCCAATATATTTTCTTTGTTATTCAAGCCAAAGGGCGGTAAGTTTCCTTTATAGAGGATTCCGACAAGGGGGTTCTAATGGTGTACATTTTGTTTTGATCTGATTCTTTTTTTAGGAGTTGGGGGGTTTTATATTTCTTAACATTGGAGGTGATCGTCTCTTACTAGGTTGCTAGCTACCGCTGCAACCCGGAAAATAAAAACTAATTTTTTCAATTTTTACGTCACGTCACTCATTAAGTCATATATGGTTATTAGTACATAATAGGTTTTAGATATTACGTCATGTCACTTATTACGTCATATATGGTTATTAGTAGATAATCGGTAAAATATTTGTTCTTTATTATATCGTTCCTTATTGTAAAAATTGCTATAAAGTTCGTTAAAACGATGTGATAGACAATACTGATGGTTAGAGTTTGGTCTTTAAGTTATCATATACTGTTAAAATTCTTTCTTATATGAACATTTCTTGGTGTAGTGGTTAGCACTTAAGACTTTGAATCCTGCGATCCGAGTTCAAATCCTGGTGGACGGTCGTTATTAAATGTAGCTTACTTATACTACCATTTAGGTTTCTGCTGTAATTCTTTCTTTTCAAAATTAAATTAGTTGCCATCGCCTAGAGTTAGTTCTTTACCACATCGTAATAATTTGTTTTATAATAATAATTAATTTTTTTAATTACAAAAGGTTTCTATATACAGCAGTTTTCCTTTAAAATGAGCCATTACACAGCTCTTTACTATGACAACGAACCGTTTGATTTAATACTTAAGTTACTATGGGTTAAAGTTCGTTCCTTATTGTAATTTTTTTAGGAGTTATGGGTTTTTATATTTCTTAACATTGGACGTGATCGTCTCTTACTAGGTTGCCAGCTACCACTTCTACCCGGAAAATCATTCCAATGATCGTCTCTTAATGTAAAAACTTTGTAAATTGAGAAAAATTTAAGGAATGTTTTACCGGGATTACGAAAAATATTCAAAATTAAAGATTAAAATTATCTCTGAAAGAATAGATTTTGTTGAAAAGTCAGCTAGAGATGCTTTCGCAAAACTTCATATCCAAGAGAAATGTTGCATGTTTAGTGAAAAGCTTCCAAGGTATGGACCGGCAACTGTGGAACAGTTTACAGATGTAATGGGAAATCTTGTACATCACTGTGAATATATGGAGGCATAATTGTCCTTTACTTAGTTTTCAGCTTAAATTCGATGATCGAGCCTTTATGTACTAACTAAATCCAACGACTATGTCGTCATTGATCAATATTGTATATAAAAAATTAAGTTTTTCGTAAAAAAAAAAAAAAAAATGAAGTAAAAATAGCCCTAGATCTAGAGATTTCCTTTAAAATGAGCCATTGAACAACTATCTACGATGTTCCAGTGCCAAGCTATCTCTGGAAACAAAGAAAAAAAATTTCCCGTTTAGGCAGAATGTTGTAGTAGCTGCCACTTTTCTTGATTTTCAAGCCAATATATTTCCCTTGCTGTTCAAGCCAAGGGACAGAAAGTTTAATATACAGTGTTTTCGGACAAGGCGGTTCTAATGGTGTACTTTTTGTTTTGATCTGACTCCATTGTTAGGAACTATGGGTTTTTATATTTCTTGACATTGGACGTGATCGTCTCTTACTAGGTTGCTAGCTACCGCTGCAACCCGGATACTATGAGCGAGAGATCGTTCTTTACTGTAAAAAAAATCAAGCGGAAAGAAAAAAATATCCCGTTTGTGGAGAATAACGTGGTAAAAGTCAATTTTCTTGATTTTCAAGCCAATATATTTTCTTTGTTATTCAAGCCAAAGGGCGGTAAGTTTCCTTTATAGAGGATTCGGACAAGGCGGTTCTAATGGTGTACTTTTTGTTTTGATCTGACTCTTTTTTTAGGAGTTGGGGGGTTTTATATTTCTTAACATTGGAGCTACCGCTGCAACCCGGATGTATGCATTGGGTTTTTATTCCAATGACCGTCTTTTAGTGGAAAATTTTAATATATTGACCTTAAATATAATAACTGTAGTAGCCTATACTATAGTTAAGTGGCCTATAAAATTTGGTATAGGCAAGAGGTCGTTCTTTATTATAACCTTTATGTAACCCGGATTAAAAAATTATTATCATATCTTATATGTAACTTTTATTTTGCAGGTCTTCGATAGTCTAATGGTAAGTATGCCCACTTGTTACCTGAGAGAAGGGGGTTCGATTCCCCGTCGGGGAGAACTTTTAATATGTTGAATTAAAAGCACTATCTTTTCAATTTAAAATTTAAAAAAGAAACTTGTTTATTTACATTCTAGCTAAAATAATGAAGATAATATGAATGAACCACAGTGTTCAGTTTCTTTGGACTTGAGTTCGTTTTTTAACTATAAATACAAACAGGAAAAAGCCTACGGCTTTTTCTTCTTTTAAATAGTAAGAGACGAAACTCAAACAATCAAGTAGCTAACTAAGTCCAATGTATGGAGTGGTTTGTTATTTCAGTGATCGTCTTTTAATGTAAAAATTACTATGGGCCAGAGATCGTTCTTTACTGTAAAATCGTCTATATAATTATTCCTTTTATTATTTCAGTTCGTTTCTTAATGTAATTTTTCTATTCACGTCATAGCTCTAATATAAAACTATGACGACATTCAATATTTATCTAGTAGGGTTTCAGACAAGGTAATTCTAATGATGTACTTTTGTTTTGATTTTACTCTATTTTTAGGAGTTTTGTTATATTTCTTAGCATTGGACTGATCGTCTCTTACTAGAATTTCTTAAGAAACATATAAAATTTCTTAATGTAATAAAAATAATTGTTTTAATTACAAAAACTTTTTAACCCCATTAATTTTCTTCAAAATGAGTCATTGAAAAACTCTCTACAATGTTCCGAAGCCATGCTATCTGTTGAATTACTAACCTATACTATAATTAAGTGGCGTATAAAATTTAGTATAGGTAAGAGGTCGCTCTTTATTATAAAAATCTTTTCTATTACCACAAATATAACTTCAATGGTACACAGAAAGTTTCCTATAAAGGGGTTTCGGACAAGGCGGTTCTAATGGTGTCCTTTTTGTTTTGATTTGACTCCTTTTTTAGGAACTATGGGTTTTTATATTTCTTAACATTGGACGTGATCGTCTCTTACTAGGTTGCTAGCTACCGCTGCAACCCGGATTTTTAACCCCATTAATTTCCTTTAAAATGAGCCATTGAACAACTCTCTACGATGTTCCAGTGCCAAGCTATCTGTGGAATTACTAACCTATACTATAATTCAGTGGCGTATAAAATTTAGTATAGGCATGAGGTCGTTCTTTATTATAATTTTGCTTCTCGATACACCTGGACGGTTGAATACCTTTGCTTTTGGTTTTTCTTATATTTGATGCGGTAATCTTCATCATTGTGATAACTCTCCTTGATCTTTTGTTTGGCTGTCTCAATTTTTGCATGTTCATCATTGTGATAACACATCTTGCTGTTTTGTTTTGCTCTCTCAATTATTACTTCTCGATACGCCTGGTCGGTTGAATACCTTTGTTTTGCTCTCTCAATTATTACTTCTCGATACGCCTGGTCGGTTGAATACCTTTGTTTTGCTCTCTCAATTTTACTTCTCGATGCGCCTGGTCGGTTGAATATTTTTTGCTTTTCTCTTTTCAAGATACTATCTCTGTTGTTTGTGTAGTACTGTTTTTTCAACTTGCGTGTGACTTGCTTGATTGAAACCATTATGTAATTATGAATGAGAACATTTTCATCTTTGTAGTTCTTAAGTAGTAATTATGACGTCACAGCGTAATGATTTTGTTGACGTCATAGAGCAATGATATTATTTCATGACGTCTTCAGAAACAACAATATAATTTCATGTTTTTCTATTCACGTCATAGCTCTAATATAAAACTATGATGACATTCATTATTTATCTAGTAGGGTTTCAGACAAGGTAATTCTAATGATGTACTTTTGTTTTGATCTGACTCTATTTTTAGGAGTTTTGTTATATTTCTTAGCATTGGACTGATCATCTCTTACTAGGTTGCTAGCTACTGCTGCAACCCAAATTCACATATATATTTATTTATGAGAGGCAGCCTGGCCGAGTGGTCCAAGGCACTGGTGTTAGCCACCAGTCTCTTCGGAGGCGTGGGTTCAAATCTTACCGCTGGTATACGATTATGTTTGAAAGACTGGAGTGTAAAAAGACATCGAAAATGCAGTTTTTGGTGGAAAAATTTATTCTCTTTTAGAAATAATTTATTTTAGTTACAAAAGGTTTTTAACCCAATTAATTTACTTTAAAATGAGCTATTGAACAACCCTCTACGATGTTCCAGTGCCAAGCTATCTGTGGAAAAGAAAAAAAAAAAGAAAAAAGAAAAAAATATCCCGTTTGGGGAGAATAACGTGGTTAAAGTCAATTTTCTTGATTTTCAAGCCAATATATTTCCATTGCTGTTCAAGCCAAGGGACAGAAAGTTTCCTATACAGGGGTTTCGGACAAGGCGGTTCTAATGGTGTACTTTTTGTTTTGATCTGACTCCTTTGTTAGGAACTATGGGTTTTTATATTTCTTAACATTGGACGTGATCGTCTCTTACTAGGTTGCTAGCTACCGCTGCAACCCGGATTGCAGATACCACTGCAACCACGATGCATAACATACAACACTTGTTATTTGGGTTGTGTCGTTTTTGCATCCCCGGAAACACGGTTATTTGACATTCGACTTTTTTGAACAGGATCTAAATTTTGATCAGATATTTTTGGTAAACTTTTAATTTCTAGTTACAACGTGCCTTGGGTCAATCTTTACTAGGCTGCAGCTACCGCAGTAACCATGATGTGCTTGATATCTTTCTAAATGATAGTTGCCGTAGTACAGTGGTAATGAGACATTCCTTGAGACATAAGGGATATGAGTTCAAACCTATCTGCGGTAACGATTGTATGGTATATATTCCTATATTTATATATTATATATTCTAATATATAATATATATCTATATTTGTATGTATTTAGGTAAAACAAGAAAAAGTAAAAAAAAAGGAAAAGTAAAGTAAAAGTAAAAAAAAAAATTTAATCCGTCTTTATCATCAGTTTTAGCGACCATAATTAGCGACTGTAACTACATTACAGTCGTAACTATATTACAGTGTATACGACCATATTAGCGACTGACGATCATTTTTAGCGACTGTAACTGTACAGATACAGTTACGAACTGCCTGAAATTGCTTGATCAAACATAATGGTTATTAATTGAGCTTTATTTATTGTAACTTTAACCAATACTTCCTTTCTTTCACTGACAGTAACACTAAAATAAAAACAAGTTTAACTTTTGCCGTCAATTAAAATTTACTTATTAAGTAAATATAATAATTTACTTATTATTTTAAATAATAAGTAAAATAATAATTTACTTATATTTTTTTTTTGAGAATATGCAACACGAGGTTTTAGGCGTGTAAAAACAATCTAGACGGGCCAAGGGTTTGAGAAAATTCACTTAGAGCCTTATTTTTCGAAAGAAAGTTCATGTGAGTGACGTCATTACTTATATTCATTTCATGACCATAAACTACATCATTTCCACCCCCCCCCCCCCAGGAGTGGTCGTATCGTTTTTAGTGTCTATGACGCATGTAAAGTTACACAAGGTGATACATGATTCTGGACAGCTAAACAAAAAGGTATGGAACAAGAAACAGCAAAAATTATATTGATTGCAAAGGAAAACCTTGCACAAAGAAATCTGCTGTTAGAAGACAAAGCAAAATTATAATTGAATGAACGAACATGTTAGTTTAGCGTGTGTGAGTGGTTAGAAGACAAATTAAAATCACAATGGTATGAAGGAACGCGTTAGTTTAGCGTGTTTAGGTCTGTGATTGATAAACAGGAAGGAGGAACTAAATTTTAGGATCTATGACACTTGAAAAATTACACAAGATGGAAAATGACGTCATGCAAAAGTATACAGGATCTTGAATGAATCCAAACAGCTAAAGTAAAACGCATGGAAAAAATTCTGAGGCAATGATGCACGAAAATTAAGAAAAAACGAGATCTGTGGCTAGAAGACATGTAAAAACAGGAGTCACAACGAATATATCGAATCATAAATGAAATATACGGTTAAAGAATAAGAAACAGTGAGAATCACAACGATTCCCAGAAGAAAACAAATTCTTGAAAATGGACGATTCTTTGATGAATTAACGGAAAGGAGGAATGGCGTTGAAGCTCGTGACTTAAAATTGCAGAATAACGCGATGATTATGCTAATAAATAACTAGAGACTCAAATGTATACAAGCCTGCCGCGTGCGGAGTGCTGGGGCCTGGACGAAGCCCGGGCTCCTGGTCCTGATAATACCACTGCAACCTGGATTCAGGAATTATTCTAGTTTCCGTTGACAAATCATATGTTTTGTTAAAACTCCCAAAAATTACTGCATTTTACGTAAATATATCTGCATACTTTTTAAAATGGTAAAAATCCTATTTTGATTTTCGTATGCAGGAAGACGTTAATAACATTTGCTACTACAGAGTTATAGAAAAATGCAGTTTTGCGTAAAAAATTGGTTTTATTTTTAAAATTATTTTTGTTAAGTATAAAAGGTACTTAGGTACATCAATTTCCTTTCAAATGAGCCATTAAACAGCTTTCTATGATTTTCCAGTGCCCCGCCAGTTGCACTAAAAAAACACGAACTGTTTGAAAACAAGCCACTAAACAGCCCGCTATGATATTCCAGTGCCCTGCTAGCTTAGGAGGAAGAACGGAAAAAAGATTGCTTTGATGCAGAATATCGCAGTTCAAGCAAATTTTCTTGTTTTTTAACCTAGTATATTTTCCTCGTTAGTCAAGCCAAGGGACGGTAAGCTTCCTATACAGCTGTTTCGGTCAAGGCGGTTCTAATAGTGTGCTTCTTGTTTTGATCTGACTCTTTTTAAGAGTTATGAGCTATTGTATTTCTTAGTATTGGACGTGATCGTCTTTTACTAGCTTGCTAGCTACTACTGCAACCCGGATACTTTTATTAATGTTGGCTATGGTTCGTTCTTTGATACAACTTTCTGGATAAATGTTTACATTTAAAATTATCTAAAATAATACTACCCCATCCTGAATCAGTGTCAGATGGCAATTTTTTCTCATTAGGCAGTTTTTTTCAAAGCGTGTTTTTAACTTTTGGCTAGTATGGGCTATTGTTCGTCTTTTACTAGGTTGCAGTGCAGCTACTACTGCAACCATGATGTGTGTAGCGTCATCATGCATGTAATGTCATTCTTCAATGTAAATTTTTAATTTGATATTATAAAATATAAACCTGATTAGAAACAGGAAAAAGCCTATGGCTTTTTCTTCTTTGAAATAGTAAGAGGCGAACCTCATACAATCAAGTAGCTAACTAACTCCAATGTCCGCAATGGTTTGTTATTCCAGTGATCGTCTTTTAATGTAAATAGACATCAAAAATGCAGTTTTTTTGTAAAAAGTGATCCTATTTTTAAATATTTTATTTTTTGATTAATAAAGGCACTAGAACTTTTAATTTCTGTTTGAATGAGCCCTCACGTGACATTCTAGGACCATTGGGTCGATGCCATCACCCCTGGGGAAAAACCCCTGGGGAATTGATATTAAAATTCCGTTTTTTAGAGTTTCGGTTGCTATTGAGACGAGTTGCTCTTACTATACAATTCTTTAGCACGAACTGTTTAATAGCTACCGCTCCAACCCGGATAGTTCTTTACTATAAAATAGGCTTCTTATCATTCTTTGCTATATCTCTTACTAGGTTGCCAGCTACCTCTCCAACACGGAAAGCTGTTCGAATTTATTTAAAAGTAACCTCGTATGCCGTCATATATACCACAAACCTCTTTTTCTTTTTCCTGTTGTATCATTTACTATGAGATAGACTTCGATCCTTACTGTACTACCAGTGCCAAGCTATCTCTGGATACAAAGAAAAAAGAAAAAAATATCCCGTTTGGGGAGAATAACGTGGTTAAAGTCAATTTTCTTGATTTTCAAGCCAATATATTTCCCTTGCTGTTCAAGCCAAGGGACAGAAAGTTTCCTATACAGGGGTTTCGGACAAGGCGGTTCTAATGGTGTACTTTTTGTTTTGATCTGACTCCTGCTTTAGGAGCTATGGGTTTTTATATTTCTTAACATTGGACGTGATCGTCTCTTACTAGGTTGCTAGCTACCGCTGCAACCCGGATTTTTTTAAGCCTGATGAAGATTTAACTAATGTGTCAAAAGTAAGGTTGCAAGTCGACGATTTTGCTTTGGCCTTATTATAATTGGTATGGTGAAATAATAATATGCATATGGCTCTTAAATCATACTTCTTTGTTATTCCATATGGTCTAGTGGCTAAGATAGTTAACTTTCACTTAATAGGCTCGGGTTCGATTCCCGGTGTGGGAAAATTTTTAACACTAAATCTTTGAACATTTGAACCTTTTATAATTTATAATGATGTATAATATAAATACTGTAATCTTAACTATAGTGAAGTTGCGTATGCAAGTTAGTATAGGGAAGAGTTCGATCTTTATTATAAAACATTGGAGGTGATCGTCTCTACTAGGTTGCTAGCTACCGCTGCAACCCGGAAATTTATAATGATGTATAATATAAATACTGTAATCTTAACTATAGTGAAGTTGCGTATGCAAGTTAGTATAGGGAAGAGTTCGATCTTTATTATAAATCTTAATAAAATTACTGTAAAAATACAAACAGGAAAAAGCCTACGACTTTTTCTTCTTTTAAATAGTAAGAGACGAAACTCAAACAATCAAGTAGCTAACTAAGTCCAATGTATGGAATGGTTTGTTATTTCAGTGATCGTCTTTTAATGTAACAAAAAATATATATACTGTAATCTTAACTATAGTAAAGTTGCGTATGCAAGTTAGTATAGGGAAGAGTTTGATCTTTTATTATACTGGAAACAAAGAAAAGAGAAAAAAATATCCCGTTAAGGCGGAATGTTGTAGTAGCTGCCACTTTTCTTGATTTTTTAGTACTGATTTTTTAACTTGCGTGTAGCTTGCTTTGATCTAACCATTATGTATTCATGAATGAGACCATTTACAGTTTTGACGTTTCTTATATAGTAATTATGACGTCACTGCATCAAAAATACAGTTTTTATTGGAAAAATTTATTCTCTTTTAGAAATAATTTATTTTAGTTACAAAAGGTTTTTAACCCAATTAATTTCCTTAAAATGAGCTATTGAACAACCCTCTACGATGTTCCAGTGCCAAGCTATCTCTGGAAACAAAGAAAAAAAAAAAGAAAAAAATATCCCGTTTGGGGAGAATAACGTGGTAAAAGTCTATTTTCTTGATTTTCAAGCCAATATATTTTCTTTGTTATTCAAGCCAAAGGGCGGTAAGTTTCCTTTATGGAGGATTTGGACAAGGCGGTTCTAATGGTGTACTTTTTGTTTTGATCTGACTCTTTTTTAGGAGCTACGGGTTTTTATATTTCTTAACATTGGAGGTGATCGTCTCTTACTAGGTTGCTAGCTACCGCTGCAACCCGGATAAAAACTAGCAAAACATTTTTTAAGCCTGATGAAGATTTAACTAATGTGTCAAAAGTAAGGTTGCAAGTCGACGATTTTGTTTTGGCCTTATTATAATTGGTATGGTGAAATAATAATATGCATATGGCTCTTAAATCATATTTCTTTATGGTTCCATATGGTCTAGTGGCTAGGATAGCTACTTTCACTTAACAGGCTCGGGTTTCGATTCCCCGGTGTGGGAAAATTTTTAACTCTATAATCTTCGAACATTTGAACCTTTTATAATTTATAATGATGTATAATATAAATACTGTAATCTTAACTATAGTGAAGTTGCGTATGCAAGTTAGTATAGGGAAGAGTTCGATCTTTATTATAATTATTGGAAAAATTATTCTCTTTTAGAAATAATTTATTTAGTTACAAAAGGTTTTTAACCCAATTAATTTCCTTTAAAATGAGCTATTGAACAACCCTCTACGATGTTCCAGTGCCAAGCTATCTCTGGAGACAAAAAAAAAAGAAAAAAATATCCCGTTTGGGGAGAATAACGTGGTAAAAGTCTATTTTCTTGATTTTCAAGCCAATATATTTTCTTTGTTATTCAAGCCAAAGGGCGGTAAGTTTCCTTTATGGAGGATTTGGACAAGGCGGTTCTAATGGTGTACTTTTTGTTTTGATCTGACTCTTTTTTTAGGAGCTACGGGTTTTTATATTTCTTAACATTGGAGGTGATCGTCTCTTACTAGGTTGCTAGCTACCGCTGCAACCCGGATATAAAATCCTTTATGCTACTATAGTTAAGTGGCCTATAAAATTTAGTATAGGCAAGAGGTCGTTCTTTATTATAAATTAGGCATCATAAATATTTTTGCAGTTTACATAATAATTTTAGCGATTAAGCCAAAAAAGAAAATTTTGGTTCCAGGAGTTTCGGTTACTATTGAGACAAGTAGCTATTATTACTATAGAGTTCATTACATGGACTGTTTTATTGCTTCAAAATTCAAATATCTTTGAAAGACTGCAGTATGAAAATACATCAAAAATGCAATTTTTTTGACAAAATTGATTCTACTTTAAAAAGTATTTTATTTTTAAATACAAAAGTGACTAGATGTTGCAATTTCCTTTAAAATGAGCTATTATACAGCTCTCTATGATTTTCCAGTGCCCAGCTAGCTGAGCAGAAAGAAAAAGCGGAAAGAAAAAAATATCCCGTTTGTGGAGAATAACGTGGTAAAAGTCAATTTTCTTGATTTTCAAGCCAATATATTTTCTTTGTTATTCAAGCCAAAGGGCGGTAAGTTTCCTTTATAGAGGATTCGGACAAGGCGGTTCTAATGGTGTACTTTTTGTTTTGATCTGACTCTTTTTTTAGGAGTTGGGGGTTTTATATTTCTTGACATTGGAGGTGATCGTCTCTTACTAGGTTGCTAGCTACCGCTGCAACCCGGAAAAATTCAAACTATTGCTCGGATACCATGGATATGTTTGCAGTTTACACAAGCTGCAAAGAACGCACAGGATGATCTTCGTAAATTGAAAAAAAATTTACGAATGGTTTTACCGGGATTACGAAAAAATGTTCAAAATTAAAGATTAAAATTATCTCTGAAAGAATAGATTTGGTTGAAAAGTCAGCTAGAGATGCTTTCGCAAAACTTCATAGTACTATCCAAAAGAAATGTTGCATGTTTAGTGAAAAACTTCCAAGGTATGGACCGGCAACTGTGGAACAGTTTACAGATGTAATGGGAAATCTTATACATCACTGTGAATATATGCAGGCATAATTGTCCTTTACTTAGTTTCAGCTTAAATTCGATGATCGAGCCTTTATGTAATAATTAAAATCTCTTAATGTAATAAAAATAATTTGTTTTAATTACAGAAGGTTTTAACCCCATTAATTTTCTTTAAAATGAGCCATTGAACAACTCTCTACGATGTTCCAGTGCGAAGCTATCTGTTGAATTACTAACCTATACCTTAATTAAGTGGCGTATAAAATTAAGTATAGGCAAGAGGTCGTTCTTTATTATAAATTTGTTATTCAAGCCAAAGGGCGGTAAGTTTCCTTTAAAGGTTTTTCGGACAAGGTGGTTCTAATGGTGTACTTTTTGTTTTGATCTGACTCTTTTTTAGGAGTTAGGGGTTTTTATATTTCTTAACATTGGACGTGATCGTCTCTTACTAGGTTGCTAGCTACCGCTGCAACCCGTATTTTAACCCTATTAATTTCCTTCAAAATGAGCCATTGAACAACTCTCTACGATGTTCTAGTGCCAAGCTATCTGTTGAATTACTAACCTATACTATAATTAAGTGGCGTATAAAACTTAGTATAGGCAAGAGGTCGTTCTTTATTATAATGTTGTTTAAATTAAGAAATTACTATTACTGATTAGGCATCATAGATATTTTTGCAGTTTACATAATAATTTTAGCGATTAAGCCAAAAAAAGAAAATTTTGGTTCCAAGAGTTTCGGTTACTATTGAGACAAGTAGCTATTATTACTATAGAGTTCATTACCATGAACTGTTTGATTGCTTCAAAATTGAAATATCTTTGAAAAGACTGCAGCATGAAAATACATCAAAAATGCAATTTTTTCGACAAAATTGATTCTACTTTAAAAAGTATTTTATTTTTAATTACAAAAGTGACTAGATGTTGCAATTTCCTTTAAAATGAGCTATTATACAGCTCTCTATGATTTTCCAGTGCCCAGCTAGCTGAGAAGAAAAATAAAGCGGAAGAAAAAAATATCCCGTTTGTCGAGAATAACGTGGTAAAAGTCAATTTTCTTGATTTTCAAGCCAAAATATTTTCTTTGTTATTCAAGCCAAAGGTCGGTAAGTTTCCTTAATTGGGGTTTCGGACAAGGTGGTTCTAATGGTATACTTTAGTTTTGATCTGACTCTTTTCTTAGGAGTTAGGGGTTTTATATTTCTTTACATTGGAGGTGATCGTCTCTTACTAGGTTGCTAGCTACCGCTTCAACCCAGATTTCAGTGTCAAGCTGTCTGTGGAAAAGAAAAAAAAAGAAAAAAAGATGCCGTTAGGCAGAAAAATGCTGTAGTAGCTGCCACTTTTCTGATTTTCAAGCCAATATATTTTCCTTGCTGTTCAAGCAAAAGGAAAGAAAGTTTCCTATACAGGTATATCGGACAAGGCGGTTCTAATGGTGTACTATAACCCCATTAATTTCCGGCCCTTGAAACTCCGGGTTACAGCTTCCGCTGCAACCCGGATACCACTACAATTTGGATAGTCTGTAGCTATCCTTGGAAACACCATATATCAGTTACTATGGGCGAGAGATCGTTCTTTACTGTGACCCGGAAAAAAAACACATTGTGCCCACATCGTTCTTTACTCAGGCAGTGCTAGCGCGCTGCCTATGATAATAAACTGATTACACACAGGAAAAAGCCTACGGCTTTTTCTTCTTTTAAATAGTAAGAGACGAGTCTCAAATAATCAAGTAGCTAGCTAATTCCAAAGGTATGCAATTTTTGTTATTCCAATGATCGTTTTTTATTGTAACTAGGTTTCAGCCATCTCTACAGCCATGATACTATTGGAAATTACATAATCCCTATTTATGTTTTAGTTAACATGGGCAAGGTGTCGTTCTTTATTGTATTTTTTAACTTGCGTGTAGCTTGCTTTGATCTAACCATTATGTATTCATGAATGAGACCATTTACAGTTTTGACGTTTCTTATATAGTAATTATGACGTCACTGCATCAAAAATACAGTTTTTATTGGAAAAATTTATTCTCTTTTAGAAATAATTTATTTTAGTTACAAAAGGTTTTTAACCCAATTAATTTCCTTTAAAATGAGCTATTGAACAACCCTCTACGATGTTCCAGTGCAAAGCTATCTCTGGAGAAAAAGAAAAAAGAAAAAAATATCCCGTTTGGGGAGAATAACGTGGTAAAAGTCTATTTTCTTGATTTTCAAGCCAATATATTTTCTTTGTTATTCAAGCCAAAGGGCGGTAAGTTTCCTTTATAGAGGATTCGGACAAGGCGGTTCTAATGGTGTACTTTTTGTTTTGATCTGACTCTTTTTTAGGAGCTACGGGTTTTTATATTTCTTAACATTGGAGGTGATCGTCTCTTACTAGGTTGCTAGCTACCGCTGCAACCCGGATTAATATATCCTTCATGGTCTAGTGGTTGGGATAGTCTGCTGTGACCCAGTTGGTTTGAGTTCGATTCCCGGTATTGGAAATTTTTGCTTATAATGATTTCTTAAGAGATATAATCAAAATAATTATTTATACAATGATTCCTTTCATTACTTCAGTTATTATGGGCTACAATTCCATCCTTGATGTAGCTACAGCTATGACACCGATGAAACTTAAAAAATCCCTATTTATTATTAATAATTACTATGGGCTTGATTTGGTTCTTTACTATAAATTTTTATGTATCTATTAATATTAAAATTCTGTTCTTTAGAGTTTCGGTTACTATTGAGACGTTTCGGTCTTACTATACAGTTCGTTACCACGAGCTGTTTGACAAAATTCCATTTACAGTATCGATTCTTTTTGTAATTGAACTAAAGTTCGTTCTTTAATGTAAACTTTAATTAGTCACGTCATAGTCAAAGTGGCAAGCACGATCGACCGTTAACTGAAACTTGGTGGTTCAAATTCCACCGGGGTCGTTTTCTTTTAATTAGTTATTCAGCTATCAATAAAACCATATCATTACTATATCATTAACTATTATTAATTTGAGTATCAAATCTATTATAGGCAAGAGTTCGTTCTTTATCATAAATACCGCTGCAATCCGGATATAATTTCAAGTCTCCGATTGTACAGTCGTATATCAGTTACTATGGATGAGAGATCGTTCTTTATTGTAATCTATGGATACAAAAAAAGAAAAAAAAAAGAAAAAAAAAAGAAAAAATATCCCGTTTAGGCAGAATGTTGTAGTAGCTGCCACTTTTCTTGATTTCAAGCCAATATATTTCCCTTGCTGTTCAAGCCAAGGGACAGAAAGTTTACTATACAGGGGTTTCGGACAAGGCGGTTCTAATGGTGTACTTTTTGTTTTGATCTGATTCTTTTTTTAGGAGTTGGGGGGTTTATATTTCTTAACATTGGAGGTGATCGTCTCTTACTAGGTTGCTAGCTACCGCTGCAACCCGGAAAATAAAAACTAATTTTTTCAATTTTTACGTCACGTCACTCATTAAGTCATATACGGTTATTAGTACATAATAGGTTTTAGATATTACGTCATGTCACTTATTACGTCATATATGGTTATTAGTAGATAATCGGTAAAATATTTGTTCTTTATTATATCGTTCCTTATTGTAATTTGTCACCCCAGTATCTACCCATTATTCTGGTAGCAACTTTTTTCTTATGTTTGTTTCGGTAATCTATATCGTTATCATACCGTTCCTTGCTCTTTTGTTTCGCTGTCTCAATTTTCCCTTCTCGATACCCCTGATCCGTAAGATACCTCTGTTTTGCTCTGTCATATTTCATTTTCTTAAATCCTGGATCACAAGACATCTTAGTAGCAATCCTTACGCGTGCTCGAGCTTTATTGCGTTTGGTGGCATTTTTATCTCTTTTAAATAAACTTTTCTTATATTTCAGGATGTTAGCTTTATTTTTTGTGTAGTAAAGTTTTCTATTAGTAGAAATTTGGATTGTTCTATTTTGATATTGTTTTTGGTTATTCTTTCTTTTTTTCCTTTCAAGTGAGACCATATTTTTTCAAGATTTAAAATTATTAAGCACACAAAATCCCGTGTCGAGTATCTAAAACCTAGCATAAAACAAAACTAATTTTAAAATTTTCAGGTATTTATCTTGTTTGAATTACAAAATTAGTATTATTGGTTAGACACCATAAATATTTTTGCAGTTTAAATAATAAGTTTAGTGATTCTGGACTGAAAACTAAAATAATTGCAATTATGAGACAATAATATGGAGATATGTACTTTACGGGTTACAGGATACAATAATAAATTTGAACTGAGATGAAAAAAAAATTTCTTCCAGGAGACAAAAAGCAAAACTAATTTTAGAATTTTCATGTATTTTTGTTGTTTAAATTAAAAAATTACTATTACTGATTAGGCATCATAAATATTTTTGCAGTTTACATAATAATTTTAGCGATTAAGCCAAAAAAGAAAATTTTGGTTCCAGGAGTTTCGGTTACTATTGAGACAAGTAGCTATTATTACTATAGAGTTCATTACCATGAACTGTTTTATTGCTTCAAAATTCAAATATCTTTGAAAAGACTGCAGTATGAAAATACATCAAAAATGCAATTTTTTTGACAAAATTGATTCTACTTTAAAAAGTATTTTATTTTTAAATACAAAAGGCACTAGATGTTGCAATTTCCTTTAAAATGAGCTATTATACAGCTCTCTATGATTTTCCAGTGCCCAGCTAGCTGAGCAGAAAGAAAAAGCGGAAAGAAAAAAATATCCCGTTTGTGGAGAATAACGTGGTAAAAGTCAATTTTCTTGATTTTCAAGCCAATATATTTTCTTTGTTATTCAAGCCAAAGGGCGGTAAGTTTCCTTTATAGAGGATTCGGACAAGGCGGTTCTAATGGTGTACTTTTTGTTTTGATCTGACTCTTTTTTTAGGAGCTACGGGTTTTTATATTTCTTAACATTGGAGGTGATCGTCTCTTACTAGGTTGCTAGCTACCGCTGCAACCCGGAAAATTGCTATAAAGTTCGTTAAAACGATCTGATAGACAATACTGATGGTTAGAGTTTGGTCTTTAAGTTATCATATACTGTTAAAATTCTTTCTTATATGAACATTTCTTGGTGTAGTGGTTAGCACTTAAGACTTTGAATCCTGCGATCCGAGTTCAAATCCTGGTGGACGGTCGTTATTAAATGTAGCTTACTTATACTACCATTTAGGTTTCTGCTGTAATTCTTTCTTTTCAAAATTAAATTAGTTGCTATCGCCTAGAGTTAGTTCTTTACCACATCGTAATAATTTGTTTTATAATAATAATTAATTTTTTTAATTACAAAAGGTTTCTATATACAGCAGTTTCCTTTAAAATGAGCCATTACACAGCTCTTTACTATGACAACGAACCGTTTGATTTAATACTTAAGTTACTATGGGTTAAAGTTCGTTCCTTATTGTAAAACAGGAAAAAGCCTACGGCTTTTTCTTCTTTGAAATAGTAAGAGACTAGCCTCAAACAATTAAGTAGCTAACTAAATCAAATGTATGTATTGGGTTTTTATTCCAATGACTGTCTTTTAGTGGAAAATTTTAATATATTGACCTTAAAAATAATAACTGTACTAGCCTATACTATAGTTAAGTTGCCTATAAAATTTAGTATAGGCAAGAGGTCGTTCTTTATGATAATATGTAATACCCCTGGAACCACCATATATCAGTTACTATGGGCAAGAGATCGTTCTTTACTGTAATTTTATTATGATGCAATATTTCTTTTTCTAATTGATAAGTTTTCATGCACAAGAACTGCTCTGGAGATGTGTTCCATTTTACCTCTATACATGTGACCCTTCAGACAAAGGTCTTGATTTTATTCAATGAGGCAAAAATAGAAAAATAGACCAAGTCAATGCACATATTATATAGAATATTAAGATCAAGCTACTTTTTTTTTTGTTTTTAAGCCAACAGACTTTCTTTACTGTTCAAGCCAAGAGACTGTACGTTTTCTTTATAGGAGTTTCGGACAAGACAGTTCTAATAGTGTACTTTGTGTTTCAAACTGACTGCATTTCATAAGACTACATTTTCAAAAAACTGCATTTTGAGAGTCAAGATTGAAGAATGATGTCATAATCGTAGGTATCTGATCATCATAATAAGGGGCTGTTTAATGGCTGTTTTTAAAGGAAATTGCAGTATACAGAAACCTTTTATAGTTATAGTTAATTTACTATTCGGCGATCACACCCCAAAGAACAAATAAAATTATCTTGACCTTAAGTCAAGAAGAAAATCTTTTTCAGAAGGCGATGGTTGGATTGATTGCATTCACTAGGACAGGATCTTTTGATCTCCTGGCATGGGCTGCCAAGCCCATGCAAGGATACCTGATCGTTTATGTAATCAAGCCAAGGGACAGAAAGTTAACCATAGGGAAGTTTCAGACAAGGTGGTTCTAATGGTGTAATTTTTGTTTTGATCTGACTCTTTTCTTAGGAGTTAGGGGTTTTTATATTTCTTAACATTGGACGTGATCGTCTCTTACTAGGTTGCTAGCTACCGCTGCAACCCGGATTTAGAACCTATGGGTTTTTACATTTCTTAACATTGGACGTGATCGTCTCTTACTAGGTTGCTAGCTACCGCTGCAACCCGGATCTTTTCTTAGGAGTTAGGGGTTTTTACATTTCTTAACATTGGACGTGATCGTCTCTTACTAGGTTGCTAGCTACCACTGCAACCTGGATGTTACTGATTAAGCTATGTATTCTAACACCCCCTTTATATAACCGTTTATTAAACCATAGGCATCTTATCATTCTTTATTATATGATTACAAACAGGAAAAAGCCTACGGCTTTTTCTTCTTTGGAATAGTAAGAGACGACCTGGCTACAAACTATGATTATGGCATCAATGATCAATCTTTAATATGAAATGTTCTTTATTGTAATGGTTTGTTCTTTACTAGGTTTCAGACACCTCTGCAGCCATGATACTGATGGAAATTACATAATCCCTAGTTATGTTTCTTTTAACATGGGCTAGGTGTCGTCTTTATTGTAATTACAGATGTAATGGGAAATCTTATACATCACTGTGAATATATGGAGGCATAATTGTCCTTTACTTAGTTTCAGCTTAAATTCGATGATCGAGCCTTTATGTAATACTAACTACATCCAACGACTATGACATCATTGATCAATATTGTATATAAAAAATTAAGTTTTTCGTAAACAATAATTAATTTAAAAAAATTAAGTACAAATAGCACTAGATCTAGAGATTTCCTTTAAAATGAGCCATTGAACAACTCTCTACGATTTTCCAGTGCCAAGCTATCTGTGGAAAAGAAGAAAGAAAGAAAAAAATATCCCGTTTGTGGAGAATAACGTGGTTGAAGTCAATTTTCATGATTTTCAAGCCAATATATTTTCTTTGTTATTCAAGCCAAAGGGCGGTAAGTTTCCTTTATAGGGATTTTGGACAAGGCGATTCTAATGGTGTACTTTTTGTTTTGATCTGACTCTTTTTTTAGGAGTTAGGGGTTTTTATATTTCTTAACATTGGACGTGATCGTCTCTTACTAGGTTGCTAGCTACCGCTGGAACCCGGATTCAAGCCTACACTATAATTAAGTTACAAATACAAGTTAGTATAGGCAAGAGTTCATTCTTTATTATATCTTATATGTAACATATTTTTCATAGGTTTCCAATAGTACAATGAGTATGTAACAAGCATACCCGCTTGTCACACGGGTTAACGAGGTTCGATTCTTTGTTGGAGGGAATTTTGCATGTCTTCACTTTAAATATAAATAATAAGTCTATGCTGTAGTTTATCTGCTTATGCAAGATAGTATAGGCAAGAGTTCGTTCCTTATTATAACTTGAGTTTCAAGCCAATATATTTCCCTTGCTGTTCAAGCCAAGGGACAGAACGTTTCCTATACAGGGGTTTCGGAGAAGGCGGTTCTAATGGTGTACGTTTTATTTTGATCGGACTCTTTTTCTTAGGAGTTACGGGCTTTTACATTTGTTAACATTGGAAGTGATCGTCTCTTACTAGGTTGCTAGCTACCGCTGTAACCCGGATTATTTATTTTAATATTTTAGTTACTATAGGGTAGAGTTCGTTCCTTATTATAACGGGTTCAAATCTTACCGCTGGTATACGATTATGACGTCATTGATATATCTTTAACATGAAATTTGTAGTTTTTGTAAGAAAAGTGATTCTATTTTAAAAATAAATTGTTTTAATTACAAAATGTTTTTAACCCTTTTATTTTCTTTTAAAATGAGCCATCGAACAACTTTCTACAATGTTCCAGCGCCAAGCTATCTATCGAATATAAAGTTTTAATATAACTTTACCACGAACTGCTTAATTGCTTCAAAAATCAAATATCTTTGAAAAGAATGCAGTATGAAAAGACATCAAAATGCAGTTTTTAGTGAAAAATTTATTCTGCATTAAAAATAATTTGTTTTAGTTACAAAAAGTGTTTAACCCAATTAATTTCCTTGAAAATGAGCCATTGAACAACTCTGAAAAGACAGAAAAAAGATGCCGTTTAGGCAGAATGCTGTAGTAACTGCCACTTTCCTTTATTTTCAAGCCAATATATTTCCCTTGGTGTTCAAGCCAAATGACAGAAAGTTTCCTATACAGGGATTTCGGACAAGGCAGTTCTAATTGTGTACTTTTTGTTTTGATCTGACTCTATTTTTTGGAGTTATGGGTTACTTAATTTCTACTATTGGGCATGGTCGTCACTTACTAGGTTGCTAGCTACCGCTGCAACCCGCATAATTCATCTGTCAATGGTTTTTCTTTATTGTAATTACATCAACAAACTGATCCAATGTTGCCAGTCCATAGCTTGGAAGCTTTTCATTAAACTGATAAAATTTCTTTTGGATATTACTGTGAAGTTTTGCCAGAGTATTTCTAGCCAACTTTTTAACAGAATCTTTTTTTCGGGAGTATAGGTTTACTTTAGTTATTACTATGGAGCGTGATCGTCTCTTACTAGGTTTATAGCTACCGCTGCAACCCAGATGCTAGCTACCGCTGCAAACCGGATGCAGTTACTATGGACTAAAGTTCGTTCTTTAATGGAAACTTACAAAATACACATTTATAGTATCGATCCTTTATGTAATTGGAGGTGACGTCTCTTACTAGGTTGCTAGCTACCGCTGCAACCTGGAAACTTACAAAATACACATTTATAGTATCGATCCTTTATGTAATGAAAAAGAAACTGTTTGTCAAGACGAAACTTAGTATGTCTGCTAAGAAGCCTTGATTTAAAATATTCTGCATTCCTAATCCGAAATGGTCTTGCCTTGTCACGCAAGCCATATTTGCCTTTCGGGAAAAGATTTGGAAACACTTTTAGATCAAGTTCTTCCTGAAATAAGTCTTCGCTCTCACCTTTTAGTTTCTTGATTTGAAATTGGTCAGTACCAAGATCTTTCATCTGCTTAAAATCTTCAATGAAGTCTTTTGGTACCGCTGAATTGAGAGGCTGGACAGAAAAATGTTCAACCAATGTAGATTTTGCGCTTTCTGTCAGTTTCTGAAGGATTGCAGCTTCCGGTATTTCAGGTAAATTATCAACAAAAACCGCTTTTTCAGCAAGACGTGCTTCAAGTATTTTATTTAAATCTTCTAGGGTGTATGCATGTATTGTTTTATAGAGACTGTTGTTCTCTCTTAACCACAACAGTGCTTCATGGACTTTTCTCAGATCTATTAGTGCAGTCCAAACATTCTTGTTGTAAGTAGGCTGACCATTGACAATGACTACAAAACTATCAATGTTAAGAAGTTTTTCAGGCTGAATATCTGCATTTGCTTGCACATCAACAGGTAGATATACTATTCTCCCCTTAAGAGCGTCAACAAGTTCTGTTCTAGGTCTCTTCAATGCAGTTACTTGCCCTAATCTGACGATCGTAAGACAAGGCATAACAAATCGAATCATTGCCATTTCAAAATTATTTAAACACTTTATACATCCCGGTGTACAGTCTATATGAAGGTTATTTAATACTGATCGGATATTCTCCTGAATTTTCAACATTTTCCCAGCACAGTAATCACAGACAAAGAATGAATCTATGACATCCTCTTTCCAACCTGTACATTAAATTAGTTGTTCTCTGTCATCTTTGGGTATGTCCTGTTGTAGGTGTTCTAAAATCGTGGCCATCATTACATCAAAACCTTTCCTATTTGAAAGGGATCTTAGACTCTTCAATTGGTATTTTGTCTTTATCTGCTCACAACTGTCACAATGCATTGTGGGGTATACATCCCTGATGTTAGCTACCTTATCAAGGCTCTCACCAAATAATTTTATTATTGTATTTTCATCCACAGAAACTCTAATATTGCTATCACCGTAAATGAAGTCTTGACTATTATTACGACAGAGTCTACTTGACACTTCTTCTATGTAATGACTTAGTTCCTTGTACGAACCCTCGACTTTTAGTAGATTAATATGTTGTATAATCTTACATTTTGATACTGCCTTATATACGCTATTAATGAAACAGTTCAAGACAGGAAAATGTGGAGCTAGTGCCCTTAGAGAACGCAAATAGCTCTGACATCCCTCATTTGGGCTACAGTATAACGAATGCCCATGCTTTCTTGTGTCCCTGTAATTGATTTCACAATAATCCAAGCCGCCAAGGTAGAAATTAACCACTTTGTCAGTTGAAAATTTTAATGCTATATTATTTTCAAGGATATCAAAAAGAATTTGACATAATTCAATATCCATCGGATAGAGCTTGCAGATATCAGGGTGACATTGCCAAGTAACCTGCTGCCCAACTTTTGGTTTTGAATGTTTACTCGGATTGTTATAGGTGACTTCAGCCATCATAATTTCCTTGTCAGATCTAGTTCTAGAGCATTTTTCAATAGTTGTCTCGTACTTTTCAGGACAGTTTGTTCTACTACACAGAGAATTTTTTGCCAAATATTCAGTAGAACTAAACGAACTGTTTAAAACACAGTTAGAAATGCTTTTTTCTTGAGTCGGTGTTCCAGGAATTTGTTCTAAATCATTAGTCTTACAAACACATTTACTAATAACCCTAACAGGCTCGTTTTCGCCATAATTGAAAAACATTGCTTTTCCTTCGCTGTTGATAGGTATGCTTGTATATATATTTTTATTGCTGCTACATAAACTGCAATTGCTCCTTCCAAAATTAATATACGAATTTTCTAAGAAGTACGCCTCCGTATATTCACTGTGTTGTCGAACATTTTCCATTGCATCTATAAACTGTTCCGCAGTTGCCAATCCATACCTTGGAAGCTTTTCGTTAAACTGACAACATTTCTTTTGGATATTACTATGAAGCTTTGCCAAAGAATTTCTAGCCGACTTTTCAACAGCATCCGCTCTTTCAAAGAGAATTTTAATCTGTAATTTTGAATACTTTTCGTGATTCCGATAAAACATGCGTAAAATGTTTCTCAATTTACAAAGATCAGCCTGCATTTTTGCCATCTTCTTGTATTTCTGAATGTAATTTTTCCCTCTGTCCTTATGCGGTCTTCGGTACAACCTCGCAGAGAATTTATTTTTTTCATTATAGATTTTGTCACCCCAGTAACGCTCCTTGATCTTTTGTTTGGCTGTCTCAATTTTTGCTTCTCGATACACCTGGACGGTTGAATACCTTTGCTTTTGGTTTTTCTTATATTTGATGCGGTAATCTTCATCATTGTGATAACTCTCCTTGATCTTTTGTTTGGCTGTCTCAATTTTTGCATGTCTATAATCTTCATCATTGTGATAACACATCTTGCTGTTTTGTTTTGCTCTCTCAATTATTACTTCTCGATACGCCTGGTCGGTTGAATACCTTTGTTTTGCTCTCTCAATTATTACTTCTCGATACGCCTGGTCGGTTGAATACCTTTGTTTTGCTCTCTCAATTATTACTTCTCGATACGCCTGGTCGGTTGAATACCTTTGTTTTGCTCTCTCAATTATTACTTCTCGATACGCCTGGTCAGTTGAATACCTTTGTTTTGCTCTCTCAATTTTACTTCTCGATGCGCCTGGTCGGTTGAATATTTTTGCTTTTCTCTTTTCAAGATACTATCTCTGTTGTTTGTGTAGTACTGTTTTTTCAACTTGCGTGCGACTTGCTTGATTGAAACCATTATGTAATTATGAATGAGAACATTTTCATCTTTGTAGTTCTTAAGTAGTAATTATGACGTCACAGCGTAATGATTTTGTTGATGTCATAGAGCAATGATATTATTTCATGACGTCTTCAGAAACAACAATATAATTTCATGTTTTTCTATTCACGTCATAGCTCTAATATAAAACTATGATGACATTCATTATTTATCTAGTAGGGTTTCAGACAAGGTAATTCTAATGATGTACTTTTGTTTTGATCTGACTCTATTTTTAGGAGTTTTGTTATATTTCTTAGCATTGGACTGATCATCTCTTACTAGGTTGCTAGCTACTGCTGCAACCCAAATTCACATATATATTTATTTATGAGAGGCAGCCTGGCCGAGTGGTCCAAGGCACTGGTGTTAGCCACCAGTCTCTTCGGAGGCGTGGGTTCAAATCTTACCGCTGGTATACGATTATGTTTGAAAGACTGGAGTGTGAAAAGACATCGAAAATGCAGTTTTTGGTGGAAAAATTTATTCTCTTTTAGAAATAATTTATTTTAGTTACAAAAGGTTTTTAACCCAATTAATTTACTTTAAAATGAGCTATTGAACAACCCTCTACGATGTTCCAGTGCCAAGCTATCTGTGGAAAAGAAAAAAAAAAGAAAAAAGAAAAAAATATCCCGTTTGGGGAGAATAACGTGGTTAAAGTCAATTTTCTTGATTTTCAAGCCAATATATTTCCCTTGCTGTTCAAGCCAAGGGACAGAAAGTTTCCTATACAGGGGTTTCGGACAAGGCGGTTCTAATGGTGTACTTTTTGTTTTGATCTGACTCCTTTGTTAGGAACTATGGGTTTTTATATTTCTTAACATTGGACGTGATCGTCTCTTACTAGGTTGCTAGCTACCGCTGCAACCCGGATTTGAAAGACTGCAGTGTGAAAAGACATCAAAAATGCAGTTTTTGGTGGAAAAATTTATTCTCTTTTAGAAATAATTTATTTTAGTTACTATAGATTTTTAACCCAATTAATTTCCTTTAAAATGAGCTATTGAACAACCCTCTACGATGTTCCAGTGCCAAGCTATCTGTGGAAAAGAAAAAAGAAAAAAAGAAAAAAATATCTCGTTTAGGCAGAATGCTGTAGTAGAATGCTGTAGAATGCTGTAGTTGTTTTGATCTGACTCCTTTGTTAGGAACTATGGGTTTTTATATTTCTTAACATTGGACGTGATCGTCTCTTACTAGGTTGCTAGCTACCGCTGCAACCCGGATTGCTAGCTACCGCTGCAACCCGGATTGGCCTTAAATATAACTGTACTAGCCTACACTATAGTTAAGTGGCCTATAAAATTTAGTAGAGGCAAGTGATCGTTCTTTATTATAATTGATCTGACTCTTTTTTAGGAGCTGGGGGTTTTATATTTCTTTACATTGGAGGTGATCGTCTCTTACTAGGTTGCTAGCTACCGCTGCAACCCGGATTAGGAGTTATTACATTTTTTTAAATTGGACGTGATTGTCTCTTACTAGGTTTCTAGCTACTGCCGCAACCTGGATAGCTACCCCTGGAATCACCGTATATCAGTTACTATGGGCGAGAGATCGTTCTTTACTGTATCTATTCACGGCATAGCTCTAATATAAAACTATGACGACATTCAATATTTATCTAGTAGGGTTCAGACAAGGTAATTCTAATGATGTACTTTTGTTTTGATTTGACTCTATTTTTAGGAGTTTTGGGTTTTTATATTTCTTAGCATTGGACAGATCGTCTCTTACTAGATTGCTAGCTACTGCTGCAACCCAGATTCACATATATAATTATTTATGAGAGGCAGCATGGCCGAGTGGTCCAAGGCACTGGTGTTAGCCTCCAGTCTCTTTGGAGGCGTGGGTTCAAATCTTACCGCTGGTATACGATTATGTTTGAAAGACTGCAGTGTGAAAAGACATCAAAAATGCAGTTTTGGTGGAAAAATTTATTCTCTTTTAGAAATAATTTATTTTAGTTACAAAAGGTTTTTAACCCAATTAATTTCCTTTAAAATGAGCCATTGAACAACTCTCTATGATGTTCCAGTGCCAAGCTATCTCTGGAAACAAAGAAAAGAGGAAAAAAAATATCCCGTTTAGGCAGAATGTTGTAATAGCTGCCACTTTTCTTGATTTTCAAGCCAATATATTTCCCTTGCTGTTCAAGTCAAGGGACAGAAATTTTACTATACAGGGGTTTCGGACAAGGCGGTTCTAATGGTGTACTTTTTGTTTTGATCTGACTCCTTTGTTAGGAGTTAGGGGTTTTTATATTTCTTAACATTGGACGTGATCGTCTCTTACTAGGTTGCTAGCTACGGCTGCAACCCGGATCAGTCCTTTATGTAAACCTTACTAACCTATACTATAGTTCAGTGGTCTATAAATTTAGCATAGGCAAGAGGTCGTTCTTTATTATAATTTTCTCGGAAGCCTGATGAAGATCTAACTAATGTGTCAAAAGTAAGGTTGCAAGTCGACGATTTTGTTTTGGCCTTATTATAATTGGTATGGTGAAATAATAATATGCATATGGCTCTTAAATCATACTTCTTTATGGTTCCATATGGTCTAGTGGCTAGGATAGTTAACTTTCACTTAACAGGCTCGGGTTCGATTCCCGATGTGGGAAAATTTTTAACTCTATAATCTTCGAACATTTGAACCTTTTATAATTTATAATGATGTATAATATAAATACTGTAATCTTAACTATAGTGAAGTTGCGTATGCAAGTTAGTATAGGGAAGAGTTCGATCTTTATTATAATTTGATCTGACTCTTGTTTTAGGAGTTGGGGGGTTTTATATTTCTTAATATTGGAGGTGATCGTCTCTTACTAGGTTGCTAGCTACCGCTGCAACCCGGATCGGTAATCTTCATCATTGTGATAACGCTCCTTGATCTTTTGTCTAGCTTGCTCAATTCTTGCTTCTCTGTAAACTTTATCATTATCATACCGTTCCTTGCTTTTTTGTCTAGCCTGCTCAATTGTTACTTCTCTATAAAATTTATCATTGTGATAACGCTCCTTGATCTTTTGTCTAGCCTGCTCAATTCCTGCTTATCTGTAATATTCATAATTATCATACCGTTCCTTGCTCTTTTGTCTAGCCTGCTCAATTGTTGCTTCTCTGTAATCTTCAGCATTACCATACCGTTCCTTGATCTTTTGTTTGGCTGTCTCACTTTTTGCATGTCTATAATCTTCATCATTGTGATAACACATCTTGCTGTTTTGTTTGATTACTTCTCGATGCGCCTGGTCGGTTGAATACCTTTGCTTTTTTCTTTTCAAGATACTATCTCTGTTGTTTGTGTAGTACTGTTTTTTTAACTTGCGTATAGCTTGCTTTGATCTAACCATTATCTAATTATGAATAAGAACATTTACAGTTTTGACGCTTCTTATATAGTAATTTTGAGGTCACGGGTTAATGATTTTAAATCATGACGTCATGGCGCAATGATATTATTTCATGACGTTTTCAGAAACAACAATACAATTTCGTGTTTTTCTATTCACGTCTCATAGCTCTAATATAAAACTATGATGACATTCATTATTGATCTAGTAGGGTTTCAGACAAGGTAGTTCTAATAATGTACTTTTGTTTTGATCTGACTCTATTTTTAGGAGTTTGGGGTTTTTATATTTCTTAGCATTGGACTGATCGTCTCTTGCTAGGTTGCTAGCTACTGCTGCAACCCAAATTATGAGAGGCAGCTTGGCCGAGTGGTCCAAGACACTGTTGCTAACCACCAGTCTCTTCGGAGGTGTGGGTTCAAATTTTACCGCTGGTACACGATTATGTTTGAAAGACTGCCGTGTGAAAAGACATCAAAAATTGCAGTTTTTGGTGGAAAAATTTATTCTCTTTAGAAATAATTTATTTTAGTCACTATAGATTTTAACCCAATTAATTTCCTTTAAAATGAGCCATTGAACAACTCTCTACGATGTTCCAGTGCCAAGCTATCTCTGGAAACAAAGAAAAAGAAAAAAGAAAAAAAATATCCCGTTTAGGCAGAATGTTGTAGTAGCTGCCACTTTTCTTGATTTTCAAGCCAATATATTTCCCTTGCTGTTCAAGCCAAGGGACAGAAAGTTTACTATACAGGGGTTTCAGACAAGGTGGTTCTAATGGTGTACTTCTTGTTTTGATTTGACTCCTTTTTTAGGAACTATGGGTTTTCATATTTCTTAACATTGGACGTGATCGTCTCTTACTAGGTTGCTAGCTACCGCTGCAACCCGGATAAACATTGCTCCATCATCATTGAGCTGTCTATGATATTTCAGTTAATATGAGCAAGTGTTAATTCTTTATTATAAAAAAACAGGAAAAATCCTACTGGCTTTTTCTTAATTGGAATAGTAAGAGATGACCAGGACACAGCCTACGATTAAAACATCTTTGATCAATCTTTAACCTGAAATTATAATCTTATTTTAGTTACTATGAGCTGGAAATTCGTTCTTTACTGTAATTCTCCAACCCGGATTCACATATATAATTATGAGAGGCAGCTTGGACGGGTGGTCTAAGGTGCTGGTGTTAGTCACCAGTCTCTTCGGAGGCACGGCTTCTAATCCTACCGCTGGTATAATATTATGCCGTCATTGATCTATCTTTAATATGAAATATGTAGTTTTTCTTAAAAAACCAATTCTATTTTAAAAATAATTTGTTTTAATTACAAAAGGTTGTTAACCCCATTAATTTTCTTTAAAATGAGCCATTGAACAAGTCTCTACGATGTTCCAGTGCCAAGCTATTTGTGGAAATACTAACCTATACTATAATTAAGTGGCGTATAAAATTTAGTATAGGCAAGAGGTCGTTCTTTATTATAATAATTGATGGTGATCTTTACTTTTAAGATGCAGCTACCGCTGCAACTACAATTCTTTGCTATATTCATTAATCAGATATTTCTATATATATTACATGTCCTAGTGGTTGGGATAGCTGGCTCTCACCCAGTTGGCTTGAATTTGATTCCCGGTATGGAAAATTTTTACTTATGATGATTTGTTAAGGAATGTAATTAAAATAATCATTTGTATAATGATTCCTTTTATTAGTTCAGTTACTATGGGATACAGTTCGTTCCTTAATGTATTTTCGTAAAAAATAATTAATTTAAAAAAAATTAAGTGCAAAAGGCGCTAGATCTAGAGATTTTCTTTGAAATGAGCCATTGAACAACTCTCTACGATGTTCCAGTGCCAAGCTATCTGTGGAAAAAAAAGAAAGAAAAAAAATATCCCGTATATGCAGAATGTTGTAGTAGCTGCCACTTTTCTTGATTTTTAAGCCAATATATTTCCCTTGCTGTTCAAGCCAAGGGACAGAAAGTTTCATATACAGGGGTTTCGGACAAGGCGGTTCTAATGGTGTACTTTTTGTTTTGATCTGACTCCTTTTTTAGGAACTATGGGTTTTTATATTTCTTAACTTTGGACGTGATCGCCTCTTACTAGGTTGCTAGCTACCGCTGCAACCCGTATATATGGGATACACTTCGTTCTTTATGTAATATCATTAAAACCATGATACCGAGGATACTTACAAAATTCCCATTTACAGTATCGATCCTTTGTGTAAATATTGTAAACCACTTGTTACCTGGGAGAAGGGGGTTCGATTCCCCGTCGGGGAGAACTTTTAATATGTTGAATTAAAAGCACTATCTTTTCAATTTAAAATTTAAAAAAGAAACTTGTTTATTTACATTCTAGCTAAAATAATGAAGATAATATGAATGAACCACAGTGTTCAGTTTCTTTGGACTTGAGTTCGTTTTTTAACTATAAATACAAACAGGAAAAAGCATACAGCTTTTTCTTCTTTTAAATAGTAAGAGACGAAACTCAAACAATCAAGTAGCTAACTAAGTCCAATGTATGGAATGGTTTGTTATTTCAGTGATCGTCTTTTAATGTAATTTGTTATTCAAGCCAAAGGGCGGTAAGTTTCCTTTATAGGGGTTTCGGACAAGACGGTTCTAATGGTGTACTTTTTGTTTTGATCTGACAATTTTTCTAGGAGTTAGGGTTTTTATATTTCTTAACATTGGACGTGATCGTCTCTTACTAGGTTGCTAGCTACCGCTGCAACCCAGATAACTACCACTGCAACCCGGACTATTTTATTACGTCAGTTACTGTCAGCTACAGTTCGTTCCTTAATGTAACAAACAGGAAAAAGCCTACTTCTTTTTCTTCTTTGAAATAGTAGGAGACGAACCTCAAACGATCAGGTAGCTAACTAAGTCCAATGTATGCAATCATTTTTTATTCCAATATTCGTCTTTTAATGTAACCATATATCAGTTACTATGCATGAGCGATCGTTCTTTACTGTAAATGTAACTACACCTGGAACCACCATATATCAGTTAGTATGGGAGAGAGATCGTTCTTTACTGTATATCACGAACAGTTTGCTTTGATGCATCTGTTGGTAGCAAAATTTCGTTCTTTAGAGTTTCGAATACTATTGAGACAAGTAGTTATTATTACTATAGAGTTCATTGCCGTGAACTGTTTGATCGCTTCAAATTCAAATATCTTTGAAAAGACTGCAGTATGAAAATACATCAAAAATGCAGTTTTTTTTACAAAATTGATTCTACTTAAGAACTATTTTATTTTTAATTACAAAAGCGACTAGATGTAGTAATTTCCTTTAAAATGAGCCATTATACAGCTCTCTATGATTTTGCTTTGTCCATCTAGCTGAGGAGTCGAAAAAGCGGAAAGAAAAAAGATGCTGTTTGTGGAGGATATCGTGGTTAAAGTCAATTTTCTTGATTTTCAAGCCAATATAATTTCTTCGTTATTCAAGCCAAAGGACAGGAAGTTGCTATATAGAAGTTTTTGGAAAAGGCGGTTCTAAAAGTGTACTTTTTGTTTTGATCTGAATCTTTTTTCAGGAGTTATCTGTTACATTAGTTTCTACTATGGGGCGTGATCGTCTCTTACTAGGTTGCTAGCTACCGCTGCAACCCAGATGATGGTGCTAGCTACCGCTGCAACCTGGACTTTACTAACCTATACTACAGTTAAGTGGCCTACAAGTTTAATATAGGCAAGAGGTCGTTCTATATTATAAAAAACTAGGATAGTTAACTTTCACTTAACAGGCTCGGGTTCGATTCCCGGGGTGGGAAAATTTTTAACTCTATAATCTTCGAACATTTGAACCTTTTATAATTTATAATGATGCATAATATAAATACTGTAATCTTAACTATAGTGAAGTTGCATATGCAAGTTAGTATAGGGAAGAGTTCGATCTTTATTATAAAAACTCAAACAATCAAGTAGCTAACTAAGTCCAATGTATGGAATGGTTTGTTATTTCAGTGATTTACTAACCTATACTATAGTTAAGTGGCCTATATAATTTAGTATTGGCAAGAGGTCGTTCTTTATCATAATTGAAATTAAGAAAATAATATTATTTTTTAGACATCATAAATATTCTCGCAGTTTGCATAATAACTAATAAACAAAATAACATAATAACATATTACTTGTTTGAGTCATAAACTGGGAAAGAGACTCTGGGCTGCAGCTGCCTCTGCAACCCGGTTACTGCTGAAATCTGGATAGCTGGCCGCTACCTCTTGAACCACCATATATCAAATACCATGGGCGAGAGATCGATCTTTACTGTAAAATATTGACCTTAAATATAATAAATGTACTAGCCTACACTATACTTAAGTGGCCTATAAAATTTAGTATAGGCAAGAGGTCGTTCTTTATTATAAATTTTGACTAACATACTGCTGCAAACCGGATAACTGCTCCACACACCCATAAATACCTTTCAGTAAGTATTATAGGTTAGAGTTCGTTCTTTATTGTAAAAAATTTAGAATTGTTTTTTTGTTAGGTTTTTACTACTTGTCATGTGATTTTATGGGTAGAACTTTAAATGTAAGAAAAGATCTGGTTTGCAGCAGTAGCTAGTAACCCCCCAAGTTTGTATGAGTATGCGTTTGTGTAAGCTGCAACCTGGACTACAATTAATTATTATTTCAATTCCTATGAGCTAGTGTTCGTTCTTTATAAAAATAACTATACCGACTGTTTATATAATTGTACAGTTATAACAGGCAAGAGTTTGTTCTTCATTATAATAAGAGACGAAACTCAAACAATCAAGTAGCTAACTAAGTCCTATGTATGGAATGGTTTGTTATTTCAGTGATCGTCTTTTAATGTAAACTAGTTTGCTAGCTACCGTTGCAACCCGGATGCTACTGATTAAGCTTTGTATTCTAACACCCCTTTATATAACCGTTTATTAAACCATAGGCATATTATCATTCTTTACTATATGATTACAAACAGGAAAAAAAAACTCTTACTTTGGAATAGTAAGAGACGACCTGGCTACAAACTATGATTATGGAATCAATGATCAATATTTAACATGAAATGTTCTTTACTGTAATGGTTTGTTCTTTACTAGGTTTGGGACACCTCTGCAGCCATGATACTGATAAAAATTACATAATCCCTATTTATGTTTCAGTTAACATGGGCTAGGTGTCGTTCTTTATTGTAGTTTCCTATACAGGGGTTTCGGACAAGGCGGTTCTAATGGTGTACTTTTTGTTTTGATCTGACTCCTTTCTTAGGAACTATGGAGGTTTTACATTTCTTAACATTGGACGTGATCGTCTCTTACTAGGTTGCTAGCTACCGCTGCAACCCGGATCCTTTGTTAGGAACTATGGGTTTTTATATTTCTTAACATTGGACGTGAGCGTCTCTTACTACGTTGCTAGCTACCGATGCAACCCGGATGCTAGCTACCGCTGCAACCCGGATTGTGTTTCGATCTGACTCTATTTTTACGAATTATGGGCTGTAAAATATTACAAACAGGAAAAAGCCTACGGCTTTTTCTTCTTTGAAATAGTAAGAGACGAACCTCAAACGATCAAGTAGCTAACTAAGTCCAATGCATGCAATAACTTTTTATTCCAATGATCGTCTTTTAATGTAACATATCAGTTACTATGGGAGAGAGATCGTTCTTTACTGTAAAAGGGTTTTCGGACAAGGCAGTTCTAATGGTGTACTTTTTGTTTTGATCTGACTCCTTTCTTAGGAACTATGAAGGTTTTACATTTCTTAACATTGGACGTGATCGTCTCTTACTAGGTTGCTAGCTACCGCTGCAACCCGGATTACTAACCTATACTATACTTAAGTGGCGTATAAAATTTATTATAGGCAAAAGGTCGTTCTTTATTATAATTAGTAGATAATCGGTAAAATATTCGTTCTTTATTATAATTATGACGTCACTGCATCAAAAATAAAGTTTTTATTGGAAAAATTTATTCTCTTTTAGAAATAATTTATTTTACTTACAAAAGGTTTTTAACCCAATTAATTTCCTTTAAAATGAGCTATTGAACAACCCTCTACGATGTTCCAGTGCCAAGCTATCTCTGGAAAAGAAAGAAAAAAAAAAGAAAAAAATATCTCGTTTGGGGAGAATAACGTGGTAAAAGTCAATTTGCTTGATTTTCAAGCCAATATATTTCCCTTGCTGTTCAAGCCAAGGGACAGAAAGTTTCCTATACAGGGGTTTCGGACAAGGCGATTCTAATGGTGTACTTTTTGTTTTGATCTGACTCCTGCTTTAGGAGCTATGGGTTTTTATATTTCTTAACATTGGACGTGATCGTCTCTTACTAGGTTGCTAGCTACCGCTGCAACCCGGACTTGATTATACTACCGCTGCAACCCGGATCAGCTCCCTAATGCAATTTCCTTGTCCAGAGGTAAACGGTGCAGTTAGGAGCCTTTCAATTTTAACTTATCTAAAACTGGTTTAGTTCGTTTGGGCTTGAGTTCGCTCTTTACTCTACGATGATCGAGCCTTTATATAAAGTTTTTGTCCCCTGCATCTTGGAGTTTTATTTATAGAAGGTTCAAAAATTCGGTCTTCGGAAGGCTTTTTTGAGTTGACTCATCTTTTAAGAAGAAGATTTGGCGTCTTTATTATCTTCTTTCCGTAAGCATTTATCTAGTATAGGCAAAAGGTCGTTCTTTAGTATATATTATAAAAACTGCAAAAATATTTATGGTGTCTGAGCAATAATTTTAGTTTTTAAATTCAGACCAGAAAATACTTGAAGATTTTTAAATTAGCTTGGTTTTACTCTTGCTTTAGGTGACTTGATATGTCAAGCAGAAATTCCAAATGTAGTCAGTTATTTATCTTATTTGTCCAACACAATGTCTGTAGGAAGGCCCAAAAAACGAAAATTTGTAGCTGCTTTTACTATAAACAAGATAAAACCAAAGTTTGAAGCATAGTAGATATTGTTGTTAGAAATCGGACTTGCTTTAATAATCAAGTATCTTTGAAAATACTGCAGTATAAAAAGACAACGAATTGTCTGCGGTTAGAAAACGAGTGACAATCAGAATCCATATATATAGAATCTATATATAGAATCCTGCCACGTGCCGAGTGCTGGGGCCCAGAAGCGAAGCCGCCAGACTCTTGGTACTATAAATAATTTAAACTCCACAGCTAACTCAGTCCAATAAATGCAATGGTGTGTTTTTCTAATGATCGTCCTTTAATATATAACTAAGGTTCGTTCTTTCATATAAACTAGCAAAACATTTTTTAAGTCTGATGAAGATTTAACTAATGTGTAAAAGTAAGGTTGCAAGTCGACGATTTTGTTTTGGCCTTATTATAAATGGTATGGTGAAATAATAATATGCACATGGCTCTTAAATCATACTTCTTTATGGTCCTATATGGTCTAGTGGCTAGGATAGGTAACTTTCACTTAATAGGCCCGGGTTCGATTCCCGGTGTGGGAAAATTTTTAACTCTATAATCTCCTAACATTTGAATCTTTTATAATTTATAATGATGTATAATATAAATACTGTAATCTTAAATATAGTGAAAGTGTCTATGCAAGTTAGTATAGGGAAGAGTTCGATCTTAATTATAATTATATGTAACTTTTATTTTATAAGTCTTTGATAGTCTAATGGTTAGTATGCCCACTTGTTACCTGGGAAAAGGGGGTTCGATTCCCCGTCGGGGAGAACTTTTAATATGTTCAATTAAAAGCACTATCTTTTCAATTTAAAATTTAAAAAAGAAACTTGTTTATTTACATTCTAGATAAAATAATGAAGATAATATGAATGAACCACAGTGTTCAGTTTCTTTGGACTTGAGTTCGTTTTTTAACTATAAATACAAACAGGAAAAAGCCTACGGCTTTCTTTATTATAATGATTACAAACAGGAAAAAGCCTACGGCTTTTTCTTCTTTGGAGTAGTAAGAGACGACTCTCAAAGAATCAGGCAGCTAACTAAGTCCATTGTATGCAATGGTTTGTTCTTCTAATGGTCGTCTTTTAATATAATAGGCTGCAGATTCAAATCCAGCCAGAGACAATTTTACATATTTATATATTTAAAGTTTAAATAAAAATTCTATGAATTAGTACTACATTAGATCCTCTTGACTGACATCGATCCCTTATGCAATTGTAATTCAGCTATCTATAGAATCATATCATTACTATATCATTAACTAATATAGGCTTATTTAGTATAGGAAAGAGTTCGTTCTTTATTATAACAGTGTGAAAAGACATCAAAAATGCAGTTTTTGGTGGAAAAATTTATTCTCTTTTAGAAATAATTTATTTTAGTTACTATAGATTTTTAACCCAATTAATTTCCTTTAAAATGAGCTATTGAACAACCCTCTACGATGTTCCAGTGCCAAGCTATCTGTGGAAAAGAAAAAAAAAGAAAAGAGAAAAAAATATCCCGTTTGGGGAGAATAACGTGGTTAAAGTCAATTTTCTTGATTTTCAAGCCAATATATTTCCCTTGCTGTTCAAGCCAAGGGACAGAAAGTTTTCTATACAGGGGTTTCGGACAAGGCGGTTCTAATGGTGTACTTTTTGTTTTGATCTGACTCCTTTGTTAGGAACTATGGGTTTTTATATTTCTTAACATTGGACGTGATCGTCTCTTACTAGGTTGCTAGCTACCGCTGCAACCGGATTGGTATGGTGAAATAATAATATGCATATGGCTCTTAAATCATACTTATTTGTGGTTCAATATGGTCTAGTGGCTAGGATAGTTAACTTTCACTTAACAGGCTCGGGTTCGATTCCCGGTGTGGGAATATTTTTAACTCTATAATCTTCTAACATTTGAACCTTTTATAATTTATAATGATGTATAATATAAATACTGTAATCTTAACTATAGTGAAGTTGCGTATGCAAGTTAGTATAGGGAAGACATCGATCTTTATTATAACCCCCCCAAAAATTACTGCATTTTATATAATAATGGATAATTATATAAAAAAACCGTATTGACAAACACCATTTATGATGAACTATATCGGTCCTTTATGTAATAATAAAAATAATTTGTTTTAACTACAAGAAGTTTTTAACCCCATTAATTTTCTTTAAAATGAGCCATTGAAACAACTCTCTACGATGTTCCAGTACCAAGCTATCTATTGAATTACTAACCTATACTATAATTAAGTGGCGTATAAAATTTAGTATAGGCAAGAGGTCGTTCTTTATTATAATTATGCTGCAACCTGGATTATATAAAAAAACCTAATTGACAAGTACCATCTATGATGAACTATATCGGTCCTTTATGTAAGTTGCTAGCTACCGCTGCAGCCCGGATAATAAACTGATTACAAACAGGAAAAAGCCTAAGGCTCTTTCTTCTTTGAAATAGTAAGAGACGAACCTCAAACAACCAAGAAGCTAACTAATTCCAATGTATGCAATTGTTTGTTATTCCAATGATCATCTTTTAATGTAATAAGCCACTGAACAACTCTCTACGATGTTCCAGTTCCAAGCTATCTGTGGAATTACTAACTTATACTATAATTAAGTGGCGTATAAAATTTAGTATGGGCAAGAGGTTGTTCTTTATTATAATTTTCATGTATCTATTGATATTAAAATTATGTTTTTAAAGAGTTTCGATTACTATTGAGACGAGTTGCTCATAGTATACAGTTCGTTACCACGAACTGTTTGAAAATATAATCGAGTGTTAATATTGTATTCACTTATTACTTCCTATATGGTTACTACCTACGATTATGACGATGCATCATATTGTTAATTTTACAACTTTAATTAATGATGTCATAGTGCAAGTGGCTAGCATGATCGGCCATTAACCAAAAGATTGGCGGCTCAAAGCCACTCGGGGTCAATTTCTTTTAGTTTGTAATTCAGCTATCAATTAAACCATGATACCGACGATACTTACAAAATTCCAATTAACAGTATTGATCCCTTATGTATGATCTCCTAATGATCATCTTTTAACATAATTTCATTTACTATGGACTAAAGTTCGTTCTTTAATGTAAGTAATGCAACCCAGATTGACAACCCAGATTATGTAAACCCTGAACAAAAGAACTAAGCCAAATAATTGCTAGATGCTGTTTTTCCTCCAGTTCCAGTCCAATTGCTATAAATAAAAACCCCAGGTCTGTTGTTTAGTTCTTAGGTATGATCTCCGAAGTAATCATGTTATGCCTGTATAAGATTGGCAGGGAGGTGAGCCAATTTATACCCATCGTAAAAAGCTAATGCAGTAAAAAAGGTTGGAATAGGAATCCTCAAACGAGCAGCTTCAGATACAACTGTCCTCCAGGAACTTTGGCACTTGTGAATAGCACCCTGGAAGAAATCATCTAACAACAAATTAGTAAATTTTGGATTTTTATCAAATTCTTTCTTGATATTACTAAGGAAAACACTTCTAATAATACAGCCGCCACCAAACATGAGTGCAATATCATCATAGTTCAAGTTCCAGTTGAATACCTTTGCTGCTTCTCTGAGTAGCATATACCCTTGAGTGTACGAAACAATTTTCGGTGCATAAAGAGTCTTGCTGATATGTTCCACGACATGTTCCATGTTTTCTTATTGCCTTCAAATTTACTGTCAGGTCCTTTAAGTAATTTGCATGCAGCAACACGTTCATCTTCCAAGGAAGATAAAGAGCGAGCATAAGCAGATTCTCCTATGAGAGTAACTGGAATTCCGTATTGAAAGGATGCAATAGTAGTCCATTTTCCCGTTCCTTTCTGACTAGCTGAATCACGAATATTTTCTAACAGGTTATCACCATTCTCCTTGAATTTGAAAACATTTCTTGAAATTTCAATGAGAAAGGAATCCAATTCTCTATGGTTCCAATCTTCGAACGCTTTACTCATTTCCTCTTGATCCAGTCTCAGTGCATCTTTCAAAAATGAATAAGCATCACATGTGAACTGCATATTCCCGTATTCAATACCATTTATGAACCATCTTCACAAAATGACCAGCTCCTCCGTCACCGGATTTAACATAATTGTTCTTTAACGTAAATTTTATTTGTCATATATTTTAAAATATACTATATGGTCTAGTGGTAGGGATAGCCGGCTCTCAGCCATTTTTCCCAAATTTGATTCCCGGCATGCTAAATTTTTACTTATGATGATTTCTTAAGAAATATAATTAAAATAAATTTGTGCTTTACTATCATTTCTAAGGATACGTATGTGCTACTTGGACTACAGCTCGTTCCATAATGTAAAGCCATTAGACAACTCTTTATTATGACCAAGAACTGTTTGATTTAATAATTCAGTTACTATGGGTTACAATTCGTTCCTTATTCTAACTTTTTTAGGAGCTAAGGGTTTTTATATTTCTTAACATTGGACGTGATCGTCTATTACTAGGTTGCTAGCTACCGCTGCAACCCGGATTATTGCTACCCACCGCTGCATCCCGGGCTACTAACAAACAGGAAAAACCCTACGGCTTTTTCTTCTTTGAAATGGTAAGAGACGAACGTACAATAGCTGAACCTAAGTCCAATGTATGCAATGGTTTGTTATTCCAATGATCGTCTTTTAATGTAAAATTATTCCAATAATCGTCTTTTAATGTAATTTTCAAACCAAATTAGCTACTATGGCCTTGAATTCGTTCTTTACAATAATGAGCAATATCAGTCCTTTATGTAAAATTTACTAACCTATACTATAGTTAAATGGCCTATATAATTTAGTATAGGCAAGATGTCGTTCTTTATTATAAATACCGCCGCAACCCGTATATGTTGCAAGCTACTATTGCAATCCGGATTCCAGTTACTATGGGCTATAGCTCGTCCTTTAATGTATTATAGCTTAACATTGGACGTGATCGTCTCTTACTAGGTTGCTAGCTACCGCTGCAACCCGTATTTGATCTGACTCCTTTTTTAGGAACTATGGGTTTTTATATTTCTTAACATTGGACGTGATCGTCTCTTACTAGGTTGCTAGCTACCGCTGCAGCCCGGATTCTATTATAATACGGTGCAACCCGGATCTTCAGTTACTACGGGCTACAGATCGGTCTTTACTGTAAAATCAATGTATAAAATGTTCTATTGTTCTGATGATCGTCTTTTAGTATAACTTTACCACGAACTGTTTGATTGATTCACAAATCAAATATCTTTGGAAATACTGCAGTGTCAAAAAAAAATCAAAAATACAGTTTCTAGTGTAAAAATTTATTCTGTTTTAAAAATATTTTTTTAGTTATAAAAGGTTTTTAACCCCGTTAATTTCCATTATAATGAGCCATTGAACAACTCTCTACGATGTTTCAGTGCCGAGCTATCTGTGAAATTACTAACCTATACTTTTATAATTAATTAAGTGGCGCATAAAATTTAGTATAGGCCAAAGGTCGTTCTTTATTATAATCTAAAAGGTTAAATGCCTGCTCTCTTTCTTTTTTTATTTTGTCCGCTTTGTTAATTTTCCGAACTCTGTCCATTATGACGTTAAAAGTTTGAGGGGTAAAATCAGTAAGGTCTAGGTAAGATTCAACAAAAGCTATTTCTTCTTTAATTGTGATTACTTCTGGTTTCTTTTCTTTCTTCGCAGCTGTGCTATTGCGTCCATTTGTGCCATTGACGTTTGTTGTATTTGCTTCAGGATTTTCAGGAGAGGTGGCATTTCCAGTCTCGTCCGGATTTAACTTTTCAAATGTGCTTTCAACAGAATTCAAATTTAAAATACCACTTTCATCTATGTAGAAATGGACTTTAATACCTTTAAATTCAGTGCTACTTTCAGTATTCTTTTCAATACTTCGTTTGACTCCATCCAGTTTAACCACACTAATGTTCAAAATTGGCGGATTCAGTTTCATTTGCTCAGTAGGAGCATAATTAACGTTAAACTCAAAATCTTCCGTGGGCTTGTTGAATGTCAAGATCTTCTTCTGTGGATAAGGATTCAAGAATGAATACAATGTTCTTCTAACAGCCTTTCCTTTCTTTTCCTCATCTACTTGACACTCAAACTCTACTTCAATAGGTACCATTATTGAATCCTTTATTGCAAATTTCTTAACCTTAAAACCTGTGCTTAGATCTGCTGCGCGGTAAACAGCCCCAAGAGCACATGCTTCATCAGCATTAATATTCTTACTCAATTCACGGCCGGTGATTTCAATCAAGCGTGCTTGCACTGCGGGCATCCGAGTATTTCCTCCAACTAAAATTACTTGTTCAATCCTATCCAGAGAAAGTTCAGATGTTTCCAGAGCTTGCAGAAGGGGTCCTTGCAATCTATCTAATAGATCAGCTGACAGTTCTTCAAGCTGAGTTCGTGTCACTAAATGTTTAAAGTCTTTTTCGTCTAAAAGACCTTCTATTTGTGCAAAATGTTCAGAATTTGCACTCAGGACATTTTTTACACGCCCAGCTTCTTTGAAGAGTTTTGCTAAAGCTCGAGGATTCTTCGTTACATCGTTTTCGGTCTTTTTCATCTCATTAAACGCATTTGCCAAATGTAACTGAAGTCTTCTTTGGATTTCAGATCCACCAAGGGTTCGATCAAATCCCACGCCTACAACGGCTAGTTGGGGATTCGTCTCAGAGTACCCTCTTTCTTTTGTATTAGCTGTCTGATAAGCTATAACAGATGCAACTGTACTAGAAGCCCCCATATCGTAGAACAAAAAGTATCTGGCAGTGTCGTTCCATTCTTTGCTTCTGAATATGCCAAAGTTTAGGCCAATTGCTGCATTTGTGTTTACTAGCTGCAGCACTTTGAGTTCACCAATGGCAGCAGCCTTCATCATAGCCCTTCTTTCAGCTTGATCGAAGTACGGTGGAACAGTAATAACTGCTTCTCTAATTGGCACTTGCTGAGAAAATACTTCCGCATAGTTGCGAGCTTTGGCAAGAATTTGGCCGACTAATTCCTCCACCGTATACACTTCTCCAGATTCGTGCTTGAACATCACAGTTTGACGTTCTGCATGAGGTACAATCTCGTGATATGGAAACATTTCCTGATAGCGCTTAACTGAAGGATGATCAACAGTCTTTCCAAGTAGATCAGTTAGGTGTGTATAACAATTCTTGGGAAATCCGACACCTACAGTCAAAGCATCCTCTCCAAATGTTCGCTCGCCATTCCTAAAAGCAATGGCCACTGGTGTCTTCCGTTTTGATTCTTTGTTAAGAGCAACTTCTAGTGGCATTCCTGGAGAGACTATTCCAATTTTCATCCATTCTGTACCAAGATCTATTGAGATTACAGCTGCAGTCATTTCTCTGGATATTTTAGGAGTATGGCTACTTAAAGTACCGAGGAAACCCAAATGAAAACATATTTAGCCCTCTTGATCTATCTTAGGTCATATTCATACCTCTTAGGTCTTTCAATAAGTGAAATGGTTACTAAGGGATCCTAAATATTTTTGCAGTTTACAAAGTTTTGCAGCTGTTACTCATACCTTTTGAATCCGTTCATCATTATAATATTCGTTCATAAGAATTCGTTCATCATTATAATGACGTCATATACACCACAGACTTCTTTTCTTTTCCCTGTTGCATCAGTTACTATGAGATAGACTTCGGTCCTTTCTGTAATTCTACTTCAACCTCCCCTAATCATTCCTTGAATGTTAGAACTTAATATCCATGGTTTTTGCTTAGACATTGTAGACACAAACCCTTTTGACAACCTGGATGTTCTACTTCAACTTCCCCTAATCATTCCTTGAATGTTAGAACTTAATATCCATAGTTTTTGCTTAGACATTGCAGACACAAACCCTTTTGACAACCTGGATGTTCCACTTCAACCTCCCCTAATCATTTTCTGAATGTTAGAACTTAATATCCAAAGTTTTTGCTTAGACATTGCAGACACAAACCCTTTTGACAACCTGGATGTTCTACTTCAACCTCCCCTAATCATTCCTTGAATGTTAGAACTTAATATCCATGGTTTTTGCTTAGACATCAGAAACAACAATATAATTTCGTGTATTTCTATTCACGTCATAGCTCTAATTTATCTAGTAGGGTTTCAGACAAGGTAGTTCTAATGATGTACTTTTGTTTTGATCTGACTGTATTTTTAGGAGTTTTGGGTTTTTATATTTCTTAGCATTGGACTGATCGTCTCTTGCTAGGTTGCTAGCTACTGCTGCAACCCAAATTATGAGAGGCAGCCTGGCCGAGTGGTCTAAGGCACTGGTGTTAGCCACCAGTCTCTTCGGAGGCGTGGGTTCAAATCTTACCTCTGGTATAGGATTATGTTTGAAAGACTGCAGTGTGAAAAGACATCAAAAATGCAGTTTTTGGTGGAAAGATTTATTCTCTTTTAGAAATAATTTATTTTAGTTACTACAGATTTTTAACCCAATTAATTTCCTTTAAAATGAGCCATTGAACAACTCTCTACGATGTTCCAGTGCCAAGCTATCTCTGGATACAAAAGAAAAAAAAAAAGAAAAAAATATCCCGTTTAGGCAGAATGTTGTAGTAGCTGCCACTTTTCTTGATTTTCAAGCCAATATATTTCCCTTGCTGTTCAAGCCAAGGGACAGAAAGTTTTCTATACAGGGGTTTCGGACAAGGCGGTTCTAATGGTTCACTTTTTGTTTTGATCTGACTCCTTTTTTAGGAACTATGGGTTTTTATATTTCTTAACATTGGACGTGATCGTCTCTTACTAGGTTGCTAGCTACCGCTGCAACCCGGATGTCAAAATCCTATTTTGAATTTTGTATGCACGATTTTCTACTATAGAACTTTCTACTACCGAACTATAGAAAATACAGTTTTTCGTAAAAAATAATTTTGTTTTTAAAATATATGATGTTAGTTATAAACCTTTTTAAATACATCAATTTCCTTTCAAATGAGCCATTAAACAGCTCTATATGATTTTCCAGTGCCCCGCCAGCTGCACTGAAAAGAAAACGGAAAAAGCAAACCTGCTGTCGATGAGGAATATCGTTGTTACAGCCATTTTTCTTGATTTTCAAAGCAATAGGTTTTCCTTGTTTTTCAAGCGAAGGGACATTTAGTTTCCTATCTAGGGGCACTGGAGAATGCCATTCTAATAGTGTACTTTTTGTTTCCATCTGACTATATTCTTAGGAGTTATGGGTTATTTAATTTTTACTATGGTGCGTGATCGTCTCTTCCTAGGTTTCTATCTACCGCTGCAACACAGACAAACAAGAAAAAGCCTACGGCTTTTTCTTCTTTGAAATAGTAAGAGACAAAATGCTTTGTCATAATATAAGTACTTTAATCTTAACTATAGTTAAGTTGCCTATGCAAGTTAGCAAAAGCAAGAGTTCAATCTTTATTATAGCGATTCTTCATTTATAATGAACTATTCTTTAATGTAACTCTTACTATACATTTCGTTACTACGAACTGTTTGATTCTAATAGTGTACATCGTTTTTGATGTGATTCTAGTTTTAGGATATAAGACCTATTTCATTTTTACCATTGGGTGTGATCGTCCTTTACTGGATTAATGTATACTGTTTTGAATTAAAAAGTTAAAATTATTGCTCTGACATCATAAATATTTTTGCAGTTTGCAGTTAAATAAAATTATTATATTTAAAATTTTCAGGAATTATTCTAGTTTCAGTTAACAAATAAATTTTTTGTTAAAACCCCCCAAAAACTACTGCGTTTTACATGATAATGGATAATTATGTCAAAAAAACCTAATTGACAAATATCTTTTATGATGAACTATATCGGTCCTTTATGTAAATTTCTTCTTTTCAAAATTAAATTAGTTACTATGGCCTAGAATTCGTTCTTTACCATAATGAACTATATCAGTCCTTTATGTAAACTTTACTAACCTATACCATAGTTAAGTGGCCTATAAAATCTAGTATAGGCAAGAGGTGGTTCTTTATTATAAATTTCAGTGATCGTCTTTTAATGTAAAAATATAAATACTGTAATCTTAACTATAGTGAAGTTGCGTATGCAAGTTAGTATACGGAAGAGTTTGATCTTTATTACATTACATTAAAGGTAGAACTCTTTCTAATTGATTACAAACAGGAAAAAGCCTACGGCTTTTTCTTCTTTGAAATAGTAAGAGACTAGCCTCAAACAATCAAGTAGCTAACTAAATCAAATGTATGTATTGGGTTTTTATTCCAATGACCGTCTTTTAGTGGAAAATTTTTATACATTGGCCTTAAATATAATTCTCTTTTAGAAATAATTTATTTTACTTACTATAGATTTTTAACCCAATTAATTTCCTTTAGGATGAGCTATTGAATAACCCTCTACGATGTTCCAGTGCCAAGCTATTTGTGGAAAAGAAAAAAAGAAAAGAGAAAAAAATATCCCGTTTGGGGGAGAATAACGTGGTTAAAGTCAATTTTCTTGATTTTCAAGCCAATATATTTCCCTTGCTGTTCAAGCCAAGGGACAGAAAGTTTCCTATAAAGGGGTTTCGGACAAGGCGGTTCTAATGGTGTACTTTTTGTTTTGATCTGACTCCTTTTTTAGGAGCTATGGGTTTTTATATTTCTTAACATTGGACGTGATCGTCTCTTACTAGGTTGCTAGCTACCGCTGCAACCCGGATTTTTGCCAAATATTCAGTAGAAGTAAAATAACTGTTTAAAACACAGTTAGAAATGCTTTTTTCTTGAGTCGGTGTTCCAGGAATTTGTTCTAAATCATTAGTCTTACAAACACATTTACTAATAACCCTAACAGGCTCGTTTTCGCCATAATTGAAAAACATTGCTTTTCCTTCGCTGTTGATAGGTATGCTTGTATAAATATTTTTATTGCTGCTACATAAACTGCAATTGCTCCTTCCAAAATTAATATACGAATTTTCTAAGAAGTACGCCTCCGTATATTCACTGTGTTGTCGAACATTTTCCATTGCATCTATAAACTGTTCCGCAGTTGCCAATCCATACCTTGGAAGCTTTTCGTTAAACTGACAAAATTTCTTTTGGATATTACTATGAAGCTTTGCCAAAGAATTTCTAGCCGACTTTTCAACAGAATCCGCTATTTCAAAGAGAATTTTAAATCTGTAATTTTGAATACTTTTCGTGATCCCGATAAAACATGCGTAAAATGTTTCTCAATTTACAAAGATCAGCCTGCATTTTTGCCATCTTCTTGTATTTCTGAATGTAATTTTTCCCTTTGTCCATATGCGTTCTTCGGCAGAGAATTTAATTTTTTCATTATAGATTTTGTCACCCCAGTAACGCTCCTTGATCTTTTGTTTGGCTGTCTGAATTTTTACTTCTCGATACACCTGGACGGTTGAATACCTTTGCTTTTGGTTTTTCTTATATTTGATGCGGTAATCTTCATCATTGTGATAACTCTCCTTGAACTTTTGTTTGGCTGTCTCAATTTTTGCATGTCTATAATCTTCATCATTGTGATAACACATCTTGCTGTTTTGTTTTGCTCTCCCAATTATTACTTCTCGATACGCCTGGTCGGTTGAATACCTTTGTTTTGCTCTCTCAATTATTACTTCTCGATACGCCTGGTCGGTTGAATACCTTTGCTTTTTTCTTTTCAAGATACTATCTCTGTTGTTTGTGTAGTACTGTTTTTTTCAACTTGCGTATAGCTTGCTTCGATCTAACCATTATCTAATCAAGAATGAGAGAATTTACATCTTTGTCGTTCTTAAGTAGTAATTATGACGTCACGGCGTAATGATTTTATTGACGTCATGGCGCAATGATATTATTTCATGACGTCATCAGAAACAACAATATAATTTTGTGTTTTTCTATTCACGTCATAGCTGTAATATAAAACTATGATGACATTCATTATTTATCTAGTAGGGTTTCAGACAAGGTAATTCTAATGATGTACTTTTGTTTTGATCTGACTCTATTTTTAGGAGTTTTGTTATATTTCTTAGCATTGGACTGATCGTCTCTTACTAGGTTGCTAGCTACTGCTGCAACCCAAATTCACATATATATTTATTTATGAGAGGCAGCCTGGCCGAGTGGTCCAAGGCACTGGTGTTAGCCACCAGTCTCTTCGGAGGCGTGGGTTCAAATCTTACCGCTGGTATGCGATTATGTTTGAAAGACTGCAGTGTGAAAAGACATCGAAAATGCAGTTTTTGGTGGAAAAATTTATTCTCTTTTAGAAATAATTTATTTTAGTTACTATAGATTTTTAACCCAATTAATTTCCTTTAAATGAGCTATTGAACAACTATCTACGATGTTCCAGTGCCAAGCTATCTCTGGATACAAAAAAAGAAAAGAGAAAAAAATATCCCGTTTGGGGAGAATAACGTGGTTAAAGTCAATATTCTTGATTTTCAAGCCAATATATTTCCCTTGCTGTTCAAGCCAAGGGACAGAAAGTTTCCTATACAGGGGTTTCGGACAAGGCGGTTCTAATGGTGTACTTTTTGTTTTGATCTGACTCCTTTGTTAGGAACTATGGGTTTTTATATTTCTTAACATTGGACGTGATCGTCTCTTACTAGGTTGCTAGCTACCGCTGCAACCCGGATGAAGATTTAACTAATGTGTCAAAAGTAATTTTGCAAGTCGACGATTTTGTTTTGGCCTTATTATAATTGGTATGGTGAAATAATAATATGCATATGGCTCTTTAATCATACTTCTTTATGGTTCCATATGGTCTAGTGGCTAGGATAGTTAACTATCACCTAACAGGCTCGGGTTCGATTCCCGGTGTGGGAAAATTTTTAATTATAATTGGAAGCTTTTCGTTAAACTGACAACATTTCTTTTGGATATTGCCATGAAGCTTTGCCAAGCATTTCTAGCCGACTTTTCAACAGCATCCGCTCTTTCAAAGAGAATTTTAATCTGTAATTTCGAATACTTTTCGTGATCCCGATAAAACATGCGTAAAATGTTTCTCAATTTACAAAGATCAGCCTGCATTTTTGCCATCTTCTTGTATTTCTGAATGTAATTTTTCCCTTTGTCCTTATGCGTTCTTCGGTACAACCTCGCAGAGAATTTAATTTTTTCATTATAGCTTTTGTCACCCCAGTATCTACCCATTATTCTGGTAGCAACTTTTTTCTTATGTTTGTTTCGGTAATCTATATCGTTATCATACCGTTCCTTGCTCTTTTGTTTCGCTGTCTCAATTTTCCCTTCTCGATACCCCTGATCCGTAAGATACCTCTGTTTTGCTCTGTCATATTTCATTTTCTTAAATCCTGGATCACAAGACATCTTAGTAGCAATCCTTACGCGTGCTCGAGCTTTATTGCGTTTGGTGGCATTTTTATCTCTTTTAAATAAACTTTTCTTATATCTCAGGATGTTAGCTTTATTTTTTGTGTAGTAAAGTTTTCTATTAGTAGAAATTTGGATTGTTCTATTTTGATATTGTTTTTGGTTATTCTTTCTTTTTTTCCACTCGCGTGAGACCATATTTTTTCAAGATTTAAAATTATTAAGCACACAAAATCCCGTGTCGAGTATCTAAAACCTAGCATAAAACAAAACTAATTTTAAAATTTTCAGGTATTTATCTTGTTTGAATTACAAAATTAGTATTATTGGTTAGACACCATAAATATTTTTGCAGTTTAAATAATAAGTTTAGTGATTCTGGACTGAAAACTAAAATAATTGCAATTATGAGACAATAATATGGAGATATGTACTTTACGGGTTACAGGATACAATAATAAATTTGAACTGAGATGAAAAAAAATTTCTTCCAGGAGACAAAAAGCAAAACTAATTTTAGAATTTTCATGTATTTTTGTTGTTTAAATTAAAAAATTACTATTACTGATTAGGCATCATAAATATTTTTGCAGTTTACATAATAATTTTAGCGATTAAGCCAAAAAGAAATTTTGGTTCCAGGAGTTTCGGTTACTATTGAGACAAGTAGCTATTATTACTATAGAGTTCATTACATGGACTGTTTTATTGCTTCAAAATTCAAATATCTTTGAAAGACTGCAGTATGAAAATACATCAAAAATGCAATTTTTTTGACAAAATTGATTCTACTTTAAAAAGTATTTTATTTTTAAATACAAAAGTGACTAGATGTTGCAATTTCCTTTAAAATGAGCTATTATACAGCTCTCTATGATTTTCCAGTGCCCAGCTAGCTGAGCAGAAAGAAAAAGCGGAAAGAAAAAAATATCCCGTTTGTGGAGAATAACGTGGTAAAAGTCAATTTTCTTGATTTTCAAGCCAATATATTTTCTTTGTTATTCAAGCCAAAGGGAGGTAAGTTTCCTTTATAGAGGATTCGGACAAGGCGGTTCTAATGGTGTACTTTTTGTTTTGATCTGACTCTTTTTTAGGAGTTGGGGGTTTTATATTTCTTGACATTGGAGGTGATCGTCTCTTACTAGGTTGCTAGCTACCGCTGCAACCCGGATATTGTTTGTGTAGTACTGTTTTTTTCAACTTGCGTGCGACTTGCTTGATTGAAACCATTATGTAATTATGAATGAGAACATTTTCATCTTTGTAGTTCTTAAGTAGTAATTATGACGTCACAGCGTAATGATTTTGTTGACGTCATAGAGCAATGATATTATTTCATGACGTCTTCAGAAACAACAATATAATTTCATGTTTTTTCTATTCACGTCATAGCTCTAATATAAAACTATGATGACATTCATTATTTATCTAGTAGGGTTTCAGACAAGTTAATTCTAATGATGTACTTTTGTTTTGATCTGACTCTATTTTTAGGAGTTTTGTTATATTTCTTAGCATTGGACTGATCATCTCTTACTAGGTTGCTAGCTACTGCTGCAACCCAAATTCACATATATATTTATTTATGAGAGGCAGCCTGGCCGAGTGGTCCAAGGCACTGGTGTTAGCCACCAGTCTCTTCGGAGGCGTGGGTTCAAATCTTACCGCTGGTATACGATTATGTTTGAAAGACTGGAGTGTGAAAAGACATCGAAAATGCAGTTTTTGGTGGAAAAATTTATTATCTTTTAGAAATAATTTATTTTAGTTACAAAAGGTTTTTAACTCAATTAATTTCCTTTAAAATGAGCTATTGAACAACCCTCTACGATGTTCCAGTGCCAAGCTATCTGTGGAAAAGAAAAAAAAAAGAAAAAAGAAAAAAATATCCCGTTTGGGGAGAATAACGTGGTTAAAGTCAATTTTCTTGATTTTCAAGCCAATATATTTCCCTTGCTGTTCAAGCCAAGGGAAAGAAAGTTTCCTATACAGGGGTTTCGGACAAGGCGGTTCTAATGGTGTACTTTTTGTTTTGATCTGACTCCTTTGTTAGGAACTATGGGTTTTTATATTTCTTAACATTGGACGTGATCGTCTCTTACTAGGTTGCTAGCTACCGCTGCAACCCGGATATTCCCATTTATAATGAACTATTTTGATCATTTATGTATAGTATTTAATTAGAAGAAGTTTTAACCCCATAAATTTCCGTCATTGGTCAAAAATTGGTCATAAATGACGTCATTGGTCAATATTGTATATAAAAATTAAGTTTTTTCGTAAAAAATAATTAATTGAAAAAAAAATTAAGTGCAAAAGTTGCTAGATCTAGAGATTTCCTTAAAATGAGCCATTGAACAATTCTCTACGATGTTCCAGTACCAATCTATCTGTTGAATTACTAACCTATACTATAAATAAGTGGCGTATAAAATTTAGTATAGGCAAGAGGTTGTTCTTTATTATAATTACTTACAGTTCGTTACCGCGAACTGTTTGATCTTTATTATAATTTTTAATATGTTGACTTTAAATATAACTGTACTAGCCTATACTATAGTTAACTGGCCTATAAAATTTAGCATAGGCAAGAGGTCATTCTTTATTGTATTTTCATAAAGTGAAATTGTTACTCAAACATTTTAAATATTTTTGCAGTTTACAGAGTTTTGCACTTTTTTTCTCATACCTTTTCACTGTCATAATATAAATACTGTAATCTTAACTATAGTGAAGTTGCCTATGCAAGTTAGTACAGGGAAGAGTTCGATCTTTATTATACAGACACCCTTTAATTTTGTTTTGTTGTTAAAAGAAGTTCTCTTAATTTAGGTTCCTTTAGCCTAAGGATTTTAACTGAACTCTGTCTACATGATTTTCAATTTCAAAGCAGATCAGCGTAGAAAAAAGAAGAAAAACTGTTCCTTCTAAGCATCGATATAACCCATTTTTTCCAAAGTTAATCAAGAAAAACAAGTTTTTTTTGATGGGAGAAAAGAGCAAAGATGGAAATCAAAAAGAAAAACAAAATCATTACTTTGTGTTATTTCAAAGATGCTTGCATTGTCTTAACCTTTAGTTACTATGTGCCATGGTTTGTTCTTTACTAGATTTCAGCTATATCCGATGAAACTTACATAGTCCCCATTTATAATGAACTGTATCAACCCATTATGTATTTCTTATATTATAAAATTTAGTATAGGAAAGAGGTCGTTCTTTAATATAATCGTTTTTTAACTATAAATACAAACAGGAAAAAGCCTACGGCTTTTTCTTCTTTAAGAAGTAAGAGACGAAACTCAAACAATCAAGTAGCTAACTAAGTCCAATGTATGGAATGGTTTGTTATTTCAGTGATTTACTAACCTATACTATAGTTAAGTGGCCTATATAATTTAGTATAGGCAAGAGGTCGTTCTTTATTATAAAAAGAGAAAAAAAATACCCCGTTTAGGCAGAATGTTGTAGTAGCTGCCACTTTTCTTGATTTTTTAGTACTGATTTTTAACTTGTGTGTAGCTTGCTTTGATCTAACCATTATGTATGAGACCATTTACAGTTTTGACGTTTCTTATATAGTAATTATGACGTCACTGCATAAAAATACAGTTTTTATTGGAAAAATTTATTCTCTTTTAGAAATAATTTATTTTAGTTACTATAGATTTTTAACCCAATTAATTTCCTTTAAAATGAGCTATTGAACAACCCTCTACGATGTTCCAGTGCCAAGCTATCTCTGGATACAAAAAAAAAAAAAAAAAGAAAAAAATATCTCGTTTGGGGAGAATAACGTGGTTAAAGTCAATTTTCTCGATTTTCAAGCCAATATATTTCCCTTGCTGTTCAAGCCAAGGGACAGAAAGTTTCCTATACAGGGGTTTCGGACAAGGCGGTTCTAATGGTGTACTTTTTGTTTTGATCTGACTCCTGCTTTAGGAGCTATGGGTTTTTATATTTCTTAACATTGGACGTGATCGTCTCTTACTAGGTTGCTAGCTACCGCTGCAACCCGGATCTCTTAACAAAAAGGGTTCGTAGCTCAGAGGTAGAGCCATCGACTGCAGATCGATAGGTCACCGGTTCGAATCCGGTCGGGCCCTAATTTTTCAGAAAGTAATTATGGTTTAAAATCTAATCACTGCTCTTTTACCCCAAACAAGATTTTAATTTATGTCTAATATTAATCATTAAGGAAAATGCATTATCTATATAATGATTTCTTATAATACCTCAATTACTATGGATGAAAGTTCGTTCTTTAATGTAATTTATTTCTGCTACTTTGGGCTAAGGTTCGTTCTTTCATGTAAAACTAGCAAAACATTTTTTAAGTCTGATGAAGATTTAACTGATGTGTCAAAAGTAAGGTTGTAAGTCGACGATTTTGTTTTGGCCTTATTATAATTGGTATGGTGAAATAATAATATGCATATGGTTCTTAAATCATACTTGTTTATGGTCCCATATGGTCTAGTGGCTAGGATAGTTAACTTTCATTCAACAGGCCCGGGTTCGATTCCCGGTGTGGAAAATTTTTGACTCTATAATCTTCGAACAATTTGAACCTTTTATAATTTATAATGATGTATAATATAAATACTGTAATCTTAACTATAGTGAAGTTGCCTATGCAAGTTAGTATAGGGAAGAGTTCGATCTTTATTATAACTATTTATGTCACAGTTAACATGGGCTAGGTGTCCTTCTTTATTGTAACTTTATTGTTAAAACATTTTTTAAGGCTGATGAAGATTTAACTGATGTGTCAAAAGTAAGGTTGTAAGTCGACGATTTTGTTTTGGCCTTATTATAATTGGTATGGTGAAATAATAATATGCATATGGTTCTTAAATCATACTTCTTTATGGTCCCATATGGTCTAGTGGCTAGGATAGTTAACTTTCACTTAACAGGCCCGGGTTCGATTCCCGGTGTGGAAAAATTTTTAACTCTATAATCTTCGAACATTCGAACCTTTTATAATTTATAATGATGTATAATATAAATACTGTAATCTTAACTATAGTGAAGTTGCCTATGCAAGTTAGTATAGGGAAGAGTTCGATCTTTATTATAAAATTATGACGTCACTGCATCAAAAATACAGTTTTTATTGAAAAATTTATTCTCTTTTAGAAATAATTTATTTTAGTTACAAAAGGTTTTTAACCCAATTAATTTCCTTTAAAATGAGCTATTGAACAACCCTCTACGATGTTCCAGTGCCAAGCTATCTCTGGAAAAGAAAGAAAAAAAAAAGAAAAAATATCTCGTTTGGGGAGAATAACGTGGTAAAAGTCAATTTGCTTGATTTTCAAGCCAATATATTTCCCTTGCTGTTCAAGCCAAGGGACAGAAAGTTTCCTATACAGGGGTTTCGGACAAGGCGATTCTAATGGTGTACTTTTTGTTTTGATCTGACTCCTTTTTTAGGAGTTATGGGTTTTTATATTTCTTAACATTGGACGTGATCGTCTCTTACTAGGTTGCTAGCTACCGCTGCAACCCGGATAAAAAAAAATAATACATTGTGCAAACATTGTTCTTTACTTAGGCAGCGCTGTTGCGTTGCCTATGATTCTAATTTGAATTAAAAAATTAAATTTACTGCTCAGACATCATAAATAATTTTACAGTTTGCAGTTAAATAAAATTATTTTATTTAAAATTTTCAGGATTATTCTAGTTTCAGTTAACAAATGAATTTTTTGTTAAAGCCCCCCAAAAATTACTGTATTTTATATAATAATGGATAATTATATAAAAAAACCGTATTGACAAACACTATTTATGATGAACTATATTGGTCCTTTATGTAATATAAAAATAATTTGTTTTAATTACAAGAAGTTTTTAACCCCATTAATTTTCTTTAAAATGAGCCATTGAACAACTCTCTACGATGTTCCAGTACCAAGCTATCTATTGAATTACTAACCTATACTATAATAAAGTAGCGTATAAAATCTAGTATAGGCAAGAGGTCGTTCTTTATTATAATGATTTTCCAAACATATTTAAAACTTTTAGTTACTATATGCTTCGGTTTGTCTTTCACTTGATTGCAGCTATAGCTACAACTATCATTTAGAGCTCGTTCTTTACTATATAAAAATACTAAACTTTTCAGTTAGTAAAGCCTGAAGTTCATTCTTTATTATAAAATAAATTACAAACAGGAAAAAGCCTACGGCTTTTTCTTCTTTGGAATAGTAAGAGACGATCCTCAAATAATCAGGCAGCTAACTAGGTTTATAATTTGTTCTTTAATATAAACTTCATTAATTGGATATTTGAATATATCCTATATGGTCTAGAGGTTTGGATAGCTCTCACCCAGCAGGCTTGAGTTATAAAAACTATGACGACATTCAATATTTATCTAGTAGGGTTTCAGACAAGGTAATTCTAATGATGTACTTTTGTTTTGATCTGACTCTATTTTTAGGAGTTTTGTTATATTTCTTAGCATTGGACTGATCGTCTCTTACTAGATTGCTAGCTACTGCTGCAACCCGGATTCACATATATATTATTTATGAGAGGCAACCTGGCCGTGTGGTCAAAGGCACTGGTGTTAGCCACCAGTCTCTTTGGAGGCGTGGGTTCAAATCTTACCGCTGGTATACGATTATGTTTGAAAGACTGCAGTGTGAAAAGACATCGAAAATGCAGTTTTTGGTGGAAAAATTTATTCTCTTTTAGAAATAATTTATTTTAGTTACAAAAGGTTTTTAACCCAATTAATTTCCTTTAAAATGAGCTATTGAACAACCCTCTACGATGTTCCAGTGCCAAGCTATCTCTGGAAACAAAGAAAAAAAAAAGAAAAAAATATCCCGTTTAGGAAGAATGTTGTAGTAGCTGCCACTTTTCTTGATTTTCAAGCCAATATATTTCCCTTTCTGTTCAAGCCAAGGGACAGAAAGTTTCCTATACAGGGGTTTCGGACAAGGTGGTTCTAATGGTGTACTTTTTGTTTTGATCTGACTCCTTTTTTAGGAACTATGGGTTTTTATATTTCTTAACATTGGACGTGATCGTCTCTTACTAGGTTGCTAGCTACCGCTGCAACCCGGAAAGACGAGTCTCAAACAATCAAGTAGCTAGCTAATTCCATTGTATGCATTGTTTGTTATTAAAATGATCGTCTTTTATCGTAACTAGGTTTCAGCCATCTCTACAGCCATGATACTGATGGAAATTACATAATCCCTATTTATGTTTCAGTTAACATGGGCAAGGTGTCGTTCTTTATTGTAATCTTTACTGTAAATTATAACCGGAAAAAAATTAAGTACCTAACTAAGTCCAATGTATGGAATTACTTGTTACTCCAATGATCGCCTTTTAATGTAAAAGTTGATTAAAAACAGGAAAAAGCCTACGGCTTTTTCTTCTTTGAAATAGCAAGAGACGAACCTCAAACAATCAAGTAACTAACTAATTCCAATGTAGGCAATTGTTTGTTATTCCAGTGATCGTCTTTTAATATAACCAGTCTCTTCGCAGTCGTGGGTTCAAATCTTACCACTGGTATACGATTATGATTCATATGTACAAGAATCAAATATCTTTGAAAAGACTGCAGTATGAAAAGACACCAAAAATGCAGTTTTTAATTGAAAAATTTATTTTCTATTAGCAAAAATTTATTTTGGTTACGAAGTATTTTTAACCCCAATTAATTTCCTTTCAAATGAGCCATTGAAAAACTCTCTACGATGTTCCAATGCCAAGCTATGTGTGGAAAACAAGAAATAAAAAAATATCCCATTTATGAAGAATGTTGTGGTAGCTGCCACTTTTCTTGATTTTCAAACCAATATATTTCCTTTGCTGCTCAAGCCAGGGGACAGAAGGTTTCCTATTCAGGGGTTTTGGATAAGGTGGTTCTAATGGTGTACTTTTTGTTTTGATCTGAATCCTTTCTTAGGAACTATGGGTTTTTATATTTCTTAACATTGGATGTGATTGTCTCTTACTAGGTTGCTAGCTACCACTGCAACCCGAATAAAATCACATGTAACCTCGTATGACGTCAAATATACCACACACCTATTTTATTTTTCTTGTTGCAACAGTTATTATGAGATAGACTTTGGTCCTGACTATAATCTACGATGTTCCAGTGCCAAGCTATCTGTGGAAAAAAAAGAAAGAAAAAATATTCCGTTTAGGCAGAATGTTTTAGTCGTTCTTTATTATAAACTTCAAAAACGCATAAAAAAGTTGTTCATATTCATTTTTGTATATTTTTTTATATTCAATTTTGTTTTATTCATTTTATATTTGTTATTATGAATCTGAAAAACATTTTGGGGGAGGGGGGTTCAAACCCACTAAACCCTTTGGATGCGTCCTTGAATGTTATTAATTTACTTTAAAATGATCCATTAAACAACTCTCTACGATGTTCCAGTGCTAAGCTATCTATGGAATGTAAAGTTTAAAATACAATCTTACGACGAACTGTTAGATTGCTTCAAAAATCAAATGTCTTTGAAAAGACAGCAGTATGGAAAGACATCAAAAATACAGTTTGTAGCGGAAAAATTTATCCTGTTTTAAAATAATTTGTTTTAGTTACAAAAGGTTTTTAACCCAATTAATTTCCTTTAAAATGAGCAATTGAACAATTTTCTAAGATGTTCCATTGCAAAGCTATCTCTGGATAACAAGAAAGAAAGAAAAAAATATCCCGTTTAGGCAGAATGTTGTAGTAGTTGCCACTTTTCTTGATTTTCAAGCCAATATATTTCCCTTGCTTTTCAAGCCAAATGACAGAAAGTTTCCTATACAGGGATATCGGACAAGGCAGTTCTAATGGTGTACTTTTTGTTTCGATCTGACTCCTTTTTTAGGAACTATGGGTTTTTATATTTCTTAACATGGACGTGATCGTCTCTTACTAGGTTGCTAGCTACCGCTGCAACCCGGATTAAGGTTACGTGTTGAGTAGAAATAACCTAACAAAAAACAAAACTAATTAAAAAAATTTCTGGTATTATTCTATACCAGCCGTTTAGGCCAAATATAACATTCTACCGTTTAGGAAGAATGTTGTAGTAGCCGCCACTTTTCTTGATTTTCAAGCCAATATATTTCCCTTGCTGTTCAAGCCAAGGGACAGAAATTTTTCTATTTATGGGTCTCGGACAAGGCGGTTCTAATGGTGTACTTTTTGTAGTGATCTGACTTTTTTTTTAGCAGTTATGGGTTTTTATATTTCTTAACATTGGAAATTATCGTCTCTTATTTGATTGCTAGCTACAGCTGCAACCCGTATTCTTAACATTGGACGTGATCGGCTTTTACTAGGTTCCTAGCTACACTACTATACAAATAACCCCTCTCCCAATTTAAGCTACTGGTATTCATTGATGCAAGAAGTTTTTTCAAAGCACGTATTTAAACTTTTGGTCAATATTGATTATGGTTCGCCTGAGAAGTTGAACAATATACTTCAATGTACATTTCATCCCCAACAAAGAATTGAGATATTTTGTACTAAATTTAGGAAACCTGCCGATGTGACTGCGTGAGGAATTTCTAGACATATCATCAACCCTATAATTACTTGTTTACTATCAATTGCTGTAGCGCATTGGCTAGTGAGCTCTCTTCCTGACAACGAAGATAGAAGTTCGAGTCGCTCTACAGTAACAAGAGAATCCTGATTATAATTAAAAATGACAATTTCTTCAACACTAAAATGTATGAAATTTGCATCTATTGAATTAAAAAAATTTTCAAAAGAAAAGTTTTATTTTTTTAGATTAAAAATGTTTCTGTACATTATTCTTGAACTTACGAGAATCGAAAAGACTTTCCTTTTCGTGGAAACTATTAACAAATTGGTTCATAAGATTGTTTTTAAATTGATTAAATGTAATATCTAATGTTATAAGTCTTTTGACGCAGCTAAAGTGTCCGCTTTTATGCTCTGTTGGGTGAAGAATCCAGTCTATTTTGTTCATTTCGAACAAATAATTTGCAGAAAATTCCTCCTTGTACATCTCTTCTAACTTTTATTTGAGGATGTAAAGGAGCAGCTGCTTTTTAAGCTTTCGCACTTTCGTTGTATCTCTGGGAGGGAGTCGTGGATGCAGAATTTTCTTTGTTGAATTTTCATCATCATATCTATCAAGCATCTTTCGAATTTCATCAAAAGTCTGAATTTCCGGTTCGTTTCTCTCTTGGCCCTCGAAATTTTCATGTTCTACAGGATACTTAAGTTTCAAAATTCCCCTTTTTGCTTGAGCATCATCACCTACATAAGCATCCTGGCTGCCTGATTTAATCATCACTCTTGTATGTTTTGGACGTCCAACCACAGCAGAAAACAATGTTTTTGGGATATCTTCTCCTGAAAATCCTGCTTTACAAACCCTTGATCCATTATCAATAACAAATGCACGTAAATCTTCTGTCTTTTTTTCAAATCTGCTAGTAATTCTTACTATAAAATGTCGTGAAAAACTGAAGGGACGTATCAAGTAGCTAAATCCTAACAAAAAATAAAACTAACTTCAAAATTTCCAGATATTTTTCTAGATTGAAATAAAAGACGAAAAATTACTCGGACACCATAAATGTTTTCTTAGTTTGAAAAATAAACTTAGCGATTCTGAACCAAAACTAAAATAAAAAATTGAATTTCCTTTTTACTGAAATAAAGCACAAAAGATATGCACTTTAGAAGTTGAGCCAAATAAAGTTTGATTCCAGGAGATAATTATAACTTTGAATTGATAGATAGAATAAAACTTTTGTTGATGAAATCGAACAAATGAGTATACTAATTTAAAAATGTTCAGGTATTTCTTTAGTTTGAATTAAATAATTAATATTGTTGCTCAGACACCATAAATAATTTTTTAGTTTACATAATAATCTTAGTGATTCTGAATTAAACCATAAAATAAAATAAGAAATTGAATTTTATTTCTACGAAAATGTAGCGCTAAAGATACGCACTTTAGAAGTTGAGCCAAAAAAAGTTTGGTTCCAGGAGACAATTGTAACTTTGAAATAAGAGATGAAATAAAAGATTCGTTTATTAAACCGATCTCAAAAACAGACTAATTTGAACATTTTCAGGTATTTTACAAGTTTGAAATAAAAGATTAATATTATTGCTCAGACCCCATAAATATTTTTCCAGTTTGAATAATAGTATTAGCGATTTTGTACTGATAGAATTACAGATAACATTATAATATCGCAATTACTTTTGCACCATATATTGTTACAGTCTAAGATTATGACGTCATTAATCAATCTTGTACATGATTGGACGTAATGAAATCAAGAAAAGGATCAAGTTGTCTGCGTTTAGAAGACAAGCGACAGTGAGATCTATATATAGAAGCCTGCCGCGTGCCGAGTGCCAGGGTCTGACGGCGTCATATTTATGAGGACAAATTTAATATTTTCATGTATGGAAAAGTACATTAAATTCCTTAAAGAGCAAAAATTGGTAATTGCAAAAACCCTTGTATATACTTTTGCAAGGGATTACAACAATTTTAAAGCCCTAATATAGAAAGCCAAAGATTTGAAGTTTAGTAGAAATCGTTGTTAGAAATCGGACTTGCTGTAATAATGAAATATTTATGAATAGATTCAGTATGAAAAGACATTAAGTTGCCTAAGAAACAAAAAACTAGTAATTGCAAAAATATTTGTATATATTTTAACAAGGCATTACAACAATTCTAAAAACTTAGAAAAGAAAACCAAAAGTTTGAAGATTAGTAGAAATCATTGTAAGCAATCAGATTTGCTTTAATAATCCAATAGTTTTGAATAGACTGCAGTATGAAAATACATTGAATTGAGAAAAGAAATATATAGAAGCCTGCCGTGTGCTGAATGCTTGGGCCCTGCGGAAACACGCTTATGAGGAAAAATTGAAGATTTTCAAGTATGGAGAAAAACCTTAAATTGCTTAAAGAGCCAAAAATTGGTAATTGCAAAAGTTTTGCCATATATTTTGCATATATTTTGCCAAATAATTAAAACAATTTCAGAACCCTAAAATAGAAAACCAAAAGTGTGAATCTTCGTAGAAATCGTGTATAGAAAACGGACTTGCGGTAATAATCAAATATTTATGAATAGATTCAATAGGAAGACATTAAATTGCCTAAAGAACAAAAACTAGTAATTGCAAAAATATTTGTATATATTTTAACAAGGTATTACACCACTTCTAAAACATCAGAAAAGAAAACAAGAAGTTTGAAGCTTAGTAGAAATCTAGTAAAATCTAGTAATTAGTAGAAATCTTGTAGAAGTTTAACGATTCCACTTTGTGAAAAGAAACTGCATCCATTCCTAAAAATGTTTAAATGAGTTTTTTAAACACATAAGGATTATATCAAAGACTGAACTGTTGACCACACAATAAATCCAAGTTGCAGCGGTAGCTAGCAACCTAGTAAGAGACGATCACCTCCAATGTAAAGAAATATAAAACCCCCAACTCCTAAAAAAAGAGTCAGATCAAAACAAAAAGTATAACATTAGAACCGCCTTGTCCGAAACCTCTATAAAGGAAACTTACCGCCCTTTGGCTTGAATAACAAAGAAAATATATTGGCTTGAAAACCAAGCAAATTGACTTTTACCACGTTATTCTCCACAAACGGGATATTTTTTTCTTTCCGCTTGATTTTCCTTCTCAGCTAGCTGGGCACTGGAAAATCATAGAGAGCTGTATAATAGCTCATTTTAAAGGAAATTGCAACATCTAGTGCCTTTTGAAATTAAAAATAAAATACTTTTTAAAGTAGAATCAATTTTGTCAAAAAAATTGCATTTTTGATGTATTTTCATGCTGCAGTCTTTTCAAAGATATTTGAATTTTGAAGCAATCAAACAGTTCATGGTAATGAACTCTATAGTAATAATAGCTACTTGTCTCAATAGTAACCGAAACTCCTGGAACCAAAATTTTCTTTTTTGGCTTAATCGCTAAAATTATTATGTAAACTGCAAAAATATCTATGATGCCTAATCAGTAATAGTAATTTCTTAATTTAAACAACAAAAATACATGAAAATTTTATAATTAGTTTTACTTTTTGTCTCCTGGAAGAAAATTTTTTTTCAACTCAGTTCAAAGTTATTATTGTATCCTGGAACCAAACTTTTTTTGGTTTGTAACCCGTAAAGTACGTATCTCCATATTATTGTCTTATAATTGCGATTATTTTAGTTTTCAGTCCAGAATCGCTAAACTTATTATGTAAACTGCAAAAATATTTATGGTGTCTAACCAATAATACTAATTTTGTAATTCAAACAAGATAAATACCTGAAAATTTAAAAATTAGTTTTTTTTATGCTAGGTTTTAGATACTTACGTTAAGGAGCGATCTGTAGCCTTTATCAATATCGTAAGAAATTAATTCTATTTAAAACGAAATTAAGTACAAATGGCACAAGAAATAGAGATTTCCTTTAAAACAAGCCATTGAACAACTCTCTGCGATGTTCCAGGGCCAAGCCATCTGTGAAAAAGAAGAAAGAAAAAAAGATGCCGTTTGTGGAGAATAACCTGGTTGAAGTAAATTTTCTTGATTTTCAAGCCAATATATTTTCTTTGTTATTCAAACCAAAGGACGGTAAGTTTGCTATGTAGAAGTTTTGGACAAGGCGGTTCTAATAGTGTACTACTAGATTGTTAGCTACCGCTGCAACCCAGATAAACCTTGATTACAAACAGGAAAAAGTCTACGGCTTTTTCTTCTTTGAAATAGTAAGAGACGAACCTCAAACAATCAAGTAGCTATCTAAGCCCAATGTATGCAATGGTCTTTATTCCAATGATCGTATTTTAATGTAACTATTTAATTTTTCTATGGGACGTGATCGTCTCTTACTAGGTTGCTAGCTACTGCTGCAACCCGGATGTGGAGAATAACGTGGTTAAAGTCAATTTTCTTGATTTTCAAGCCAATATATTTCCCTTGCTGTTCAAGCCAAGGGACAGAAAGATTCCTATACAGGGGTTTTGGACAAGGCAGTTGTAATGGTGTAGTTTTTTGTTTTGATCTGACTCCTTTTTTAGGAGCTATGGGTTTTTTTATTTCTTAACATTGGACGTGATCGTCTCTTTCTATGTTGCTAGCTACCGCTGCAACCCGGATTGCTAGCTACCGCTGCAACCTGGATACCGCTGTAACCCTGATAACAAACAGGAAAATATTACAAACAGGAAACAGCCTACGGCTTTTTATTCTTTGAAATAGTAAGAGACGAACCTCAAACGATCAAGTAGCTAACTAAGTCCAATGCATACTATAACTTTTCGTTCTTTACTGTAACTGTGGATAAGAAAGAAAAAAAAATATCCCGTTTAGGGAGAATAACGTGGATAAAGTCAATTTTTTTGATTTTCAAGCCAATATATTTCCCTTGCTGTTCAAGCCAAGGGACAAAAAGTTTACTATACAGGGTTTCGGACAAGGCGGTTCTAATGGTGTACTTTTTGTTTTGATCTGACTCCTTTGTTAGGAACTATGGGTTTTTATATTTCTTAACATTGGACGTGATCGTCTCTTACTAGGTTGCTAGCTACCGCTGCAACCCGGATGGACGTGATCGTCTCTTACTAGGTTGCTAGCTACCACTGCAACCCGGATGCTAGCTACCGCTGCAACCCGGATTTCTTAACATTGGACTGATCGTCTCTTACTAGGTTGCTAGCTACCGCTGCAACCCAGATTCTATGCTATATGATTACAAACAGGAAAAAGCCTACGACTTTTTCTTCTTTGAAATAGTAAGAGACGAACCTCAAACAATCACGTAGCTAACTAAGTCAAAAGTCTGCAATGGTTTGTTATTGCAATGATCGTCCCTTAATGTAAGTTTCTTCTCGTCAGTTTCAAATGGGTTTACCTTTCTGTGCTGTATGATATACGGTTTAAAAAGCCTTTTTCTGAGGTAGAAGGACCCGTCAGTTAACATCATATTATCATCAGTACCATTACGCTCCCGTTCATACCAAGACAATAACTGAAAAAGACTGATATTTTCCATATGTTCCGGTCTTTTAGGGTAGATATCAATAACCCAGTGGCTAATGTACAAATCACTACTCTGTGGATCGTTTTTAGCAAGCTTTTCAAGCTCCTCATACCTTCTCAGTGTCCTCTTCACCTCCCTCTTTTTCGAAAGGTCAATATATCTAAATTGCCTAGAAATACTATACAATTTAGTACCAAGAAGCCTATCAGCAGCTTCCACTGCTCCAACTTAACGGGTTTTTATGGACTTCAACAAGTAGGACATAGTTCGTTGACCAAGACTTTTGCATGCATTATTTACTTCCTCTCACATTGCTTCTATTTCGACACTCTCTGCTTTTGTCGCGTAATCGGTAATGTAATACGGTAATTTAGAGCCCAAATGGCCAATATATTGAACATCAATGTTTGCTTGATTAGCAATAAGAACGCAGGAGAATAGTCATTTATATAACGCTCGTCATCTCTTCGAAGCAGATGATATATTCTTTTTCTTGGCTTTTTACGGTTTGTACCATGAGCCAAGCAGTCAAGGATGTCATATAATTCTGTTCGTTCCTTTGTAGGACGAGGAAAGCCAAACTTACAATACGTAACCCATCTTCCTCTTTTTCTCTTATACTTTCTTTGACAGTATTTATTACAGCGGTGCACTTGATGGTCTTTGACCAGTTTGTGAAGAGTTGGACTAGTCAATCTATTTGGTATTTCACAAGTTATAATACTATTGATATACTGAATCACTTCAGACGCTGTTGATTTCCCAATAATAGGAGCATCTTCAATCCACAACACACAGTGTACATGAGGCGCACCTCGTTTCTGATACTCGATACGCCAGAAATGATCCTTAATTTACCAAACAAAGGATCTGTCTTTGAACAAATTAGCTCATTAAATATAGGTGTCCATTTTTTGTCAAAGTGCATGGAAACTGCAATTGGATCTAGACACGTCATCTCTGCTGGGGTCATTTTTGCCACACCAGGTAAGTTCCTATGGACAGTCCGTAAATAGTCAATAAATTCAGGAGAGTACCACTCAGCACATGAAACTGTCAGAAACAAAGTCGGTGGACCCAATTGCTCAATCATTGACTTTACTTTATAGGAAAGAGATTGAAAATACTGCTGAGATCCTCTGATTTTTGATTGAACAGAAAACAAAGTCGCTTCCATCTCTCCATCACGGGAATGAAGCCTGTCTATAAATTGACGAGCATTTTGATTTGGTTTCACAGTCCGTAACATATGACCGACGCTATTACACATGTAAGAGAATTCTTGCAATTGGAAGCTGTGAAAAAGAAACTGTTTGTCAAGACGAAACTTAGTATGTCTGCTAAGAAGCCTTGATTTAAAATATTCTGCATTCCTAATCCGAAATGGTCTTGCCTTGTCACGCAAGCCATATTTGCCTTTCGGGAAAAGATTTGGAAACACTTTTAGATCAAGTTCTTCCTGAAATAAGTCTTCGCTCTCACCTTTTAGTTTCTTGATTTGAAATTGGTCAGTACCAAGATCTTTCATCTGCTTAAAATCTTCAATGAAGTCTTTTGGAACCGCTGAATTGAGAGGCTGGACAGAAAAATGTTCAACCAATGTAGTTTTTGCGCTTTCTGTCAGTTTCTGAAGGATTGCAGCTTCCAGTATTTCAGGTAAATTATCAACACCAACCGCTTTTTCAGCAAGACGTGCTTCAAGTATTTTATTTAAATCTTCTAGGGTGTATGCATGTATTGTTTTATAGAGACTGTTGTTCTCTCTTAACCACAACAGTACTTCATGGACTTTTCTCAGATCTATTAGTGCAGTCCAAACATTCTTGTTGTAAGTAGGCTGACCATTGACAATGACTACAAAACTATCAATGTTAAGAAGTTTTTCAGGCTGAATATCTGCATTTGCTTGCACATCAACAGGTAGATATACTATTCTCCCCTTAAGAGCGTCAACAAGTTCTGTTCTAGGTCTCTTCAATGCAGTTACTTGCCCTAATCTGACGATCGTAAGACAAGGCATTACAAATCGAATCATTGCCATTTCAAAATTATTTGAACACTTTATACATTCCGGTGTACAGTCTATATGAAGGTTATTTAATACTGATCGAACATTCTCCTGACTTTTCAACATTTTCCCAGCACAGTAATCACAGACAAAGAATGAATCTATGACATCCTCTTTCCAACCTGTACATTGAATTAGTTGTTCTCTGTCATCTTTGGGTATGTCCTGTTGTAGGTGTTCTAAAATCGTGGCCATCATTACATCAAAACCTTTCTTATTTGAAAGGGATCTTAGACTCTTCAATTGGTATTTTGTCTTTATCTGCTCACAACTGTCACAATGCATTAAAGGGGCATACATCCCTGATGTTAGCTACCTTATCAAGGCTCTCACCAAATAATTTTATTATTGTATTTTCATCCACAGAAACTCTAATATTGCTATCACCGTAAATGAAGTCTTGACTATTATTACGACAGAGTCTACTTGACACTTCTTCTATGTAATGACTTAGTTCCTTGTACGAGCCCTCGACTTTTAGTAGATAAATATGTTGTATAATCTTACATTTTGATACTGCCTTATATACGCTATTAATGAAACAGTTCAAGACAGGAAAATGTGGAGCTAGTGCCCTTAGAGAACGCAAATAGCTCTGATATCCCTCATTTGGGCTACAGTATAACGAATGCCCATGCTTTCTTGTGTCCCTGTAATTGATTTCACAATAATCCAAGCCGCCAAGGTAGAAATTAACCACTTTGTCAGTTGAAAATTTTTAAGCTATATTATTTTCAAGGATATCAAAAAGAATTTGACATAATTCAATATCCGTCGGATAGAGCTTGCAGATATCAGGGTGACATTGCCAAGTAACCTGCTGCCCAATTTTTGGTTTTGAATGTTTACTCAGATTGTTATAGGTGACTTCAGCCATCATAATTTCCTTGTCAGATCTAGTTTTAGAGCACTTTCCAATAGTTGTCTCGTACTTTTCAGGACAGTTTGTTCTACTACACAGAGAATTTTTTGCCAAATATTCAGTAGAACTAAACGAACTTTTTAAAACACGGTTAGAAATGCTTTTTTCTTGAGTCGGTGTTCCAGGAATTTGTTCTAAATCATTAGTCTTACAAACACATTTACTAATAACCCTAACAGGCTCGTTTTCGCCATAATTGAAAAACATTGCTTTTCCTTCGCTGTTGATAGGTATGCTTGTATATACTTTTTTATTGCTGCTACATAAACTGCAATTGCTCCTTCCAAAATTAATATACGAATTTTCTAAGAAGTACGCCTCCGTATATTCACTGTGTTGTCGACATTTTCCATTTAATCTATAAACTGTTCCGCAGTTGCCAATCCATACCTTGGAAGCTTTTCATTAAACTGACAACATTTCTTTTGGATATTACTATGAAGCTTTGCCAAGGAATTTCTAGCCGACTTTTCAACAGCATCCGCTCTTTCAAAGGGAATTTTAATCTGTAATTTTGAATACTTTTCGTGATCCCGATAAAACATGCGTAAAATGTTTCTCAATTTACAAAGATCAGCCTGCATTTTTGCCATCTTCTTGTATTTCTGAATGTAATTTTTCCCTTTGTCCTTATGCGTTCTTCGGTACAACCTCGCAGAGAATATAATTTTTTCATTATAGCTTTTGTCACCCCAGTATCTACCCATTATTCTGGTAGCAACTTTTTCTTATGTTTGTTTCGGTAATCTTTATCATTATCATACCGTTCCTTGCTCTTTTGTCTAGCCTGCTCAATTGTTGCTTCTCTGTAATATTCATCATTACCATACCGTTCCTTGATCTTTTGTTTGGCTGTCTCAATTTTTGCATGTCTATAAACTACATCATTGTGATAACACATCTTGCTGTTTTGTTTTGCTCTCTCAATTATTACTTCTCGATACGCCTGGTCGGTTGAATACCTTTGTTTTGCTCTCTAAATTTTTACTTCTCGATGCGCCTGGTTGGTTGAATACCTTTGCTTTTCTCTTTTCAAGATACTATCTCTGTTGTTTGTGTAGTACTGTTTCTTCAAATTGCGTATAGCTTGCTTCGATCTAACCATTATTCTAATCAAGACTGAGAGAATTTACATCTTTGTCGTTCTTAAGTAGTAATTATGACGTCACGGCGTAATGATTTTATTGACGTCATGGCGCAATGATATTATTTCATGACGTCATCAGAAACAACAATATAATTTCGTGTTTTTCTATTCATGTCATAGCTCTAATATAAAGCTATGACGACATTCATTATTTATCTAGTAGGGTTTCAGACAAGGTAGTTCTAATGATGTACTTTTGTTTTGATATGACTCTATTTTTAGGAGTTTTGTTATATTTCTTAGCATGGGACTGATCGTCTCTTACTAGGTTGCTAGCTACTGCTGCAACCCAAATTCACATATATATTTATTTATGAGAGGAAGCCTGGCCGAGTGGTCCAAGACACTGGTGTTAGCCACCAGTCTCTTCGGAGGCGTGGGTTCAAATCTTACCGCTGGTATACGATTATGTTTGAAAGACTGCAGTGTGAAAAGACATCAAAAATGCAGTTTTTGGTGGAAAAATTTATTCTCTTTCAGAAATAATTTATTTTAGTTACTATAGATTTTTAACCCGATTAATTTCCTTTAAAATGAGCTATTGAACAACCCTCTACGATGTTCCAGTGCCAAGCTATCTGTGGAAAAGAAAAAAAAAGAAAAAAAGAAAAAAATATCCCGTTTGGGGAGAATAACGTGGTAAAAGTCTATTTTCTTGATTTTCTAGCCAATATATTTTCTTTGCTGTTCAAGTCAAGGGACAGAAAGTTTCCTATACAGGGGTTTCGGACAAGGCGGTTCTAATGGTGTACTTTTTGTTTTGTTCTGGCTCCTTTGTTAGGAACTATGGGTTTTTATATTTCTTAACATTGGACGTGATCGTCTCTTACTAGGTTGCTAGCTACCGCTGCAACCCGGATATTTCTTAACATTGGACGTGATAGTCTCTTACTAGGTTGCTAGCAACCGCTGCAACCCGGATATGTAAAATTGTTAATGATTACTTAAAATATTTCATGCTTATTAAGATTATTATAACAACCCGGATAATAAACTGATTACAAACAGGAAAAAGCCTACGGCTTTTTCTTCTTTGAAATAGTAAGAGACGAACCTCAAACCATCAAGTAGCTAACTAATTCCAAAGTATGCAATTGTTTGTTATTCCAATGATCGTCTTTTAATGTAATTCTAGCTACCACTGCAACCCGGATAATAAACTGATTACAAACAGGATAAAGCCTACGGCTTTTCCTTCTTTGAAATATTATGAGACGAACCTCAAAAATCAAATTGCTAACTAATTCAAATGTATGTAATTCTTTTTTATTCCAATGATGGTCTTTTTATGTAATTTTCTTATGTTTGTTTCGGTAATCTTTATCGTTATCATACAGTTCTTTGCTCTTTTGTTTGGCTGTCTCAATTTTTCAAAGTCTATAAACTTCATTATTATATAACGCTGTTTGTCACTATCAATTTTTGCATGTCTATAAACTTCATCATTATAATAACGCTGTTTGTCACTATCAATTTTTGCATGTCTATAAACTTCATCATTATAGCAACGCTGTTTGTCACTATCAATTTTTGCATCTCGATACGCCTTGTCGGTTGAATACCTTTGCTTTCTCTTTTCAAGATGTTGTCTCTGTTTTTTGTATAGTACTGTTTATTTAAATTACTTATAACTCACTTAGAAGGCATCTTATTACAAAACAAGAAATAATATTCTTATCTAATTAACACTTCTTAAGACTCGTATTGAGAACCCATAACCTAACAAAAAATAAAACTAATTTTTAAATTTTCAGGTATTTTGTTAGTTTGAATGAAAAGACTAAAATTATTGCTCAGATATCATAAATATTTTTGCAGTTTATATAATAACTTAAGCGATTCTAAACTGAAAAATAAAATATATTAAAAAATTGATGACTTTTTTATTTCTTAACATTGGAGGTGATCTTCTCTTACTAGGTTGCTAGTTACCGCTGCAACCCGGATAAGATACGAACCTCGAACAATCAAGTAGCTAACTTTTTCCAATGTTTGCAATGGTTTGTTATTCCAATGATCGTATTTTAATGTAATTTCAGCCATATCTGATGAAACTTACATATTCCCCATTTATAATGAACTCTATCGATCCTTTATGTATTTAATGTAATAACCAATGATCTTCTTTTATTGTAAATTCTTAACTATAATGCATCTTCACACACAAAATGATGAATGTCGTGACAATAGTGTGTTACAACGATAAATGGCTTTATAGTAAAATATTATGATGACATCAGTTGAAACGGCAGTACGTTCTATACTATAACTAGCTACCGCTGCAACCCGGATACCACTCTAACCCTGATAACAAACAGGAAAATATTACAAACAGGAAAAAGCCGCTGCAACCGGGATTTCAGCCATATTCGATGAAACTTACATATTCCCTGTTTATAATGAACTCTATCGATCCTTTATGTATCAATTTACAAAGATCAGCCTGCATTTTTGCCATCTTCTTGTATTTCTGAATGTAAATTTTCCCTTTGTCCTTATGCGTTCTTCGGTACAACCTCGCAGAGAATTTAATTTTTCCATTATAGCTTTTGTCACCCCAGTATCTACCCATTATTCTGGTAGCAACTTTTTTCTTATGTTTGTTTCGGTAATCTATATCGTTATCATACCGTTCCTTACTCTTTTGTTTGGCTGTCTCAATTTTCGCATGTCTCTAAACTACATCATTATAATAACGCTGTTTTTCACTATCAATTATTACTTCTCGATACGCCTGGTCGGTTGAATACCTTTACTTTTTTCTTTTCAAGATGCTATCTCTGTTTTTTTGGTAGTACTGTATTTTTAACTTGCGTGTAGCTTGATTGACTGAAACCATTATGTAATCATTAGTTGAATGTTTTTATGTCACGTATCAAGTATCAAGAACCTAACAAAAAATTAAACGAATTTTTAAATTTTCAGGTATTTTTCTAGTCTAAATTAAAAGATTAGAACTATTGTTCAGACACCATAAATATTTTTGCAGTTTATAACTTTAGCGATTCTGAACTAAAAACGAAAATAAAATAAAAATTAATTTTTTTCAATTTTTATGTCACGTCGCTAATTAAGTCATATATGGTTATTAGTACACAATAGGTTTTAGATATTACGTCATGTCACTTATTACGTCATATATGGTTATTAGTAGATATTCGGTAAAGTATTCGTTCTTTATTATAGTCAAGGCAAAGGGCGGTAAGTTTCCTTTATAGAGTTTTCGGACAAGGCAGTTCTAATGGTGTACTTTTTGTTTTGATCTGACTCTTTTTTTAGGATTTAGGGGTTTTTATATTTCTTAACATTGGACGTGATCGTCTCTTACAAGGTTGCTAGCTACCGCTGCAACCCGGATTACAAACAGGAAAAGCCTATGGCATTTTCTTAATTGGAATAGTAAGAGACGACCTGCCCACAACTTACGATTTTGTCATCCTTGATCAATTTTTAATATGAAATTATAATCTGATTTTAGTTACTGTGGGCTGGAAGTTTGTTCTTTACTGTAATTTTGATCTGACTCTTTTTTTAGGAGTTAGGGGTTTTTATATTTCTTAACATTGGACGTGATCGACTCTTACTAGGTTGCTAGCTACCGCTGCGAACCAGCTGTAATGTAGCTACCCTTGGAGCCACTGTATATCAGTTACTATGGGTGAGAGACCGTTCTTTACTGTAACGGATTAAAGTCAATTATCTTGATTTTCAAGCCAATTTATTTCCCTTGCTGTTCAAGCCAAGGGACAGAAAGTTTACTATACAGGGGTTTCGGACAAGGCGGTTCAAATAGTGTACTTTTTGTTTTGATCTGACTTCTTTGTTAGGAACTACGGGTTTTTATATTTCTTAACATTGGACGTGATCGTCTCTTACTAGGTTGCTAGCTACCGCTGCAACCCGGATGCTGCAACCCAAAAATTTTGATCTGACTCTTTTTTTAGGAGTTAGGGGTTTTTATATTTCTTAACATTGGACGTGATCGTCTCTTTCTAGGTTGCTAGCTACCGCTGCAACCCGGATGTAATGTAGCTACCCCTGGAGCCACCGTATATCATCGTTCTTTACTGTAATGCTGCAACCCAAATTCACATATACATTTATAAGAAGCAGCCTGGCCGAGTGGTCCAAGGCACTGGTGGTAGCTACCAGTCTCTTCGGAGGCGTGGGTTCAAATCTTACCGCTGGTATACGATTATGTTTGAAAGACTGTAGCGTGAAAAGACATCAAAAATGCAGTTTTTGGTGGAAAAATTTATTCTCTTTTAGAAATAATTTATTTTAGTTACTATAGATTTGTAACCCAAATTATTTTCTTTAAAATGAGCCATTGAACAACGATCTACGATGTTCCAGTGCCAAGCTATCTCTGGATACAAAAGAAAAAAATATCCCGTTTAGGCAGAATGTTGTAGTAGCTGCCACTTTTCTTGATTTTCAAGCCAATATATTTCCCTTGCTGTTCAAGCCAAGGGACCGAAAGTTACGTACGATAATATAAACCACCTTATATCAGTTACTATGGGCCAGAGATCGTTCTTTACTGTACATTGATCAATCTTTAGCATTAATTATAATCTTATTTTAGCTACAATGGGCTGGAAGTGTGTTCTTTAATGTAAACAAAGTCTAATGTATGCAATGGTTATTTATTCAAATGACCGTCCTTTAATGTAAGTCTCTTACAAGGTTGCTAGCTACCATTGCAACCCGGAAACTACGTAACTCATTTTAAAGGTAGAACTCTTTCTAATTGATTACAAACAGGAAAAAGCCTACGGCTTTTTCTTCTTTGAAATAGTAAGAGACTAGCCTCAAACAATCAAGTAGCTAACTAAATCAAATGTATGTATTGGGTTTTTATTCCAATGACTGTCTTTTAGTGGAAAATTTTAATATATTGACCTTAAATATAATAACTGTACTAGCCTATACTATACTTAAGTGGCCTATAAAATTTAGTATAGGCAAGAGGTCGTTCTTTATTATAATACCGGTGCGGGAAAATTTTTAACTCTATAATCTTCGAACATTTGAACCTTTTATAATTTATAATGATGTATAATATAAATACTGTAATCTTAACTATAGTGAAGTTGCGTATGCAAGTTAGTATAGGGAAGAGTTCGATCTTTATTATAATTTTTTAGGAACTATGGGTTTTTATATTTCTTAACATTGGACGTGATCGTCTCTTACTAGGTTGCTAGCTACCGCTGCAACCCGGATAACTTTGAACTGAGATGAAAAAAATTTTCTTCCAGGAGACAAAAAGTAAAACTAATTATAAAATTTTCATGTATTTTTGTTGTTTGAATTAAGAAATTACTATTACTGATTAGGCATCATAGATATTTTTGCAGTTTACATAATAATTTTAGCGATTAAGCCAAAAAAGAAAATTTTGGTTCCAGGAGAATCGGTTACTATTGAGAAAAGTAGCTATTATTACTATAGAGTTCATTACCATGAACTGTTTGATTGCTTCAAAATTAAAATATCTTTGAAAAGACTGCAGCATGAAAATACATCAAAAATGCAATTTTTTGGACAAAATTTATTCTACTTTAAAAGTATTTTATTTTTAATTACAAAAGGCACTAGATGTTGCAATTTCCTTTAAAATGAGCTATTATACAGCTCTCTATGATTTTCCAGTGCCCAGCTAGCTGAGAAGGAAAATCAAGCGGAAAGAAAAAAATATCCCGTTTGTGGAGAATAACATGGTAAAATTCAATTTGCTTGATTTTCAAGCCAATATATTTTCTTTGTTATCCAAGCCAAAGGGCGGTAAGTTTCCTTTATAGAGGTTTCGGACAAGGCGGTTCTAATGGTGTACTTTTTGTTTTGATCTGACTCTTTTTTTAGGATTTGGGGGTTTTTATATTTCTTAACATTGGAGGTGATCGTCTCTTACTAGGTTGCTAGCTACCGCTGCAACCCGGATACCCTTGGAAACACCATATATCAGTTACTATGGGCGAGAGATCGTTCTTTACTGTGACTACCCCTGGAGCCACCGTATATCAGTTACTATTGGTGAGAGATCGTTCTTTACTGTAGGACTGAAAACTAAAATAATTGCAATTTTAAGACAATAATATGGAGATACATACTTTACGGGTTACAAACCAAAAAAAGTTTGGTTCCAGGATACAATAATAATTTTGAACTGAGATGAATAAAAATTTTCTTCCAGGAGACAAAAAGTAAAACTAATTATAAAATTTTCATGTATTTTTGTTGTTTAAATTAAGAAATTACTATTACTGATTTGGCATCATAGATATTTTTGCAGTTTACATAATAATTTTAGCGATTAAGCCAAAAAAGAAAATTTTGGTTCCAGGAGTTTCGGTTACTATTGAGACAAGTAGCTATTATTACTATAGAGTTCATTACCATGAACTGTTTGAATGCTTCAAAATTCAAATATCTTTGAAAAGACTGCAGCATGAAAATACATCAAAAATGCAATTTTTTTGACAAAATTGATTCTACTTTAAAAAGTATTTTATTTTTAATTACAAAAAGCACTAGATGTTGCAATTTCCTTTAAAATGAGCTATTATACAGCTCTCTATGATTTTCCAGTGCCCAGCTAGCTGAGAATTAAAATCAAGCGGAAAGAAAAAAATATCCCGTTTGTGGAGAATAACGTGGTAAAGTCATTTGCTTGATTTTCAAGCCAATATATTTTCTTTGTTATTCAAGCCAAAGGGAGGTAAGTTTCCTTTATAGAGGTTTCGGACAAGGCGGTTCTAATGGTGTACTTTTTGTTTTGATCTGACTCTTTTTTTAGGAGTTGGGGGGTTTTATATTCTTTACATTGGAGGTGATCGTCTCTTACTAGGTTGCTAGCTACCGCTGCAACCCGGAAAAATTCTAGCTACCGCTGCAACCTGGACTACCCCTGGAACCACCATATATCAGTTACTATGGGCGAGAGATCGTTTTTTACTGTAAACTTTTCTCAGGAGTTAGGGGTTTTTATATTTCTTAACATTGGACGTGATCGTCTCTTAGTAGGTTGCTAGCTACCGCTGCAACCCGGATATGGACTAAAGTTCGTTCTTTAATGTAAAAATTCAATGATCGAGCCTTTATGTAACCCGGATTAAAAAATTATTATCATATCTTATATGTAACTTTTATTTTATAAGTCTTCGATAGTCTAATGGTAAGTATGCCCACTTGTTATCTGGGAGAAGGGGGTTCAATTCCCCGTCGGGGAGAGCTTTTAATATGTTGAATTAAAAGCACTATCTTTTCAATTTAAAATTTAAAAAAGAAACTTGTTTATTTACATTCTAGATAAAATAATGAAGATAATATGAATGAACCACAGTGTTCAGTTTCTTTGGACTTGAGTTCGTTTTTTAACTATAAATACAAACAGGAAAAAGCCTACGGCTTTTTCTTCTTTTAAATAGTAAGAGACGAAACTCAAACAATCAAGTAGCTAACTAAGTCCAATGTATGGAATGGTTTGTTATTTCAGTGATCGTCTTTTAATGTAAATAGCTACTGCTGCAACCCGGATTCACATATATATTATTTATGAGAGGCAGCCTGGCCGAGTGGTCCAGACACTGGTGTTAGCCACCAGTCTCTTCGGAGGCGTGGGTTCAAATCTTACCGCTGGTATAATGTTTGAAATACTGCATTGTGAAAAGACATCAAAAATGCATTTTTTGGTGGAAAAATTTATTCTCTTTTAGAAATAATTTATTTTAGTTACTAGAGATTTTAACTTAATTAATTCCCTTTAAAATGATCTATTGAACAACTCTCTACGATTTTCCAGTGCCAAGCTATCTCTGGAAAAGAAGAAAAAGAAAAAAAAGAAAAAAATATCCCGTTTAGGCAGAATGTTGTAGTAGCTGCCACTTTTCTTGATTTTCAAGCCAATATATTTCCCTTGCTGTTCAAGCCAAGGGACAGAAAGTTTCCTATACAGGGGTTTCGGACAAGGCGGTTCTAATGGTGTACTTTTTGTTTGATCAGACTCCTCTGTTAGGAACTATGGGTTTTTATATTTCTTAACATCGGACGTGATCGTCTCTTACTAGGTTGCTAGCTACCGCTGCAACCCGGAAATTCGATGATCAAGCCTTTATGTAATAACCCGGATTAAAAAATTATTATCATATCTTATATGTAACTTATATTTTATAAGTCTTAGATAGTCTAATGGTAAGTATGCCCACTTGTTACCTGGGAGAAGGGGGTTTGATTCCCCGTCGGGGAGAACTTTTAATATGTTGAATTAAAAGCACTATCTTTTCAATTTAAAATTTAAAAAAGAAACTTGTTTATTTACAATCTAGCTAAAATAATGAAGATAATATGAATGAACCAAAGTGTTCAGTTTCTTTGGACTTGAGTTCGTTTTTTAACTATAAATACAAACAGGAAAAAGCCTATGGCTTTTTCTTCTTTTAAATAGTAAGAGACGAAACTCAAACAATCAAGTAGCTAACTAAGTCCAATGTATGGAATGGTTTGTTATTTCAGTGATCGTCTTTTAATGTAAAAACTGAATCTTACTAGGTTGCTAGCTACCACTGCAACTTGGAAACCTCACTGTATTACAAACAGAAAAAAGCCTTTGGCTTTTTCTTAATTGGAATAGTAAGAGACGTTCTGTCTACAACCTACGATTATGACATCATTGACCAATCTTTAACCTGAAATTATAATCTTAGTTTAGTTACTATGGTCTGGAAGTTATTTCTTTACTGTAACTTCAATATTCGTTCTTTATTATACTAATTAAGTCCAATGTATGCAATGGTTTGTTATTTCAATGATCGCTCTTTAATGTAACAGCAACCCGGATCAATTAACATGGGTTAAGGATCGTTCTTTACTATAATTATGGGGCGTGATCGTCTCTTGCTAGGTTGCTAGTGACCGCTGCAACCCGGGTCTATTGGTATCAAAATTCCTTTTTTAGAGTTTCGGTTTCTATTGAGACGAGTTGCTCTTACTATACAGTTTGTTATCACGAACTCTGTGATACCACTGCAACCCAGAGGTTGCCAGATATCGATGCAACCTGGATATTCTTATTTCTCTTACTATGAGCTAAGGGTCGTTCTTTACTGTAATAACAGGCAAGGGTTCGATTCCCGGTGTGGGAAAATTTTTAACTCTATAATCTTCGAATATTTGAACCTTTTATAATTTATAATGATGTATAATATAAATACTGTAATCTTAACTATAGTGAAGTTGATATGCAAGTTAGTATAGTGAAGAGTTTGATCTTTATTATAAACAAGAAAAAGCCTACGGCTTTTTCTTCTTTGAAATAGTAAGAGACGAACCACAAGTAACTACCCCTGGAACCACCATATATCAGTTACTATGCATGAGCGATCGTTCTTTACTGTAAATACGGATGATGCTTAAAAAAAACCCAATTACAGTATCGATCCTTTATGTAAAAATAAAAATTAATTTTTTCAATTTTTACGTCACGTCGCTCATTAAGTCATATATGGTTATTAGTACACAATAGGTTTTAGATATTACGTCATGTCACTTATTGCGTCATATATGGTTATTAGTAGATAATCGGTAAAATATTCGTTCTTTATTATAGTCCTATTTTCAGGTATTTCTCTTGTTTGAATTAAAAAATTAGTATTATTGGTTAGACACCATAAATATTTTTGCATTTTACATAATAAGTTTAGCGATTCTGGACTGAAAACTAAAATAATTGCAACTATAGGACAATAATATGGAGATACGTACTTTACGGGTTACAAACCAAAAAAAAATTGTTTCCAGGATACAATGATAACTTTGAACTTAGATGAAAAAATTTTGGTTCCAGGAGACAAAAAGTAAAACTAATTATAAAATTTTTATGTATTTTTGTAGTTTAAATTAAGAAATTACTATTACTGGTTAGACATCTTAATTATTTTTGCAGTTTACATAATAACTTTGGCGATTAAGCCAAAAAAGAAAATTTTGGTTCCAGGAGTGTCGGTTACTATTGAGACAAGTAGCTATTATTACTATAGATTTCATTACCATGAACTGTTTGATTGCTTCAAAATTGAAATATCTTTGAAAAGACTGCAGTATGAAAATACATCAAAAATGCAATTTTTTTGACAAAATTGATTCTACTTTAAAAATTATTTTATTTTTAATTACAAAGTGACTAGATGTTGCAATTTCCTTTAAAATGAGCTATTATACAGCTCTCTATGATTTTCCAGTGCCCAGCTAGCTGAGGAGAAAAATCAAGCGGAAAGAAAAAAATATCCCGTTTGTGGAGAATAACGTGGTTAAAGTCAATTTTCTTGATTTTCAAGCCAATATATTTTCTTTGTTATTCAAGCCAAAGGGCGGTAAGTTTCCTTTATAGGGGTTTCGGACAAGGCAGTTCTAATGGTGTACTTTTTATTTTGATCTGACTCTTTTTTTAGGAGTTGGGGGGTTTTATATTTCTTAACATTGGAGGTGATCGTCTCTTACTAGGTTGCTAGCTACCGCTGCAACCCGGATCGCTTACTAGGTTTTTAAGTTTTAATTAAAAGCAATATCTTTTCAATTTAAAATTTAAAAAAGAAACTTGTTTATTTACATTCTAGCTAAAATAATGAAGATAATATGAATGAACCAAAGTGTTCAGTTTCTTTGGACTTGAGTTCGTTTTTTAACTATAAATACAAACAGGAAAAAGCCTACGGCTTTTTCTTCTTTTAAATAGTAAGAGACGAAACTCAAACAATCAAGTAGCTAACAGAGTCCAATCTATGGAATGGTTTGTTATTTCAGTGATCGTCTTTAAATGTAAAAACTGAATCTTACTAGGTTGCTAGCTACCACTGCAACTTGGAAACCTCACTGTATTACAAACAGGAAAAAGCCTTTGGCTTTTTCTTAATTGGATAGTAAGAGACGTTCTGGCTACAACCTACGATTATGACATCATTGATCAATCTTTAACCTGAAATTATAATCTTAGTTTAGTTACTATGGGCTGGAAGTTCATTCTTTACTGTAACTTCAATATTCGTTCTTTATTATACTAATTAAGTCCAATGTATGCAATGGTTTGTTATTTCAATGATCGTTCTTTAATGTAACAGCAACCCGGATCAATTAACATGGGTTAAGGATCGTTCTTTACTATAATTATGGGGCGTGATCGTCTCTTGCTAGGTTGCTAGCGACCGCTGCAACCCGGGTCTATTGGTATCAAAATTTCTTTTTTAGAGTTTCGGTTTCTATTGAGACGAGTTGCTCTTACTATTCAGTTTGCTATCACGAACTCTGTGATACCACTGCAACCCAGAGGTTGCCAGATACCGATGCAACCTGGATATTCTTATTTATCTTACTATGAGCTAAGGATTGTTCTTTACTGTAATAACAGGCACGGGTTTGATTCCCGGTGTGGGAAAATTTTTAACTCTATAATCTTCGAATATTTTAACCTTTTATAATTTATAATGATGTATAGTATAAATACTGTAATCTTAACTATAGTGAAGTTGCCTATTCAAGTTAGTATAGGGAAGAGTTTGATCTTCATTATAATCTCTTACTTTCCAATCAGATGAGCCCTCTCTGAAGTTTATACGAGCATTTCTTCCATAAGAACCATATATGCCCCCAGGGCATGACTTATAACCCTTGCCCTGAAGACTGTGGGGGGAGTGTCCTGCTCAAACATATAATTTCCGGAACTTTCAACTATGTTGGAGAAAATGGCTATATAAAAATTTTAATTTGATGTGTTTGGGGAAATGGTGGGCGTGGAAGGGTAGTTAGTTGCCTTCCAGTCACTTTCGACTACTAAAAAGGGAACTAGCCATTTAAATTTCAAATCAAATGAGCCCTTTCTGAAGTTTATACGACAATGCTTTCTATAAAAAAAAACTTATATGCCCCCAGGGCATAACTACCCTTGCCCTGAGGGCTGTGGGGAGGGGGGTTATCCTCAAAGACCTAATTTCCTGAATTTTCAACTACGTTGAACAAATGGATATCTCAAAATTTTGATTGGATGTGTTGGGGGGAAAGGTGGGCGTGAGAGGGGGTTCGTTGCCCTCCAATCACTTTTGACTGTTAAAAAGGGCACTAGCCCTTTGAATTTTCAATCAAATGATACCTTTTTGAAGTTTCTAATCACTTTTGACCCTTAAAAAGGGCACTAGAACTCTCGATTTCCAATCGAATGAGCATCCTTTGAAGTTTTTACGACGACCCCTTCCAAATGAAGTGCCTCTGGGAAAAAATAAATAAAGAATAAAACATTGGAGCCGTATGGCCTTCCCTATAGGCAATGCTAGAGCGTTGCCTCTGATTCATGCAAATTATTCTCGCATGATATTTTTTTTTTACTGTGTATTCTATTCTTTTTAGATATTAAATAAAAAAAACAAGTTTTGTCAACTGAAAATAAGGAGCAACATTAAATTTAAAACGAACAGAAATTATTACGTATATGAGGGAGTTCACCCCCTCGTCAATACCTCACTCTTTACACTAAAGCTCGAAGTTTGTTCCAATTCTTTAAGAATGAGACCTGAATCACAAAGGCCGTTTAATTAGATTAAATAGGTCTTTTAAAAGTACTAAAAAGACTTTAGCATAAAGAATGAGGTATTGACTAGGGGTGAACCCCCTCATATATGTAATAATTCCTGTTCGTTTATGTTGCTCCTTACTTTCAGTTGAAAAAACTTGTCATTTATTTAATTTCTGATCGTTTTTTAAATAATGTTGGGAAATCCGGCGCACTCTTCATAGAAAATTCCCTTCCCCCATGAAAAATTCCTTAATGGAAAGATCCTCCCACGTAAACCATCCTTGGGAAATAAGGGCATGAAAGGGGCACTAGCTGCCCTGCAAACTTTTCAATCATTTAAATAGGGCAGTAGAACTTTTGATTTTTGTTCGAACAAGCCCTGTCCCGGTTTTTTTAGGACCATTAGTTCGATCTTATCACCCTTGGAAGAAAAACGCATATCTGTGATCTTTCTTCTGGCAAAAAATAGAAAATTCCACATTTTTCTAGACAGGAGCTTGAAACCTCTATAGTAGGGCTCTCTGATATTCTGAATTTGGTGTGTGATTTTCATTAAAATTGTTTGACTCTTTGGTGGGTTTCCCCCTTTTTTTAAAAATCGGGCAAATTTTCTCAGGCTTTTAGCTTCTGAAGGGTAATATTAAACAGAATGAAATTTATATATTTGGAATCAGCATAACAAGCTATTTTCTAAGTGTGTTAATTGTTATCAAAGTTCCTTCTTTTAGAGCTTCGGTTCCTATTGGACCGATCCGTTCCTTACTTACAGTTCACTACACAAACTGTCTGATCGCCTTTTAAATTGCTTAAACTGAAATTTTAGTACTTACAGAGAATGAGAATAAATAAGCTCTTCCGTTCTCGAAGCAGTTTCATAATTTATTTTTATTTTTAAATATTTTATTACATTACTCTTGTCATGCTGAAACGATTTTGAAAACTATATTCATTTTGAACAGTGTGATTTAGTTTTTCAAAACATTGATGATAAATAAAAAATAAATCAAAAGCAGCGCAATAGTGCTGAATGTAATAATCCAGATGACTTGAAAGAACTAATGAAAATGTGTTGAATATATAGTGCATAACGATTTTAATTTTTGGAAGCCCCAGCAATTCAAGATTTTATTTTACTGGATTTTTTTTTCATTTTTCAATGTTATAAATATAAAAAAAGTCTACGGTCAGGGAAGGGGGGGGGAAGGACAATAGCCAAACCCCTTTTTATAGTAATTTTTGTTCATTTTAGTTTAGACTTGACTTTTAAATTTAATTTGTACTCATTTTAAGATATATTTATTCATCTATATCAGTAACTGTTATCTTTATGGTTGATATGCTCATTGTTTTAATTTCTGTTCTTGTCAGGTTTTATTTATTCTTCAACAGTAATTTCTAATTGCTTTGAGTTTGAATTATTATAGAACATTATTTCCGTTGGTCTTACGTTTAATACGCCTCTTTACTGTTTTTGATTAAATAAAAAAAAGAAGTTTCTCAACTGAAAATAAGGAGCAACATTTAAACTCAAAATTGACAGAAATTTGTATATGACGGTGTAAGAGGGGGGGGGAATCCCTTCATATACGGAATAATTTCTGTTCGTTTAGAGTTTTTATTTCATTAGCATTAACCAAACTTGACTTCTTGCGTTAGTTCCAGCTAATTGACAGGTACCGAATTTAATTTGATTTTTTTTTATTTCCGTGGGGAGAAGGAATTTTGGCACTTCTGTATTATACGCCACTCACTCAAGTTTATGACGGGTAAAACCCCCAGGAAAAACCGGTTTCTTCGTTAGTTTCTTTGTTACTTTAGAACAAATTTGGGCTATATATTTGCACATTAGGGGAGAGGGAGGGTAAGGTATATCGGTTTCTACATACAAAATATGTCAACTGCAATTATTCTGCATATTTTTAAGTAAGAATTGTTTTCTGACTTCAAACTGTCCAAATACTTTACACTCCCCCCCCCCCTATGTGCAAATATATAGCCCGAATTTTATATTTCCCATCTATTCTGTCACTTGTTTTTGTCTTGTCTCGCGCTAAGCTGAAGGAAACTGACGAAGAAACCGGTTTGTTCTCGAGTTTTTACACAGTGTAAACTTGAGTGAGGGGCGTATAATAGATAAGTACCAAAATTCGTTCTCGCTACGGAAAAACAAACAAACAAAACTCAAATAAAAAATCTCAACGGGGGGGGGGTATTTTCCACGTTTTTTTTCCGGGGAGGGGGGGTATTTTCCGCGGGGGAGTATTCTACGTGGGGGGCATTTTATGGGGGAGTATTTTCCGCGGAGGGGTGGTATTTTCCGGGGGCTGTTTTCCGCGGGGGGGGGGTATTTTCCGCTGTTTTTTTCCGGGGGATTTTACGCGGCAGAATTTTATTTTTTGGGGGGAAGGGGTATTTTCCAATGGGGTAAACGCCGAGGGGAGGGGGTAACGCCGACCACATAGCGACAGACAGACTAATCAACAGACAGAAGAGCTGTGTTGGCATAAAGGGGCTTAACATTGTGATCCATTATTAAGAGTAGGAGCATATTATAACTTAACTTTTTCCTTCTTTTGTTTTTTTCGATTTACATCGAGCTCTTTTTCAAAAAGAAAAGAAAACTAGTGTCATTATCACTGCTCTACTTTTCTCGTTATTATTTGCCTTCTTGGATAAAAGCTACTTTTTCGTGAAATTTACATTTTTATCCTTTTTCATTATTTTTTGGGAATAGGCTTTCTTTTCTACATTACAATATCAGTCTCGGATAAATAATCGGGGATACTCAGAAATCCTTAAATACTAATTGTGAAGGTAATTGGTAGAGATTACCGAAAATGCTTTATGTTTATGTAATTCAGCAGTTTTAGGCTTTTTCCCGAATATCAGATGTGTCTTCTTTTTAGAACGATACATTGAATTTTTGTAAGAATTTTTAAGATTTCCATTTTCTTATAGAAAAACAAGAACCTTAGTTGTAAAACTAAGGTATTCTACTCTAATTCAAGAAATACAGTCTTTTTTGAAAATTAAATATTTATTGGATTTTTGTAAGATTTTCTAAAGTTTCCCAAGAACAAAACACGAACGTAAGTTTCAATAATGCAGCGGGTGACATCAAATGACATTAGTTCTTTCCTGTTTTGAGCTTTAGAAAGCAGTAAGCACGAGACAAAAAGGATGATTATTTATTCTAATAGCCAATATTCTATCTTTCAGAGCAAAATGAAGCTTTTAATGTTTTTGAGTATTCTTCTGTTCCTATTTGCTTCAATTGATTCAACGTTGGCCAAGCCTCAGAGAAAAGGAATTTACAGCTGCAGAGCGGGAAGGGCAGGCTGTGTTGCTTCTTGTCATTTGCAAAACTGTGCAACAGGATATTGTGGAAAGGACCAAGTCTGTCGCTGCTCAAGGCATGGCAGTGGTGGCATATTCGGATAAGAGATAGGCCTACAACCTAACTG